>JAFEMH010000262.1:562500-893730 GCA_022495995.1 Adenophora triphylla var. japonica
AAACGAGGTAGCCGTATTCCATTTTCACAAGATCGGGACACATTCCTTAAAACCCTAAATAATGGCACATATTTGTAACTCAATTTCCATTTGGATTTTGAGGAAAGTCATACAGATGAAAAACACTTTAAATGTCATTTAGAATGTAGAAAAAATTAAAAAAATTAATAAATGAGGTAGCCGTATACCATTTTCACAAGATCGGGACACATAAAACCCTAAAAATCCTAAATAATGACACATATTTGTAACTCAATTTCCATTTGGATTTTGAGGAAAGTCATAGAGATGAAAAACACTT
Source organism: Adenophora triphylla var. japonica (assembly GCA_022495995.1). Lineage (NCBI taxonomy): Eukaryota > Viridiplantae > Streptophyta > Magnoliopsida > Asterales > Campanulaceae > Adenophora > Adenophora triphylla. The sequence continues at coordinate 562,802 of JAFEMH010000262.1, forward strand.
TAAATGTCATTTAGAATGTAGAAAAAAATTAAAAAAAATAAACGAGGTAGCCGCATACCATTTTGACAATAACATCATTATTAGTCTTATTATTAAGTATTATTACTAATTACTATTTTCTTTAAAGATTAAATTATTGTTATTGTTAATAAGTATTTTTTATAATTTATTAATATCAATTATTACTTAGGTATATTAATATTTCTTAGAAGTTTAAATTATTAAATTATTATTAATACATTTAAAATAATTAAATTAATGAATATTTTATTAATTAATAACATTATTATTTTTGATGTTATGTATTATTACTAATTATATAATAATAATTATTAATAAATTCAATTATATATTTGAATAATTAACAATAACATCATTATTAGTCTTATTATTAAGAATTATTACTAATTATTTGATAATGTTATTATTCTTGATATTAGGCATACTACTATAACTAAAATTTTGGGTAAATCAAATAAAATCATGTAAATATTTTAGATAACTTCATGTAAATTTTAGTAATAAAAAAAATCTAAAATATTTTTTCCTATTCAATAAAAAATAATAAAAATTACTAGTTATTATTAATACTATTATTAATATTATTACTGTTTATATACTTAATATTAATATTAATTAATTAATCAATTATATAATTAATAATTTATTAATAAATATTATTAATAATAAATATTATTATTTTTAATATTAGGCATAAATATTTTAGTTAATGTATAATATAGTGTGAAATAAATATAAGTATGTAATGTGGGATTATTTGATTGGGTTTAAAAATTTCACGGGGATTGAGAGCCAAACAAGATCTGACCCTTCAATCCATTCAATCCAAAGGCCCAAAATAATTTAAACAAACCCACTTACTCCCTCCCACTCCCTATTTCACTCCTCATTTCTCTCTCTCTCCGTCATTTTGAATTTACAGAACCCCCCAAACCCAGTTCGCCGTTCTCTCTCTCTCTCATTTCCCAGCTCCCTCACCGTCCCTTCAGAGCCTCCGCCGTCGCCGGAGAAGCTACTAATACCTTCGCCCTACGTCACTCTCTCTATTTCTCTCCCTTCAACAAACCTATTATCTCTTCACCTTACGCCGCCACCACTACCGTCACCCTCTGCCCTCCATCACTCTCTCTCTTTCTCCATTTGTAGTCTCTGTCGAACCTCGGTAGGAGCCAATCGAGGAGAAGGTGGAGAAGCAGCGGCAGATCCGGCGATAAATCAATCTTTAACACAAAATTGGGTTTGGTTTTTTAGTTTCTATTTTTCGATTTGATTGATTTTCGATTGTTTTCTTTGTTTGATCTGTTTTTCAATTTGTTTTCCATTGTTGGGTTTAGTTTTTTGGTGATGAATCTGGCGATGGTGGCGAATCTGGTGTGGTGGCGCCGGTGATTGAGACGGTGGTAGGGTTGCTGGTGGGACGGTGGTATGTTGCTGGTGGACGGCGCCGGTGAAGGTTCTTTGTTGGTGGAACCGTGGAAGTTTGTGAGGAATTTGTTTGAGTATAAAAGAAGTTTAGGGATCAAAGTGTAATTATATATATATATATATATATATATATATATATATATATATATATATATATATATATATATTTAAAATATATTAATATATATTTTTAAATATATATATAATTTTTTTTTTTAAAAATATCAATTTAGCTACAGAAATTTCCGTCGCTAAAATGGTTCGAAAATAAAACGAGAATTTAAATAGAGACGGAAAATATGTCTCTAATCCGTAGACGGTCATATCTGTAGCTAATTTAGACACAGACATATCTGTCTCTAATTTAGAGACGGACATATCTGTCTCTAATTTAGAGACGGCCATATCTGTCTCTAAATTAGAGACGGATATATCCGTCTCTAAAATAGCTACAAAATAGCGACGCCCAATTTAGCGACAAACCTGCACCCACGGAATAGCTACGGAACAAATTCGTAGCTAAACTCGATTTAGCTACGGAATCTTCATTTTAGCTACGGAATTTGCCGTAGCTAAAATGAATTTTCCTTGTAGTGGATGCACATTAGATTCATGGGTACTTGTTAGAGAACAAGGTACTGGACTTGACCCATTATGAGATTTATGTCATGGTCATATGTCATAATTAAATCTCATATAGTCATATCATTGATATCCTTTGACCTGAGATTATCATCGTCTTCCGCTCGATGAATATCATGTTTGATATAGTTTAACGTTGTCTTTAACCGGATGACAATAAGGGCTATCATTGGCATGGTATGATTCTTGTTGGGAAGAATGATAAGTCAAGATGGAAATTGTCCCTCGTAAAGAGAGATGTTTGCTAGGCCACTCGTAAGTAAGATTGATGTAGTGCATGGCCATGCCCGAATGAATTAATGTGATTAATATCATTCGATTAATCAATTTACTTGGTAACGAGAAAGCATTGAACAATATGAGTTGACGTGGACCATGACTCATGTTCAATATAACATCGTGCGACAATGGGATTGTGATATGTTCTATGTAGGAAAATCGAACTTGATATTATACTATTTGGGTAGGCATGATGGCTTGCTAGAGTTCGCTCATGTCTTATGAGGATCGATGTGATCGGACTCATTGCCAACATAGTATGGTCCTATGGGGTCACACGCATCGAACGAATTGTCAAAAATGAAGAAAATGGGTTTTCTGTGCTCAAGGGACGACTCGTCCCCATGACTGAACCAAGTCGTGCCTTATGAAGGGACGCCAGGATCAGTGGGGGTGTCCTGAGGGACGACTCGTGCTCTGGGGCACGAGTCGTGCCCAAAGGGACGACTCGTCCCGTGAGCAAAGCCAAGTCGTGCCCTATGAGGGGACGCCAGAATCAGTGGAAGGTCCCAAGGGGACGACTCGTGCCCTGGGGGATGAGTCGTCCCGTCAGGCCTGGACTGATACGTAAATGACCTAATTTTAGGGTTTTCGCAAAGGGCTTTTATTTGTAACGTATAAATAGTTGCCCCTGGTTGCCCTAGCCGTCATAAGAACGTTTTGGCTTGAGAGAAACACCAAGAGTGAGAGATTTCAATTGAGAATTGAGAATCAAACACCACCAAATCCATTGTTCTTCATTGATTGAAAGGTGTTTCAATCAATAGGATCTAGCAATCCTCCTAGAAGAGTTCTAGGGTTCGTTTATCGCGTGGATACACATAGAGGATCTTCGCTCGTCAAGATATTTGGTTCGTGATTCCCGTTCGTTCATCAAGGATTAACAAGGTCATTCAATCTGGAGTTGGGTCAAGTTTATCAAAGGCAAAAGCATTCAAGGTTGGTATTTCTATTTCATCTTTCTTAATTATTCATCTAGAACGGATTCTAGGGCTTGGGGTTTTTCGAGTTATTGCTTATTCCGCTGCGCATGGACCCTCGGAAACCCTACAGTGGTATCAGAGCCCCGTTCATGATGCTTAGTTAGATAATCATGATAATTGTGTAATATGATTATATGAATTTTCATGATGTGCATGATCTAGAATATGAAATTGTATGAGTTTTACTTGTGAAGTAATTGTATATATAGATATACCATGATTATGAAATTGTAATATATGATTAATATGATTGATCTAGATTATGAGATGTCAATTTCATTAATATGATTAATGTGATTGATCTAGGATGTTTGTGAAGTATTACTTGGTATATTGGCTGGACACCAAAACCTTCCCCACAGGCACTTCGATGGAAGTGTGGGATAAACTTGGAGCACGTGGCCGCGTACTAGTAATTACTGATCAAATGTGATATGTGTTGCATCATTCCATGTTCATAATTATGCTCATATAGTTTTCATGAATCAACCTTGGGATGTAATTGATAAGCATGAAAAATTGAACCTTCTTTCTAATTTGAGTTTGTTTATGCCACCCATGTTTAAACACTTGTGAATACACAGATAGTTTCATGTAGGCTACGCCACAGCGAGGTACATTGATTCTATCTTTGTATGATCAAGATGAGAAAACAGTGATTGCTATACGTTTAACATGGTTGAACTCAATTAGGCTATCAAAACAGTTTTGGGCCTAAGGCATAAGATGAGATTGAAACATGTGACATATGATGTCTATAATCTCATAATGATCTAAGAGTCATATATAGATATGATTGATAAATGTTATCTACCTTTTTAGTTTAATTTTGAGCAGTTGTGCCATAGCCGACTTAAAATTAAATTAAAGTTGGGTCTTAGCCTATTAAATTATATTATACATGTTTGTATAAGAAGGTTATATAATTTAGTGGGAGTATTTGTGAAATACGTTAATTAATCTCTTAAATGAATTGGTACTTATATGTGTTCATATCTTGTTGCATATCTTTGTAGATCAATGGATGTAAACAATAATCAAAACATGTCACTGCGATCAGTCCTTGAGAAGGACAAGTTAGAGGAGAATGGCAATAACTATGTGGATTGGATCCGCAGTTTGGGAATTGTTCTCAAACAAGAAAGGAAGTTGTACATTCTCGATGGACCCGTTCCTCCCGAGCCTGCTGCTAATGCAACTAAAGCGGAAAGGGACCAACATAAGAAACATATGGATGATTCTATTGATGTTGGTTGCCTGATGCTTGCGACCATGTGTAAGGCTCTTCAGAAGAACCTTGTACACATGGAAGCCTATGATTTGGGAAATCATTTGAAGGAAATGTTCCAGTTGCAAGCACGTACGGAAAGGTTTGACACTATGAAGGCTCTTCATTCATGCAAGATGATTGAAGGACAACCTGTTGGGCCTCATGTGTTGAAAATGAAGGGTCACCTCGAACATCTTGAGAGGCTTGGATATCCTATCCAGTTAGAGCTGGCTACGGATATGATATTGCATTCACTCCCTGAAAGTTATAATCAGTTTATTCTGAATTATAACATGAATGGGATGAATAAATCTCTGTCTGAATTGCATGGGATGCTAAAGAATGCGGAGAACAATATTACCAAGAAAACCAATCAAGTGTTGATGGTGAATAAAGGAAAGGGGTTCAAAAACAAGGGTAAAGCAAAAGTTGCTAAACCGGAGGCAAAGGTTGCCGTTGCTGAGAAGCCTAAACCCAAATCCCAAAAGGATGCGGTGTGCTACCATTGCAAGGAAACTGGGCATTGGAGGCGTAACTGCAAGCTTTATCAGGAAGGATCAAGAAAAAGGGCAATGAGATTGACATGACTTCGTGTATCTATGTGATAGATATTTTACTTTCTACCTCTAGTTCTTGGGTATTAGATACCGGATGTGGATCTCACATTTGCCTAAATGTGCAAGGACTAAAGAATAGAAGGTTGCTCAAAGAGGGTGAAGTAGATCTACGGGTTGGAAATGGAGCAAGAGTTGCTGCATTGGCCGTAGGGACTTACGAAGTCACTTTACCAAGCGGATTAATTTTAGTTTTAAATAACTGTTATTATGTTCCGGATTTGAGCAGAAACATTATTTCTATTTCATGTTTAGACAATGAGGGTTACAATTTTCTTATTGCGAATAAGAAATTTTCAATTTATTTGAATGACATGCTTTATTGTGTTGCTCATTCTTTTAATGGCCTTTATGTCTTGGATGTTGAGAATAATGTTGATAATGTCTATCATGTTAGTAAGAAATCCAAACCAAATAATGTGAATGACACATATAAATGGCATTGCCATCTTGGGCACATAAACGAGAAACGCATCTCTAAACTCCATAAAGATGGATATTTAGACTCATATGATTATGAATCATATGATGTTTGCGAGTCTTGTTTATTGGGCAAGATGACTAAAGCACCTTTTACTAAGAGTAGTGAAAGGGCTAGTGATTTGTTGGCTCTCATACATGCGATGTATGTGGACCAATGAATAGCATTGCTAGGGAGGATTTCGGTACTTCATAACGTTCATCGATGACTTATCCAGATATGGCTACGTCTATCTGATGAAGTACAAAAGTGAAGCATTTGAGATATTTAGAATATTTCAAAGTGAAGTACAAAATCAACTTGGCAAAACTATTAATACACTTCGATCCGATCGAGGTGGTGAATATTTGAGCCAAGAATTTGACGATCATCTGAAAAGTTGTGGAATTGTTTCAGAACTTACTCCACCCGGAACACCACAATGGAATGGTGTGTCCGAAAGGAGAAATCGAACTCTATTAGATATGGTTCGATCGATGATGAGTCAAGTGAACCTTCCTATTTCCTTTTGGGGACATGCACTAGAAACAGCCTCTTTCACACTTAACAAGGTCCCTACTAAATCGGCTCCTAAAACCCCACATGAGATGTGGCATGGAAGAAAGCCTAGCTTATCTTTCATGAAGATTTGGGGATGTGAGGCTTATGTAAAGAAATTGGTTTCTGAACATAAACTTGCACCTAGATCTGATAAATGTATTTTCGTTGGTTATCCTAAGGAAACGAAAGGATATCAATTTTACAACCAATCCGAGAACAAAGTGTTTGTTGCTCGACACGGTGTCTTTCTAGAGAAAGAGTTTCTCTCTAAAGAAACTAGTGGGAGTAAAATTGATCTTGAAGAAATTCAAGAACCTGAAAATGACATAGAGCCAGTAGTAGAGACGGAATCAAATTCACAAGCTGTTGTGGAACCGGTTCAAGATACACAAGTTCTTCGCAGATCGGATAGGATACGATCCGAACCTGAGAGATATGGATTTCTCATGACGGAAAGTAATGAAGTAGAAATCATTGAGAATGATGAACCTACTTCCTATCAAGAGGCGATGTCCACTCCTGATTCGGACAAGTGGCTAGGAGCCATGGAATCCAAAATCAAATCCATGTACGATAATCAAGTTTGGAACTTGATTGATCCACCCGAAGGTGTAAAAACCATAGGGTGCAAGTGGGTTTTCAAAAAGAAAACCGACATGGATGGGAAGGTACATACTTATAAGGCTAGGCTAGTTGCTAAGGGGTATAGGAAGATTCATGGCGTTGACTATGATGAAACCTTTTCGCCCGTAGCAATGCTTAAGTCTATTAGAATCCTAATTGCCATAGCCGCATATTACGACTATGAGATATGGCAAATGGACGTCAAAACAACGTTTCTTAACGGAAACCTACTTGAGGATGTATACATGATACAGCCTGAAGGGTTTGTCGATCCAAAGGATTCTAACAAAGTATGTAAGTTGCAGAGATCCATTTATGGATTGAAGCAAGCTTCCCGGAGCTAGAATCTACGCTTTGATGAATCAGTCAAAGAGTTTGGCTTCATCAAAAACGAAGATAAACCTTGTGTATACAAGAAGATAAGTGGGAGCATAGTGCTATTTCTGGTATTGTATGCCGATGACATCTTGCTCATTGGAAACAATGTTCCTGCACTTGAGAATGTAAAGTCCTGGTTAGGAAAATGTTTCTCAATGAAAGATATGGGTTAGGCGGCTTATATCCTTGGTATCAAGATCTATAGAGATAGATCAAGAAGGATGATTGGTTTGAGTCAGAGTACATATATTGACAAGGTCCTTAGAAGATTCAGCATGGAAAATTCTAAGAGAGGATACTTGCCAATGGGACATGGCATTACTCTTAGCAAGACTCATTGTCCTAAGACAAATGATGAGCGAAAGAGGATGAATGATATACCATATGCTTCAGCAATTGGGTCTATCATGTATGCCATGTTATGTACTAGACCCGATGTCTCGTATGCTCTAAACGCAACGAGTAGATACCAGTCTGATCCTGGTGAGAACCATTGGATAGATGTCAAGAATATCCTTAAGTACTTGAGAAGAACTAAGGATGTATTCTTGGTATTTGGAGGAATGGAAGATGATCTGGTTGTAAAGGGTTACACAGATGCAAGCTTCCAAACCGACAAAGATGACTATAGATCGCAGTCTGGTTTTGTGTTTATGCTAAATGGAGGTGCTGTTTGTTGGAAGAGTTCCAAGCAGAGCACTGTTGCTGATTCTACAACAGAAGCCAAATATATAGCAGCATCGGATGCGGCTAAGGAGGCGGTTTGGATCAAGAAGTTCGTTAGTGACTTAGAAGTCGTTCCAAGTATCACTAACCCGATAGAGCTGTTCTGAGACAACAATGGTGCTATTGCCCAAGCAAAAGAACCAAGGTCACATCAACGATCCAAACACATTTTGAGACCCTTCCACCTCATTCGAGAAATCTGTGAAAGGGAGGACGTCAAGATATGCAAGGTACCAACGGATGACAACATCTCGGACCCTCTCACCAAGCCTTTACCACAAGCTAAACATGATGGTCATGTTAGGTCCATGGGTATAAGATACATGAATGATTGGGCCTAGTGCAAGTGGGAGACTGTAGGTGTTAGTGCCCTAGGCCTATAGAGATAGACCTTTATGTAATGTCATTGTTCATTTATATATGAGATTGCTTCTTTGATTATTATATGTGTTTTCATGTTTAGTTATAATAATCGTGTCCCTAGTACTTATGAAGCACTAGTATGAAATCTAATGGATAATCATGTGATGATTATATGCATGGAGATGCATATTAGATTCATGGGTACTTGTTAGAGAACAAGGTACTGGACTTGACCCATTATGAGATTTGTGTCATGGTCATATGTCATAATTAAATCTCATATAGTCATATCATTGATATCCTTTGACCTGAGATTATCATCGTCTTCCGCTCGATGAATATCATGTTTGATATAGTTTAACGTTGTCTTTAACCGGATGACAATAAGGGCTATCATTGGCATGGTATGATTCTTGTTGGGAAGAATGATAAGTCAAGATGGAAATTGTCCCTCGTAAAGAGAGATGTTTGCTAGGCCACTCGTAAGTAAGATTGATGTAGTGCATGGCCATGCCCGAATGAATTAATGTGATTAATATCATTCGATTAATCAATTTACTTGGTAACGAGAAAGCATTGAACAATATGAGTTGACGTGGACCATGACTCATGTTCAATATAACATCGTGCGACAATGGGATTGTGATATGTTCTATGTAGGAAAATCGAACTTGATATTATACTATTTGGGTAGGCATGATGGCTTGCTAGAGTCCGCTCATGTCTTATGAGGATCGATGTGATCGGACTCATTGCCAACATAGTATGGTCCTATGGGGTCACACGCATCGAACGAATTGTCAAAAATGAAGAAAATGGGTTTTCTGTGCTCAAGGGACGACTCGTCCCCATGACTGAACCAAGTCGTGCCTTATGAAGGGACGCCAAGATCAGTGGGGGTGTCCTGAGGGACGACTCGTGCTCTGGGGCACGAGTCGTGCCCAAAGGGACGACTCGTCCCGTGAGCAAAGCCAAGTCGTGCCCTATGAGGGGACGCCAGAATCAGTTGAAGGTCCCAAGGGGACGACTCGTGCCCTGGGGGACGAGTCGTCCCTTCGGGCCTGGACTGATACGTAAATGACCTAATTTTAGGGTTTTCGCAAAGGGCTTTTATTTGTAACGTATAAATAGTTGCCCCTGGTTGCCCTAGCCATCATAAGAACGTTTTGGCTTGAGAGAAACACCAAGAGTGAGAGATTTCAATTGAGAATTGAGAATCAAACACCACCAAATCCATTGTTCTTCATTGATTGAAAGGTGTTTCAATCAATAGGATCTAGCAATCCTCCTAGAAGAGTTCTAGGGTTCGTTCATCGCGTGGATACACATAGAGGATCTTCGCTCGTCAAGATCTTTGGTTCGTGATTCCCGTTCGTTCATCAAGGATTAACAAGGTCATTCAATCTGGAGTTGGGTCAAGTTTATCAAAGGCAAAAGCATTCAAGGTTGGTATTTCTATTTCATCTTTCTTAATTATTCATCTAGACGGATTCTAGGGCTTGGGGTTTTTCGAGTTATTGCTTATTCCGCTGCGCATGGACCCTCGGAAACCCTACACAAACAACTGAGAACTTAACTTATTAGTAAGTTCTCAGTTGTCAACTTAACTACTATACTAAGAACACGATCAACTCTGGCGACCTCCCCGGCGATTACCAACTCCGGCGATCAAACAACTGAGAACTTATCTTATCAGTAAGTTCTCAGTTGTCAACTAAACTACTAAGAACATGATTAACTCCGACGGCCACCAAATCCGGCTACCAAACAACTAAAAAATTAACTTATCAGTAAGTTCTCAGTTGTGTCCACTAAGAACACGATCAACTTCGGGGACCAAACAACTGAGAACTTAACTTATCATCAGTTGTCAACTAAACTACTAAGAACACGAACAACTCCGGCGACCACCAATTCCGGCAACCACCAACTCCGGCAACCAAACAACTGAGAACTTAACTTATCAGTAAGTTCTCAGATGTTAACTAAACTACTAAGAACAAGATCAACTCCGGCGACCAAACAACTGAGAACAAATCAATAAGTTCTCAGTTGTCAACTAAACTACTATGAACACAATCAACTTCGGCGACCACCAACTCCGCGACCTCTCCGACGACCAAACATCTGAGAACTTAACTTATCAGTAAGTTCTCAGTTGTCAACTAAACTACTAAGAACACGATTAGCTCCGGCGACCACCAACTCCGGCGACCAAACAACTGAGAAATTAACTTATCAGTAAATTCTCAGTTGTCAACTAAACTACCACTAAGAACACGATCAACTCCGGGGACCACCAACTCCGGTGACCTCTTCGACGACCAAACAAATGAGAACTTATCAGTAAGTTCTCATTTAGTAATACCTCTGTCTCAAAATTAATGTCTAAAAATTGAATTTGCTCTTGAATAATTTAAAAAAAATTGAATATTTATTTTAAGATGGGAGTAAAGATAACAGTTGCCTATAAGGGCCTTTTGAAATTTTGTTTGACAAACACCTACTTCCACCCTGTCTTGCCAGATCACAGTAAAAACAACATAAGTATTTCCGACAATAAACACTTCAATAACATTCCAAGTAATTAAAAAAAAGAAAAGAAAACTGCAAATTCCATTAAAAATAATCGAAATGCCCATTCCAACACACACACACACACAAAAAAAAACATTTTTTAAATCAAAATGCAGAGGTAAAAAATTGGGTGGGGGGGTTGACTAGCCAGACATGAAACAATAACAATGAGACCCACCCTTTTCCAACATTTCAAGCTATAAACATTTCAATTACAATCCCAAGTACTGTACTCTAATTATCACTATAAGATCCTGATTGCCATAAATGTAACCAATTTAAATGTCCATTTACAACCAAACAAGGATTTTGTAATCAAAATGCAGAGAAAAGGGGAAAGAAAGTGATGAATTACGGTAATGATGAACGGGAATACTGTTGCATTCCGGTCGGCTAATACGACGACGACGACGCCGTTTAATATGGAGGAGATCTGGCCGTTTCCAATTATCTTGGCAGCGGCACCAATTTGTCTTTTCCTAAACCAGATCTGCGAGCTCAAATGGAGGAAGATCGGAGAAGCGTCGCCGGTGTGGAGAAGACGATCGAATCTGCAGCGAGGTGGTCGGAATAAGGTGTGTTGTGTGTGGCCGGAGGTGCGAAGGAAGAAGGTAAACTGAGGTGGGGTAGACGAACGCCGGAGTTGAGGAGGGAGACGTTCGCCGGAGTTTGGGAGAGAAACGGTCGCCGGAGAGGGAGGAAAGGGCTTCGCCGGAGTTGGGGAGGAGAGGTTGTCGTCGGAGTTGGCGAAGCATGGTTGAGGGGAGGGGTGGTCGGAGGTGTGGAGGAAAGGAAGAGGGAGGCCGGAGGTGGGAAGGGTTGTCGGACGGGAAGGGGAGGGTGATAGGAGGGAGAGATGGGTGGTAGAGAGATAAAGTGAAAGAGAGAGAATGACCTGTGAGAAAGAGAGAGAGGGTAAGGTTTTAATCGGGTAGGGTGGAATGTGGGTATAATTTGAGAGGGGTGGAATTTTTATTTATTGGTAGATGGATTATATGGTTAGTAATTTTATGGTGTGGGATTAGGAGGTAAATATGATAATTCATTGTCTTAGGATTAGGATGTAAATTAGGTTATATTGAGGGATTAGGGCGTAATTTTCTCTATCTAGATTAAGTTGGAGAATGCAAGTGAATTGGGATAAAAATCAAGTTAAATTGAATCGTTAGGAAGAGTATTCTAAGTAGATCATTGGCCCATTCAAAAAGGTTAGAATAATTGTTCATTCTTCTTTGAGAAGCTAATTAAGTTGTAGACCATTTCTGCCATCTTCATTAAGCTGAAAATGGTGATACCAATAGGAAATTCACCTAAGTTTTCAGGTGGAGTCTACTAATTTTTAAATATTTAGTTATATGAATTTTAATCCATATGCCCGTGTTGATTTTGTGCTTGGTTTGGCTGCAGTATAGAAGCCTACGGACCATTTGGCCGATAGTTCAGTTGATACAAATTGCTAGATGACAACCAACATTTAATCAGAAGATTTGACAAACATTGCACGATAACAACATCGTGATGGAGTCTTTGATAAGAGAATTTTGGCGAAATTAAGTGAGTATATAAACGAAAAACAAAAAAAGAAAAGTGTGACTCCTTTTTTGGGACAGAGGGAGAACAACATACAGAATTAAATGTAAAAATTGGAACACCATAGTTGACTAAAGTAAGCTCAATTTAAGGGTTTCATTTTGAATCAATTACTGAAACACTTGATTACTTGATATGTGGTTTCAGGGTTGACTTCCAGACAAGACTTTCTAAGCTCTTGATTGTATTTTATTTTATCATTTAAGGACTTTATGTTCAGCAGAAAATGGTGAAGTTTGAATTCAATTATTTTCTTTACCCCTTAATTGACCTCGTAGCAGTTTGACATGGTATTTGATTTGAACCATTCTGTCAATTTTTCACAATTTCATGCGTACAAAGTGAGAATCAAGACAACATAAATAGAAGGCCTTTTCTTCATTTTTATTCACAGCAATTATCCCAGCATTCACAAATAATCATGAACACTTCATTGCTAATTGAGTTGGTCTTATAAAAAACTAGTTTTTTCTTAAGATAAGGAAAAACGTGTTTTCAAAATGAACGGTGGCAATTTTGTAATTACTGGCAACCATGTTCAAAATAAACGGTGGCATTTTTGTAATTACTGGCAACCATGATAAATGCCAGTGTTAATATTACAAATGACCAGTGATTTCATACTGGCATTTTATAAACATGAAACTGGCACTTTTTACACGGGCACTTTTAAATACATAAACTGGCATCTCTTCAAAAATATAAGCACTGGCATTCAAAAATACATGGACTGGCATTTGAAAACACATTTACTGGCACTCAAAAATGCATATACTGGCACTCAAAAAACACTTATAATTATTTTTGCTGATATTCAAAAAAACATGAACTGGCATTCAAAAAAACATGGACTGGCATTCAAAATTACAAGAACTGGCATTCAAAAAATACATTGACACTCAGTTACACACTTACTGGCACTCTATTATACACTAACTGGCACTCCAAAATACATGGACTAGCACTTGATTATACACTAACGGGCACTTGATTATAGTTGGAGAATATGGTGGAGCGACATGGATCGGACCAAGTGAAACGGATCTAGACCGATGGAGCGGACCGAGTTTGCAAGAAAATACTTGTTTCCTAATGTTAGCTTCGTATTTTAGGAAGACTCCTTAATTAAGTAGGAAAGTAGAATACATAGCTAAAATAGAATCCTAGTCAAAGAAGGATTATTATGTATATATAAGATTGTATCTCCTATTAGAATTAGGACTCTAAAAGTAGTATAAATAGGTGTTTAGGACAATTGTAAAAGATGAGAGTGAAATAATATAGAAATTATAATCCTACTCCTCTCCACATTTTAACATGGTATCAGAGCCTAGATCCAAAATCTAGATTTCTCTTCCGCAACGAATTCCTAAAACCTAGGGTTCCGATTGTTGCTTTATCCCTTTGATTATACCAACTTCACTATCCCTTGAAAAAAAAAAAAAAATCGAGTGTCGTCCACTATAAAAACGATAATCGAGTGTCGTCCACTATAAAAACGATAATCGAGTGTCGTCCACTATAAAAACGATGATTGAGTGTCGTCCACTATAAAAACGATAATCGAGTGTCGTCCACTATAAAAACGATAATCGAGTGTCGTTCACTATAAAAACGATGATTGAGTGTCGTCCACTATAAAAACGATGATTGAGTGTCGTTCATTATAAAAACGATAATCGAGTGTCGTCCACTATAAAAACGATAATCGAGTGTCGTCCGCTATAAAAACGATGATTGAGTGTCGTCCACTATAAAAACGATAATCGAGTGTCGTCCACTATAAAAACGATAATCGAGTGTCGTTCACTATAAAAACGATGATTGAGTGTCGTTCACTATAAAAACGATGATCGGGTGTCGTTCACTCTAAAAACGGAGATTGAAGAAAAAGAAGATATGTGCGAGCACAAATTGTGCACAGAATTGAAGAAAGAAGACCTGATGTAGATGACTCTTCAGATATTGGAACAAATTTTTGTTGTTGTTGAAAAAAACAAAAAAGACGAACCCGAGGTTGCTTGAACTGCAACACGAAAAAGGAAGAACTTGACGCAGATGTCGCATGTCGAAGTGAAAGAATTTTTTTTTAAAACGTTTTAATTTTTATTTGGCAAGTTGGGTATCTACGTTGTAGATCCTCCAACTTGAGGGGGGGAGTTGGAGAATATGGTGGAGCGACATGGATCGGACCAAGTGAAACGGATCTAGACCGATGGAGCGGACCGAGTTTGCAAGAAAATACTTGTTTCCTAATGTTAGCTTCGTATTTTAGGAAGACTCCTTAATTAAGTAGGAAAGTAGAATACATAGCTAAAATAGAATCCTAGTCAAAGAAGGATTATTATGTATATATAAGATTGTATCTCCTATTAGAATTAGGACTCTAAAAGTAGTATAAATAGGTGTTTAGGACAATTATAAAAGATGAGAGTGAAATAATATAGAAATTATAATCCTACTCCTCTCCACATTTTAACAATTATACACTAACGGGCACTCAATTTTACACCAACGGGCACTTGATTATACATGAACTGGCACTCAAAAAAACAAAAACTAGCATTAGTTTGAACTGAAACGGGCACATTTTATACTCAAAAATCAACAGAGGAAGACCGGCAATTGCAATTTTAACCCCTTCGTCCTTCGTCCTTCTTCTTCAACGACGACGCACAATCAGAACTCTCTCTCACTAAACGCAATTTAATCTCTCTCTCTCTAAACGCAAATGAGAAAGACGGCAATTGCAATTGTGTTGAACGCAAATCAATCTCTCTCTCTAATCGTTAATTTGATTTTGACAGAGGAATGGAATGGTGGTCGCCGGCGATTGCTGAGGAAGAAGGCGATTAGGATCCGGCAATTGGTGATTGAAGGGAATTGAAGGTCACCGGTTGGTTTGGGGATCGGAGAAGAAGGGTGAGGTCGCCGGTTGTTCAGGTTGGGTGATTGGAGGTCGCCGGTTAATGGTGGTTATGAGGAAGATGTTAATTGCAGGTTTGGCCGGTGAGGGAGAGCTTAGGTTGGAGAAGCTTGGGTTGCCGGAGAAGACGATGGTGAAGTCTCTTTGCATATGGAGATCGACGATGGTGAGTCCGTTAGATAGAAAACACGTTTTTCGTTAAGTTAACAAAAAACGCATTTTTTATAAGTTTTTGGCTTGCTAATTTCATTCTTCTTCTTGGCCACTCTCTTTTCCATTAAAACTTCCTGGGCTGCTTCTTCCTCAGCTCATCAACACCATCATCATCATCATAATCGCCAACAAGAATTTCACAATTGCCTTACCCTTCATAATAGCAACTCATAAATCATTTACACCCCAAACAACTTTTCTTTTACGCCTATCTGGGAAGCCAATATCAACAACCAAAGATTTGACACACCTTCAACCCCTAGACCTTTTATCATCGTCACACCGGTTGATGAATCCCAAATCCAAACCGTCATTCATTAAAAAAAAATTCATTATCTGAAACAGTTAAAAAAAAAAAAAAAAAAAAAAAAAAACGTAAATGCAGTTTGAAACAGTAAACAGTTTAAAAAAAAAAAATTAACCAAAACCAAATACTCCCTCCGTCCCACCTCACTTAATAAAACTTTCCATTTTGGGCATCCCACTTCACTTAAGAATTCCCAAAATGGAAACCTTAAATCACTATTCTCTCCACTCATTCTCTCTCCTACATTATTTTAATACTCACAACACCATTATAATTACTATTCCCTCCACTCATTCTCTCTCCTATTTAATTTTTCACACTCACAACACTTTTTCCACTCATTCTCTCTCCTAATACTATAATAATATTTCTTAATTCCCGTGCCATTTCAAAATTTCCTAAGTGGGCTGGGACGGAGGGAGTATGAAACAGTGGCTTTCAGAGGCAATTCAGCAACATTTTAACCACTTAAAATTAAGAGGACTTTAAGAGCCTAACAAGCCTTATTTCAAAAAAAAAAAAAAACACACTTATTTCTCTAATCCTCTTAATGAATAAGCGTTAAGAGGCAAACAAGGCTGAAAATCAAAAAACAAACGCCCCCTTAGTTATGTTCGCATTCCATATGCATTTAAACAAAAACACATGTCTCTGTACTTGCAGCTGATAGTTCACTTTACAAGTTGCAAGATGGCAATCAACATTTCAAAAGAAATTCTAATAGGTTTATGACTAAGCTAACCAAGAAGACCAGATATAATGGAAACAGAACTGAAATACAGAAAGCAAGTTAGAAAATTATCAGAACTACTTACATCAATTGGGCTTGACATTGTCCTTCAATCCCTTTGTTTAGGGGAGACAAGGCTGCTCACAAAAGTCCTCACTTCAAAGTTCCTCTTAACCGACAATCCATGACACTCAATATCCCTTGACGTATTTTCCTTCACATTGTATACAACAAGTTTCTCCCTATTCATAATCAACAAGAAATCTTCATCACCCGATAAAAGTACAGGTCCAATATGGTAACTCCCAGGCTGGTAAATCGAAAACCTAGACCAAGATTCTTTCACACCATATTCCCTCATTACCCAAATATCAGTCGTGGAATTTGTCAAACAAAGACACCCACCAAGAATTCGGACCTCAAGTCCAGCTTCTGGTAGCGTTTCTCCCATTAATTCACTAGGTTGTGGCACCTCTCGGAACTTCTCCTGTAAGGGAACGTGATGAAGTGATGAACGTTAAAGATTAATGCAGAGTTTGAAGAGTTCTTGTCTATAGGGTACCAAAACACCAACAGTACCAACGCATGCAGCAAAATTGGCAAATCTGTACTCATTCCATCCTGTAGTAAACCAAACAAAGTATTATATTTACAAGCATAATTGAGAAATTTGCTATCATTACAAACTATTTTCGCTAACCCGAGATTGTGTATGAACTTTCATTCAGTAATATACCCAAACAGTATATTATACATACAAGCAAAATTAGTACACAATATACATAACCCTTATATATATATACAAGCATAATGATTACAGAATATACATCCAAGAGCAACACGAACATGGGAGTTTTTACTTTTTACAGTCACCAGAAATACCCAGCTTTATATTGCAACCTTCAGCTTTACAGAGCTTCATGTACCCTGACTTCTTGCATCACTACAATATTTGAAGAGAAGATATTGCAAAATCAGCTTTCCATTGAAACCATTTAACACTTGGGAACTGAGAAAGAACAGCAATGGTAAGTAATGTGTATGTATGAAACAACCATGGATGAATAACTACAGTTCCACAAACACTAACCTTGAATTTTTGGAGGTCGCTCGCTAGTTGAAATTGACGAGTTTGGAATAGCTTCTTTATATGCCTAGCTAGTAATAGTTTGGTGGCTCATTGGTTGGTATGACAGGTTGAGGCCTCTAGAATAGCGGGTGAGTCTATCATCGTCCGAAAGTAAAAGAGGCAATCGACAACTCACTAGTAACATCGTTATCAAATCGACGTCCACTCTTAGGTAAGTGACACATGGTATATTTAGTTGCGTTTGTACGGCACGATCTATCCCTTTAGCGTCTTCCTTATCATGTTTATCCATGTGCCTCTTTATATGGGAGGTACCATGTACATGTTGGACAATTGCTAGGCTTCTCAAGAACTTAGCGAAAAACTTGACAGAAAATGTAACGGAGATTGGAAAACAAAGAGACAAGTCAAGTCTTGTATTTAATACAATCTCCGTAAGAAGTTATTGCCCCGCACAGGTGCTTACGGTTTATATGGCAATCTTCTAGTAAGATAAAACGACTTACAAGTAAATGATAGGAGCACTCCAAATCAATTACTCTAACGAACAACACTTTGTTTTGAACTTTGGACTTTGAAGGATTGAATGCAACAATATGCAATGATTTGGGTATGTTAATCTATCTTACTAGAGGGTAGGAAGGGTAGAAATACAGTATGAGTGAATTGAAATTCGGAGGGGGAAGTATTTAAAGGGAGTCAAAAGGTTTTGTGCTTTTTCGCATGAAAGGGTGCAACCATTGTTTGAAACAGCACCAGGGCACGAGTCGTGACCACGACTCGTTCCAATGCTTTCCACTCGTTCTGATCAGTTTTGAGCCAAGTCCATTAAGGTCCATTCGTGCTCACGACTCGTGCTCAGAGTCCCCACTCGTTCTGATCAGTTTGAGCCAAAAACTCATCACCCAAAAACACTGTTCAAACCCAATTTGATCCAAACGATCAAATTGATCCTTTTAACCAACTTTGTTAAGTTACAAAAGATATTTGTCATTAATTCTCATTCACCCTAAATGGTTTTGAGATATTCAATGATTTTAGTAATCTACAACAAATGTAGAATACAATTTGTAACTAGTTCCGTTAACACATAACGAACTTCCGTTAGAAACTAGATCAACGTTAAGTTAAACTTAACTTTCCGTTATCCATTTCCAACAATCCCCCACATGGATGACAATTAATGCATGTATGCAATTTCGTCCAAAGTTCCGGCGAACTATTATTACATCGGGATAGATAGCTTGTGGCCTTGAATCTTCCCTAGTGAAATATTATCGGATATACTAGCCATTTGGTAGCGAGTCGCTTTGAACCAGTGACTGTTGGATGTATACCAAGACAATAATACTCACATAATAATAGCTCTAACAATTGTTGTTCTCACGTTTTGTCCATTTTGGCCTTGGACCGTATCTCATTCATAAGCGTTCATTTAGAGGTGACCTAATTACCTCTCGCTTATATAGGTGATTCTCACTATAAGGAGTATCATGCACTACTCCACCCGTAGGTATAGAAATTATTAAAAGTTTTCTCAACTTATCCTTACCACTGCTGCATGTGCTAGTACTTGGATGTTTTGGGAATGAGTATTCAACATCTCCAGGTTAATAAACCGAGTTGTTGTTTCCAAGTAACTCTACTAGAACTTATAACTTGGTTGTCTCATTGAACCAAGGGCCTGGGATCTCCATTTCTCAAGGTTGAGTGTCCGCTATAAGTTCTTTTGTTGTGGGTTTTAAACCCATTCCCCTTAACAGTTTATACAGTTGATCTCGATTTATACCTTTGGTAAATGGATCCGCTAGATTATCACATGATTTCACATAATCAATAGTGATAACGCCATTCTTGATCAACTGTCTAATGGTATTATGTCTACGACGAATATGTCTAGACTTACCATTGTACATACTATTCTGTGCCCTTCCAATTGCTGATTGACTATCACAATGGACTAGTACAGCAGGCACAGGTTTGTTCCAACAAGGAATATCCTCCAGGAAGTTCTTAAGCCATTCTGCTTCTTCCCCAGCTTTATCCAAAACTATAAACTCAGATTCCATCGTGGATCTGGCTATACATGTTTGTTTGGAGGATTTCCATGACACTGCTCCTCCACCTATTGTGAATACATATCCACTCGTGGACTTAGAGTCTTTCATGTCTGATATCCAATTGGCATCACAGTATCCTTCTAATACTGCTGGATATTTCTTGTAAAGTATCTCATGGTTTAATGTATACTTTAAATATCTTAGTACTCTCATTAGTGCTTTCCAATGATAAGTACTAGGATTGCTTGTGAACCTACTTAGTTTGTTTACTGAATATGCAATGTCTGGACGTGTACAATTTGTTAAGTACATCAGACTACCAATTATTCTTGCATATTTCAGTTGAGAAACTGGTTCCCCTTTGTTCTTGGCTAAATGTAGAGCCAAGTCTACCGGTGTCTTAGCCGGAGGGTCATCAATGACATTGAATTTCCTAAGAACATTCTCTAGATAATGGGATTGTGAAAGAACTAATCCTTCAGATGTTCTAGAGATCTTTATCCCTAATATTACATCAGCTAACCCCATGTCTTTCATGTCAAAGTTCTTCTTTAACATGCCTTTGGTATTCATGATCAAATCATGATTACTTCCCATTATGAGCATGTCGTCTACATAAAGACAAACGATAACGAATGATTTAGATGTTCCTTTAATGTAGACACATTTGTCACATTCATTGATCTTGAATCCATTCGATAACATGGTTCTATCGAACTTCTCATGTCATTGTTTAGGTGCTTGTTTTTGTCCATACAAGGACTTTACGAGTTTACACACCTTCCTTTCTTTACTAGGAACCACAAACCCTTCGGGTTGTTCCATGTAAATTTCTTCATCAAGTTCTCCATTTAGGAAAGCAGTCTTCACATCCATTTGGTGTATCTCAAGATTATGCACTGCTGCAATAGCTATGAGAACACGAATTGATGTGATCCTTGTGACAGGGGAGTATGTATCGAAGAAATCATATCCCTCTTTCTGTCTAAAGCCTTTAGCAACTAGCCTAGCTTTGTACTTTTCGATTGATCCATCCGCCTTATACTTCCTTTTAAGGATCCATTTGCAACCTAATGGTTTGCAACCTGGAGGGAGATCAACTAATTCCCAAGTATTGTTGAGCATTATGGATTCTATTTCACTATTAATAGCCTCTTTCCAGAACGAACTATCCGGACCGGATAAAGCTTCTTTAACAGTTGCTGGTTCATTTTCTAACATGTAAGATAGAAAATCAGGACCAAAAGACTTTTCCACTCTTGTCCTTTTGCTACGTCACGGTTCTTCATCTTCTATTTGAGAAGGACCGGTTGTAGACTCATATGTTCTCTTACTAGAACCTATATCTTTCCTGTCCTTAACTGGAAAAATGTTTTCAAAGAATACTGCATTCCTTGATTCTATAGTAGTTCCTACATGCATATCAGGAATGTCCGATTTGTGCACTATGAAACGGTAGGCACTACTATTATTGGCATATCCAATAAAGACACAGTCAATGGTCTTTGGACCAATCTTGACTTGTTTCGGCTTAGGTACTTCAACCTTGGCCAAACACCCCCACACTTTAAGGTATTTAAAACATGGCCTACGATTATGCCATAATTCATAAGGCGTTTTATCAATACCTTTCTTGGGTATTTTATTAAGAACATAATTAGAAGTGAGTATTGCTTCCCCCCACAAGTTGTCGGGTAAGACTGAACTTATCAAAAGCGCATTCATCATTTCTTTGAGAGTACGGTTTTTGCGTTCAGCAACTCCATTAGATTGAGGGGTATATGGAGCAGTTGTTTGATGAATTATGCCGGATTCCCAACATAATCCTTCAAATGGTGCTTCATATTCTCTACCTCTATCGCTTCTAATTTTCTTAATTTTCAAGTTAAGTTGATTCTCAACTTCTTTCTTATAAGTCTCAAAAGCCCCTAAGGCTTCATCCTTACTTCTTAAGAGATAGACATAGCAATACTTAGTGCAATCATCTATAAATGTAATGAAGTACTTTTTACCTCCTCGAGTTTGCACAAGTTTTAAATCACATATGTCGGTGTGAATTAACTCGAGAGGAGTTGTGTTTCTTTGTATGGCATTAAATGGAGACTTTGTCATTTTTGCCTCAACACAAACTTCGCACCTATTAGTCGAGTCGGATTTAGTCATATGGATTAAATCTTGTCTCGGTAATTTCTTAATGGTGTCGAGGTTTACATGTCCTAATCTATCATGCCATAAATTAGAACTTTCTGACAAATAAACGTAAGAAACACAATTTTTATTCATCGCACTTTGGCGGATCACAGTCATTACATTCATTTTAAAAAGGCCCTCCTCGAGGTAACCTTTTCCAAGAAACAAACCATTCTTGGTTAGTACAAATTTGTCGGATTCAAATACTAGTCTAAAACCGGCCTAACTAAGCAAAGCGCCGGACACCAAATTTTTACGGATGTCTGGGACATGCAGCACATCCAACAAGGTTACTTCTTTTCCGGAAGTCATCTTTAAAATCACGTTTCCAATGTCTTGAACATCGGGGGTCGCAGAATTTCCCATGTAAAGCTTTCTTCCGGAGATGGGAGTATAGGAGGAGAAACTTTTCTTGTTACCACAAATATGGCGGGTAGCACCGGTATCTATCCACCAAGCTTTAGGATTCTCCTCCAAATTTGCAACGTTGGCCTCAAAGATCATTGCCGCAAAGTCTAGGTCCATGTGGTCAACATTATTCGCCTCTTTCTTCGGGAGACGACAATCCCTTGACAAGTGGCCCGGTTTGCCACAATTATAGCAAGACCCTTTGAACTTCTTAGAGCCCTTCTTCTTCCCTTTCTTAGCATTCCCGGCATTTTCGGAATGCTTTCTCTTTGTGCCACTTGTGCTAGCCTCAGCGAGATTGACTTTTGCCTCCATCTTGCCCTTAGCAACTTTGGCCTCATTCATTCTAGTGTTCTATTCAATTTGAAGACGAACAATAATGTCTTCCAAGGACATCTCTTTGCGTTTATGCTTGAGATAGTTCTTGAAATCCTTCCATGAAGGAGGCAACTTTTCAATGATAGAAGCCACCTTAAATGGATCATTCATGATCATTCCCTCGGCATCTAGCCCATGTAGAATGATTTGAAATTCATCTACTTGAGTTGTTACCGATTTGGAATCGACCATCATAAAGTCAAGATACTTATCGACGACAAATTTCTTTGACCCGGCATCTTCGATCTTGTACTTCCTTTCCAAGGTGTCCCACAACGCCTTGGCTAACTCGACGGTACTATACACATTGTATAGTGCATCGTCAAGTCCATTTAAGATGTAGTTCTTACAAAGAAAATTACCGTGAGCCCAAGCCTCCTTTGCCATTTGCCTTTGGGGATCGGGATCACCATTTTCCACCGCCGGAGGATCTTCCTTTAAGAAGCGGTGCAAGCTTAAGGTGGTCAAGTAGAAGAGCATCTTCTGTTGCCATCTCTTGAAATCCACACCAGTGAATTTCGCGGGTTTCTCACCATGACCGAGGTGATGAGTTGTAGGAGCGGGAGCAACATGGTTGAATGTAGTATCACCTTGCGAAGGAGGCGTCACATTCCCTTGACTTGATTCGGTGGAATCTTTCTCATTTGACATCTTGATGATCTTGAAGAAGTGTTAATAACTTCTTACGATTGTTGGACAATTGCTAGGCTTCTCAAGAACTTAGCGAAAAACTTGACAGAAAATGTAACGGAGATTGGAAAACAAAGAGACAAGTCGAGTCTTGTATTTAATACAATCTCCGTAAGAAGTTATTGCCCCGCACAGGTGCTTACGGTTTATATGGCAATCTTCTAGTAAGATAAAACGACTTACAAGTAAATGATAGGAGCACTCCAAATCAATTACTCTAACGAACAACACTTTGTTTTGAACTTTGGACATTGAAGGATTGAATGCAACAATATGCAATGATTTGGGTATGTTAATCTATCTTACTAGAGGGTAGGAAGGGTAGAAATACAGTATGAGTGAATTGAAATTCGAAGGGGGAAGTATTTAAAGGGAGTCAAAAGGTTTTGTGCCTTTTCGCATGAAAGGGTGCAACCATTGTTTGAAACAGCACCAGGGCACGACTCGTGCCCCTTGGCACGAGTCGTGACCACGACTCGTTCCAATGCTTTCTACTCGTTCTGATCAGTTTTGAGCCAAGTCCATTAAGGTCCATTCGTGCTCACGACTCGTGCTCAGAGTCCCCACTCGTTCTGATCAGTTTGAGCCAAAAACTCATCACCCAAAAACACTGTTCAAACCCAATTTGATCCAAACGATCAAATTGATCCTTTTAACCAACTTTGTTAAGTTACAAAAGATATTTGTCATTAATTCTCATTCACCCTAAATGGTTTTGAGATATTCAATGATTTTAGTAATCTACAACAAATGTAGAATACAATTTGTAACTAGTTCCGTTAACACATAACGAACTTCCGTTAGAAACTAGATCAATGTTAAGTTAAACTTAACTTTCCGTTATCCATTTCCAACAGTACACCCGCCGGGTTTAAAAATTTGGAGCACATCTTGCATTTGGCATTTGTTTCACCGTCAATAATTACTAAATCATATAAATTGGCATATTTGGACACTCTAGTTTGTGCCTTTGTCTTACCCTTACCCTTACCCTTACCCTTACCCTTACCCCCACTAGATGGGTGACTTGTACATCGTCATCGTCATCCCCCTCCCCCTCCCCACCCTCATCTATGTCTTCTATGTGATGATAGGTTCTAGATGAATAGTTTGTGTTGGGCTCATTCATCCAATCTGGGGTCGAATCCGGAGTATAGCGGCGAAATGGAGGGGTGTTGATTGGGTTTGAGGAATGATTAATTAGATCAACATAATTTGATCATTATGGTGCAAAAGGGAATTATCTACGGAGTGGTGGGCCGAAATGGGTACGCTTTGATTTTGAGTTTGATTTTGTGGTGGGGGGGATATGCAAATATATCATTAACTATATCTTATAACTAGCAATATAAATTATCTAGCAATTAAAATTAAAAATGCAACACTTAAAAAAAAATTGAATTTTCAAAAATTTATAAGGATTAAATTATTTTGACAATAATTTACTAACAATAAAAGTAAACAGTTATAATTTTTTTTGTAATTTTCGAAATAAAAGTAATTCTTTTATTTCAAATTTTCGAAATTTATGAAGATTAAAAAAAATTAACTACTAAACACAATATTTAACTAGCGAGTAAATAATTAAATAATTAAAACAATAAAATTACCTTCAAGGCTTCAACTCTTACAATGTAATAACAAATATTCGACTTGAAAATAATTTGATGATTTGGGTTTGAAAGAATTCTATGATGAATTGAAATTTTTTTGTGAGAAAAATGGTAAGACTTCCTTTTCTATTTATACTAATTACAAATTTTTTTGACCAAATTTACCCCTAAATATGGCTGTTGAGAGGGGTAATTATGTCCAAAAAAAATTAAAATCTGATACATAAGTCGTTATGTGTAAATTGGGCAAAAATATCCCTCAAACGAATTTATTAACGAATATATTTGAGGACATTTTAGACATTTATACAAATAGATCCATGCGGACCTTATTGCAACTGGCCAAACGGACCACGGACCAAACGGATCTTCTGATCCGCGAGCCAAAGACCGGTCCGTGCGGACCTTCTCGGTCCAAGCCCGTCCCATATACAAAGCGGGCCAAGTGGATAATGGGTCATGGGCTGGACGGGCGCGGGCCAAACGGACAGCGGGCCACGGGCCACGGCCCAAAATGGCCATCTCCACCTACTAGAAAATGGAGGAAAGATACCTCTTAATGTATGGTCGGAAGAATGAGTTAGTGATTATGACCATTTACATGTGTTTGGATGCCCCGCCTACTATCATGTGACAGATGGTAAGTTGGACCCTCGAGCAAAGAAAGCCATGTTCATGGGCTTTAGTAATGGTATCAAGGGTTACAGGTTATGGTGCCCGGACACAAGAAAGATTGTCAAAAGTCGAGATGTAACTTTTGACGAATCTATGATGTCCTCGAAGAAAGAAGATGATGCCCCTACGAAGGTAAAGAAGGTAGTATTTACTCCTGTTGATAATCCTATCCTTGAAGATACTATTAAACATAGAGGAGAGTTTCGAGCAGGTGGAGGAAGACCACAATGAGGAACGAAATCAAGAGGATGAGGTACACGAGTCTATTGCAAGGAATAGACAAGAAGGGAGATTCGAAGACCTGCCCGCTTTGATGACATGGTGGCATATGCCCTTCCCATGATTGAGGGAGTTCCCAACACTTATAAAGAAGTTGTACAAAGTCCAGAAAGTTCAAAATGGGAAGAGGCTATGAACGAGGAAATGAAGCCTTTGAAGAAAAATCAGACTTGGGATTTGGTGCAACTTCCGTTGGGTAAGAAAGTGATTGGATGTAAATGGGCATTTGCCAAGAAAAAAAAGTCGTTGGTCCTCGCTTCAAGGCCCGTTTGGTAGCTAAAGATATGCTCAAAAGAAAGGGATAGATTACAATGAGATTTTTTCTCCTGTTGTTAAACACTCGTCTATACAAATTTTGTTTGCTTTGGTTGCTCAATTAGATCTTGAGCTAGCATAGCTTGATGTAAAAACAGCTTTCCTTCGTGAAGACTTAGAGGAGGAGATCTACCTTACCCAACCTGATGGTTTTCAAGTTGCTTTTGCCAACAAATAAGTTCCTTGATTATTGCCCAGATAGATATTTTGCTTGATTTTCGCCTAGGCAATTTCATCTCCGGATTGAAGATTTTAATGCTTTTATGGATTAAGGATGTAATAATCGGAATATTGTTTTCTTTTATTAATTAATTTATTCCTTTTAATTAATAATTATTTATTTTATTTATTTTATTTAATTGATTGCAATTCCTTTTATTAAATGGATTGTATAAGAGGGCTTAAGATATTAATGGGTTAGATTAACTTCTTTGACTTGGATTACCTTGTGGGCTTAGGATTTGAAAACCCAATTATAAATACTCTTTCTAAACCCTAAGAAACCTTAGGGGGCGTTTGGTTCATAGGAAAGTGGGGGAAAGGAATGGAAAATTTCCTCTTTTCCATTCCATTCCCATGTTTGGTTCAATCATTTAAAAAAAAAAAAAAAATCATTGGAATGTATAATTCCTTCAAATAAAGGAATTCAACTTTCCATCATAAAATTGATGGAATCTTCAATTCCTTTGGCAATGGAAAAAAAAAATTTTTTTTGACCAAAATACCCCCAAACCCTACCCACCCCTACCCCTACCCCCTACCCACCCCTACGCCCCACCCCCACGCCCCACCCTACCCCCACCCCCACCCCCACCCCCCAACGATATTTTTTTTTTAATTTTTTTTCTGCCTACCCTCCCCCCACCCTACCCCCCACCCCCACAATTTTTTTTTTATTTTTTTTTCTCGCCTACCCTCCCCCACCCCCTACCCCGAATTTTTTTTTTTTTTTTTTTCTCGCCTAACCTCCCCCCACCCTACCCCCACCCCCACGAATTTTTTTTTTTCTCGCTACCCTCCCCCACCCTACCCCCACCCCCACGAAAAAAAATTTTTTTTACTCATTTTGCATACCCCCTACCTACCCCCCCACCCCCCCTCCCAAAAAATTTTTTTTTTTTAAAGAGTAAATTGGTCATTTTATATGCTTTCATTCCATTCCTATAATTTGTATTTTCAAACCAAACATGATTTGCCAAGGAATTGAATGACAATTACATTCCATTCCGTGCCAACCAAACGGAGGGGGTTGACCAGTTTTTTTCCATTCCAATTCCTTAAGGAATTCAATTCCATTGACAATTCCATTCCTTCACTTTTTTTCCACCGAACCAAACGCCACCTTACTATTATTTTCACCAACCGAGAATAAGAAAGAGAGAGAGAGAGGCGGCAAGAGAAAGGGAGACGGCAGAGAGAAGCTGCCGTGAGGGAGAGAGTAACCTCAAGAGACCAGGAGAAGGGCTGCGGACAGAAGGAGTAGTGCGGCGGTTATAAGGTATTTTCTCTAGGTTTCCATTGTTATTGTTATGAATGGAGAGTCCTTATATAGTGTAGATTTCATGGTAATTGCGGAATGCATTGCTTTAGTATATATTAATAATGGTGGATCTCAATTGTATAATAATATATGGTGGGTTCGGCATGCAATACAAAATACTAAGGCAAAACGGAAATTATACATTTTGGGTATGTGTGAGTAGAAAGAAAAACAGAGAAATCATGAAAACCCTCTCTATTGGTAAAGTGTTTGTGTGTGTTTAATTAGGTGTGCAAGTGTGTGTTTCAGTCAGGAAAAAAAAAAAGAAAGAAAGAGGAAATGTGATAACGAGAGAGATAAATGTGTGTGTGTTAGGGTTAGTGTGTGTTTGCTGAGAAAGGTGAAATCAGTGTGTAAATTGATTGAAGAGAATTAAAAAGGGTTTAACACCTAGAAATTCTAGGGGTATTTTGGTAAACCTAAAGAAGTTAAGGGTTAACCTTAAAGGGAGTTAAAGAGGAATAATTCAGTAGGTTAACAAGACGTTAGAAAATAGTTGGGTCAAGTAAAGGTGTATTACTTGTACCCTAAGATATGCGTTGCATGATTGTAGATTCGTGCGGAGATAATTACTAGGAGCGTGCAATCACTCGAGGTAAGGGATTACGTTCTTAATCAGTTACTTGGTTTCTTTTTGTCAAGTAGTTATAGTTGCTGAGCTAGCCGTTAAATTTTATGTCGTTATCCGCATTTAAGGTATTTTGAATTTTTAGTTAGTATTGAATTATGGTTTTAGTTTTGCCATTGAGGATATCTTATTTATAAATAAATATTATTGTTATTTGTGAAAAGTTGAGGTCGTTACAAAGGATACTTTGCTTGATTTTCGCCCAGGCAATTCCATCGCCCAGATCCAACATTTAGAAGAAACCCATATCCTTTTTTAAAAAGTTTGTTGGTGTTCAGCACAACACTCAGAATTCAGCATTCAGTGCTTAATGTTATCAAAAGCTCTTTAAGTAACAATCAGAGTCTATTTTTGGGGCAGGAGCAGCTCATACATACTTTTAGTTATGTTAGCATTTCATCTCCCTTTAAATTAAACAATATGACTTTGTACTTGCACCCTATAGTTCCGTTGATACAAGTTGCTAGATGCTACGGTGCTCGAACTCTTTGATTTATCCAGGCGGACTCGTGCCGACAAGACTAAAATACGAATGTCTGACATGTGTACAGCAGGGTAAATTAAAAAGTTCGAGCATCATAAATGAAAAACTGAGCATGTGACTTCTTATTTGGGAAAGAGGGAGTATTCACGGAATTATATGTAAAACTCGGAACGCCATAGTTGACTAAAGTAAGCTGAATTTAAGAAGCATTGAACATTAATGAAATATGAAATTCATATATTCATTTTGAATCAATTATTGGAACACTTAATTTATTTATATGGTTGCAGGGTTGACTTCTAATTGACCTAGTAAACAGTTGACATTTTGATACCCTTTTTTTTTTTTTTTTGAACCATTCTTTAGGAACATCATTAAAGGACTTTATGTTCAGCAGAAAATGGTGAAGTTTGAATTCAAAATAAGAAAACTTCATTTTTGTTCATCGTACTTTGAGATGTATTTCACTTTTATCATTAAACTTTATTTTTTTTTATTTTTACCATCGTAATTCAAACAAACAATGGTGTTATTTTATACCAAAATTGGGTATAAAATGACAATATTGTTTATAGTGCGATGGGAAAAATGAAATAAATTTGGGCATAAATAACAGATTTGGTATAAAATTACACAATTGTTTGTAGTACGGTGGTAAAAATGAAAAAAAAAAGTTCTGGTAAAATGAAACACGCCCAAAATACTTTTTTACACGAGAGACAAAAACGGAGTTTTTCCTTCAAAATATAATATTTACCCCTTAATTGACCATGAAGGGTTTTGACATGGTGTATAATTTGAACCATTCTTTCGTAGACCTCAAATTTTCACAATTTGCTGCATAAGTTGTAATAAGAACACTATAAATAGATGGCTTCTCATCATTTTTAAGCACACATCAAAAATATTCTATATCAAAACAACAAAAAATCATGAAGACTTTATTGCTTATTTCCTTCTTCTTGGCTACTCTCTTTTCCTTTAATACTTCATGGGCTACTTCTTCCTCAGCTCACCAACACCATCATCGTCATCATCATAATCGCCAACAAGAATTTCACAATTGCCTTAGCCTTCATAATAGCAACTCACAAATCATTTACACCCCAAACAACTCTTCTTTTACGCCTATCTGGGAAGCCAATATCAACAACCAAAGATTTGACACACCTTCAACCCCTAGACCTTTTCTCATCGTCACACCAGTCGATGAATCCCAAATCCAAACCGTCATTCATTGCTCCAAGAAACATGGAATCAAGTTCAGAATCCGAGGAGGAGGCCATGATTTTGAGGGTCTTTCATCCACTGCACAACACCCTTTTGTCATGCTTGACCTCACTAACATGAGGTCAATAAGTGTTGATGTTGCTAGCAAGACTGCATGGGTTCAAGGTGGTGCAAGTCTTGGGGAACTCTATTATAGGATCTCTGAGAAAAGTAGGACTCTCGCCTTTCCAGCTGGCACTTGGTCTACTGTAGGAGTTGGTGGACTCATTAGTGGTGGAGGTTACGGCACACTAAATAGAAAATACGGTCTTGCTGCTGATCATGTCATAGATGCAAGATTGATTGACGTAAATGGAAACATTCTTGATAGAAAATCCATGGGGGATGATTTGTTTTGGGCCATTAGGGGAGGTGGGGCTTCGAGTTTTGGGGTCATTGTTGCTTGGAAGTTGAGCTTGGTTGATGTTCCTGAGACTGTTACCGTGTTTGCCAAAACAAAAACTTTAGAACAAAATGCAACGACCATTTTCCACAAGTGGCAATCTTTTGCACCCAATGCTGATAGAGATTTATTCTTGAGAGCTCAATTATCAACTATAAATTTGGGTGGGAAGAAAACAGTTCTCATTACATTTGACGCGGTGTTCTTGGGAGGAATTGATAGGCTACTTCCTATGATGCAAGAAGGCTTTCCGGAGCTAGGTTTAGTGAGAGAAGATTGTACCGAAGTGAGTTGGGTTCAATCTGCTATGGTAATTTCAGCCTTCTCTAGTCAAGCTCCACCACAAACTTTGCTTAATCGGACCGCTACCCCTAAGTTTTCCATAAAAGGCAAATCTGACTTCGCGAAGAAGCCAATTCCTATTGAAGGCCTTGAAGGGATGTGGAGATTGTTCCTCAAAATTGACGTTGGGACACCAAATTTCGTATTGAGTCCTTATGGTGGAAGGATGAACGAGATCTCCGAGTCAGCCATTCCATTTCCTCATAGAGCTGGGAACTTGTACATTCTTCTTGAATGGGCTAATTTGGACATGGAAAGACCAGCGTCGGTGAATAGACGTGTTAACTGGCTCCGAAGTGTCTATAAGTATTTGGGTCGTTATGTTTCCAATTCTCCAAGAAGTTCATACATGAACTATAAGGATCTTGACTTGGGAGTAAGCACCAAAACTTATGCAGAAGCAAGCATTTGGGGTACAAAATACTTTGGTGATAACTTTGAGAGATTGGTTCGAGTCAAAAGCAAAGTTGATCCAAAGAATTTCTTCAATCAACCACAGAGCATTCCTCCCTTTCCATCATTATTTTGATAATGATTTCAAGCTCCTGAATTACTAGAGGAAACGAATAATCTGTATCATGATTAATTCATTCTTTTGTTTATTCTTTGTATGTTATTAATAATTCAAAACGATTAATATATCTTGTATGTTCTAAATGATTTTGTTCATAATTAAATCATTCGAGCTAAACATTTTTGGAATATTTCCTCATAATAAACACAAATTCAGCTTGTTTCTAGGGAACCTATATTCCAAGAGACTGTCGAGTTGTCACTTGATCTAAAAGCTTAAGTTGTTAGATAGTGTCTCAACAATGTAAATCAAGCTTTCATACTTCCCTTCACGTGTGACCCCATCGCACACGTGGAGAGATTACAAACATGTCATATTTTCGGACATGCCATGTTAAAATATTTTATAGTATAAAAGTATTTTATTTGTTTACAAAATGTTAAAACAAATAAAATAATTAAAGAATAAAGATGATTCATAATCTGATATAATGACTTTGTTTGCACCAAGTCGGTTGATTAATCTTGCTGGACAAGATGACTTTGGCTCCAAGTTCATATGAGGAGTATATAATGTTGCAGTATATTCCTCTTAGCATAGTGAACTAACGAAAGGTGTAAAGAAAGAAAATATAAATGAGGGCTTTAGAGGAAAGAAAAGGGAAAAGGAATTAAGGAAATCCTCCAGCCATCAAGAGGAACTTAAAGACAAAGGCAAGAAAGAAAATACCATTATCAAAGTAAATAGCATGTATTAAGGTACAAATTTATTTTTGTCTTTGTAATAAATTATTTAAAGTATTGATTTATTATGTGTTCCAAGATTTTGAGCAATAAAATAATGTCATAGATTTAAATTAAAGTCCGCATTCAAAGTTTTTTTTTCTTTTTTGTGCATTCAAAGTTGATTGTTAAATCTATGCAGATAGGCCATAGACCCTATCCAGGCTAAGAGCAAACCAATGCTCTGATACCAACTATCCAGGCTAAGAGCAAACCAATGCTCTGTGAACTTAGTTGAATACTGTCCCATTGTCGTGCTCCCTGTTCTAAATTTAGGAACTCCATCTCTTTACGATCTTGTACCACTAATGGAATGAACTGTGACTTGAAATCTTCCAGAAAATTCTCCCAAGTCTGCGCTATTCCTTCCTGTTCCCAGCTGTTAGATAAAACTTTCCACCAATGTTCTGTAGCCTTTTCTAGCTTGAAAGTGGCAAATGTTACTTTCTCATCTTCTGTGCATCTCATAGTCAACTTCCCTATCCACGCGCTGTTGTTGCCCTTCTAGCTGTGTCTGCCCAACATTACCTTGCCTGTTTTCATTAGCTATCATCCTGGCTAACAACTGCAACATGTTTCTCATATGAACCAAGGAGGATTTTCAGGTTGTTGATTACTACTGCCAACTCCCTCAGACCTATCCATCTACACCTGTAAATAAACACTCGACGTTAATAACACACCCTATGAACCAACCCACCTAGGACATAGACCCTATCCAGGCTAAGAGCAAACCAATGCTCTGATACCAACTATCGTGACCCTGAGTTCTAAAGTCCTATATGGAACCCGAACTAGGTGCGTAACCCCTGCTATAATTTCAACTTAGCACCATAAACCTGCTTATAAACCTGTAAAAAACATGAGCCAAACTGGCTCAAAAACACAACAATATCAACTAACGTCACAGGCTAACTGCCTTTACCGACAAACATGAAATGACTAGAGTTATACACCAAGTCAACAATCGGTTCCCGTTATTGCCTCTGCTAGTAAAGAGTTTGTTGATTTGAATAGTCTCCATTCGTATCCTACACTTATAAAAAGAATTTCTGAATATCATCCAAATTAAGTAGATGATATTAGAAGATACTATCTATTAAATGGTCCCTGTCAACCCCACGGTCGTGATTTTCCTTCAAATATTGATTGGGATTTAAATGCGTCGCTTTAATCCTAAATGGTTCAAAGAATATGGTAATTGGTTAGAGTATAGCATTTTGCAAAACAAAGCATATTATTTGTGTTGTTATTTGTTTAAAGATCAATCATATGATTAAAGATTTGATGCTTGTGCATTTATAAGTGTTGGTTTTTCTAGTTGGCATAAAAATGAGAGGTTTGATTTACATGTTGGTGGAGTCAATATTTTTCATTATATTTCATTAAAAAATTGTGAAGATCTATGTTGCTTAGAGAAATGATAATCGGATTCGACTATTTGCTTCAATTGCTAGTTGTAGATTATTGTTGAATCAAGGGCATACTTTTCGTGGTTATTGTTGGGTATGCATATGTTTTAATCCTCCTATTTTGTATAAGATTTGATTGATACCATAACCTCCTATTTATTTTAAGGACTTTAGGACCCTATGTAATGAAGCTTAGACTTCAATTTTTTTGGCTAAGTCCATTTTATAGTATAGGTTAAATTTAGGCTTGAAGACTGGCACAAGACTCATTGGATCTGAGGATTGCAGTTCAGAGTTTCAGACCACCCCATTAAAATCGCCTAGGCTGAACCACTCCTGGAACCGCCTGGTGAGACTTTGTCTGAAACCGCTTCTCTGAACCCCTAAGTGCAAATCTCTTTGAACCGCTTCATGCAACTGCCTTGCAGTTTCATACTCAAACCGCACTTAAAGAATTCCTCTTCCGGTGGAACCGCTTTTTGTCAAACCGCTCATCACCAGAACCGCCCCAATGATTGGCTACTTGAAGTGAACTCCTTTGACCGTTGGAATCCACATCAGCAATATCAAATGTCAACCACCATATATTGTCACGTGACTACTTTTCAGACAAGATCTGCAAGGATCTTAAAAAGGTGACAGATGTCCTAACCGCCTTGATTGCAGCTGAGGTCTGATCAGCTTTACCTGCATCAACAGTTCCAAAGGACAAAAGTAGTTGTTGTGGACCAATGGGATTGCATCAAGGACTGTCCTTACAACAGCTGTGTCCAACGGCTATATTCCTGATGCTTAGGTATAAATACCCCCAACCTTCTTCATTTGAAGATAGCTTGAAGCTTGAGAAATTGCTGTGAGTTCATAAGAAGTTGAAGCTCGCCCTTTAAATTCATAAGTCCTTTGAATCTTCATCTTCTACCTTCAAGAAATATTCCCCTTTGCAAATCAAGCCTTAACACATTCAAGAATCATTGTGCTCTACATTTCATATATTTAAAGAGCCTTGATCTTGTTCTCACACACACACCTCACTTGTTTAATCACATAGATTAATCACTTGAGATACACTGGTTATAGTCTTAGGATTTGATCTTCATAGAATAGATTTTAGCTTTGAGTATCGATCTTTGTAACTTGTAATCTCTCATACTCATAGTAAAATCACTCTTGAAAATCCAAGACTAACCATCTTGGTAGTGGACTTAGATCGTTTATCGATTGAACCACTCCAAATATTGTGTTCTTACTTTCTACATTTATATTTCTTGTGCTTACTGATTATCTACTTTTCTCTTTGTTTGATCTTTATTTAGATATCCATTATTGTGAAATAGTGTTTGGAGTTAACATTGTCAAAACTACACTTGTTTGTAAAACTGCACTTGTCAAAACCGCTTTACCTAAACCGCTTTACAAACCGCCTCTCTCAAAACCGCTTTGTAACTTTATTATTCCGCTGTGCATTTTATAACTCTACTTGCAGTTTCTTATACACTGCAAGAGGTTTTGTAAGTATAGAGGATTAGTTTTAAATCGAGGGCGAAAAATTTTAAACAGCTATTCACCCCCCCTCTAGCTGTATTTTCACCCTTGTTGCCACCTTTGGGACCAACAAGTGGTATCAAAGCTAACACATTTTAAAACCACTGTTTTTCAAGCTTAACAGCTTGTGTGCCGATTCAATATGGCAAATTCAAAGACAATGACTACTGTTAACTATTCACACATTCCAATCTTGGACGAAGACCACTTCGACATCTGGAAGTGCAGAATGCTCATTCACTTGGAAACAATTGATGAGATGCTGGTGGAGTGTGTAGTCAATGGCCCATGGATTCCAATGAAGGCCAACACTGATGCAACCACCAGTGCAGAAACTCCAGAGGTCAAAAAGCCAAAAGAGGAGTGGTCGGATGAAGAGAAGAGATTAGTTGCCTTAGACAGCAAGGCAAGGCACATCATTTCTGGAACCCTCCCCGTTTCAACTCTTCAGAAAGTGATGTACCTCAAAACCGCAAAGCAGATGTGGGATGCCATCGAGAGCTACCTCGAAGGTGATGACGAATGCAAGGAAAGCAAATTATATGCTGTTGAAAGATCCTACAACAACTTCAACAGAAAACCCAATGAAACCTTGCGTCAAACCTACGACCGCTATGTTGAGGTAGTTAATGCTTGTAGATCTCTTGGCAAAACTTTAACCGATAAGGAAATCAATATGACTTTCCTATCTGCTTTAGGTTCTAGATGGGTTAATAAGGCTACCTCTCTAGAAGACTCAAAAGTTTTGAATACTTGGTCGTTAAGTAACTTGTATGCAAACCTTAGAGTCTATGAACTTAAATTAAATCATATCGAAGAGGTTGAAGGGAAAACTAAATCGCTTTCTATGTCCGTAGTGGAACAAGAGGAGAAACCATCTACATCCAATCAAACTACAGATTCTTCCATATCAACCTCATCACTCATCGAGATGGATGATGATGATTTTGCCATGTTTGTGAAAAGATTTCAAAAATTTAGAAAAGCCTCAAAACCTTTCACAAAGACATTTTCAAAAGGCAAACCTCCTGCAACATTTTTTAAGGCTGGAGATACAAAGAAAAAGAGTGATCTAGTATGCTACAATTGTAGAAAACCTGGTCACTTTGCATCTGAGTGTCCACAACCCAAATACGAATACATGAAAAAGAAAACCTCTCCTGCGAAATTTTCTCGTCGCAAGGGAATGGTTGCTGAGGAGGAAGAGAATTCCAAGAAATTAGCAACTTGGATTGAAACAGATTCTGATGATGGAAGTGACGAAGAAACCGAAGAGGTTAATCTCGCTTAGTTGCGGATGCTTCCGATGAATCGATTCGAGTCGCCGAGTTGCAGGATATGGAGGAAAAAGAGGTTTTAAATAAACTTCCTAATTATAAATTGGATGATGATATCAAACTTACTCCTAGCATTAAGATAGGAAATTGTTCGTATTCACGTCCCATTTTCTCGTCTACAAATGCTCCACCTTCAAAAATAATTCCAAAGAAGAAAATTTTGAAAAAGGTGGTGGAAGAGGTTTCTCCCATGGAACATGAAAGGATGTTCAAGGAAGCAGAAATGGTGATCCATCAATTCTCTAATCTTAAGAAAGCCTTAAGCTTAGCTCATGATGAACTTAATCTGTACAAGACGGAGAAAACTGTGATGAGGTCTGAAATTTCAAATCTTAAGGACCAAATCAGAAGTATGACTCCTCTTGCTGATCAAAACCGCATCCTTGAAACTAAGGTTGCTGCACTTCAACTCCGGAATGATGACCTGGTCACCCAACTCAACGATCGTCAAATGATTATTGATGGGTGGCTCAAGTCAAAATCCTACTCGGATCAAATCATAGATTCCCAAGTTCCCTCTGGAATTAAGGAAGGTCTAAGTTTTGGATCTGAAAAAGAGGAGAAGTATGCATCCTCTAGTGAAAAGGATGAGGAAATTTTGAAACTAACTAAAGAAATTCCTAAGGGGAAGCATGCTAAAGGCAAGGGTAAAGGACAACAAATTAATTATGTCTACCCAAAAGGGAAACAATATGGGAAGAACTCTCAGATGAAGCCAAAGGATTCTGAGAGTATTGCTTCAGAGGAAATGGCATATGGAGTTGGCCGCATCCCTAAAACCGCTTCTGGTGGAACTAGAGATGCTGGCAACCGCAAGTCTGACCGCGCCTCTTCTTCGACCGCTCGACCTGCCTTCAAAAGCAATAAGAGCGCTCCCAGAAAATACGTGGTCAAACTGAAGCCAGTTCCTTTTGTCAAGCCTGAAACCGCGCCTCCCAAACCGCATGCAACTCCTAAGAAGAGTAAGGAGTTAGTAAAACCTCATGATGCTTATAGCTTTTATAAATATTCTGTGTGTGATGGTTTAGGTCACAAGGCTGCAGAATGCCTTTTACGGTTCACATCCAATGCCAGAAGAGTAAACCTCCTTCTGTCAAACAGGTGTGGGTCGTAAAGGGTTGCTAACTTCAGGACCCAAGGAATAAAGGGGGACCTCATTCTTAATGTTTACATTTCAGGTCCTCTGCTTAATGGCTGGTCACTCCAAGGAAAATGAATGGTATCTTGACAGTGGCTGCTCAAGACATATGACTGAAGATAGATCATTACTTGAAGATGTCATTGAAGCAAGTGGTCCGTCTGTAACCTTTGGTGACAACAACAAAGGAAAGACCATTGGATATGGTGTTATAAGGAGAGGAAACCTAACCATTGAGAAGGTTTCTCTTGTTGAAGGACTCAAGCACAACCTCCTTTCAATTTCTCAATTCTGTGACAAAGGAATGCTTTGCAACTTTACGTCATCAAACTGATTTATCAAAGATAGCATTTCGGAGTCACCCTACTCACAGGGATTCGTAAGAGTAATATTTACATTATTGATCTAAATTCTGCATGTAGTATTACTAATCTCTATTTTGTAGCTAAAAATGTGAGCGAAAATAGTTGGCTATGGCACAAGAGGTTGAGCCACTTGAACTTCAAGTATCTTGCAAAGATTGGTAGAGAAAACCTCTTTCGTGGTTTACCTAAAGTGGTTGACCATCATCCAGAGAAATGCAGTGCATGCCGCCCGGTAAGCCCCGCGTCGTCTTTCACCAAAGAAGACCGCTCCATCAACTTCAAGATGCTTACAAATGCTTCACATAGATTTGTTTGGACCCGTAACCACTGCCATCATTGGAGGAAATAGATATACTTTAGTGGTGGTGGATGATTATTCAAGATATACGTGGGTTAAGATGATGATTTCTAAAGATGATTGCTATGATATTCTCACCGCACTTTTTAGACGGCTCCAAACTCAAAAAGAAGACGACATCGTTAGTGTTCGATCAGATAATGGAACAGAATTCAAGAACAACGGTGTTGCTCAGTATTGTGATGACCATGGGATTGATCACAATTTCTCAACAGCTGGTGTTCCACAACAAAATGGAGTTGTGGAAAGGAAGAACATGACGTTGATTGAGGCTGGAAAGACAATGATATCTGAAGCCAAGCTGCCTCAGTATTTCTGGGCTGAAGCAATCAACACAGCATGCTTCACTCAGAACCGCTCCCTCATCAACAAAACCTATAACAAGACTCCCTATGAGCTTTGGCGAGGAAGAACCCCCAACATTGCATTCTTCAAGATCTTTGGCTGCAAATGTTTTGTCCTCTACAACGGAAGAGAAAATAGAGGTAAATTTGGAGCCAAGGCCGACGAAGGTATTTTTGTTGGATATGCTAAATATTCAAAAGCTTTTCGTGTTTTTGATAAGTGACTATTATATAGTCATTTATCCCATTATTTATTAATCATTTCCTTAGTTTTTAGTATCATTTAGTTTGCATTTAGGTTATTTTAGCTTCTTTTATCATATATCTTCGATTTTATGCTTTTGGTAGATTTTATACTCTTAGACAGGTTTTAGAGTCAAATTATGATCAAATTGGAGCCTTGGAAATAATCAAGTATCAAAGCCATGGAGGGACGACATCGAAATAAGCATAAAGGCCAAAATTCAGTCGGAGCGGCCGTGCAGCCAAAGGTGGAGCGGCCGTGCAACAATGTCCAGTTCAAAATAATTTTTGGCGCCAAGATCGCACGGCCGTGCGGTTCCTTGACTCGGCCGTGCGATCAGCCGTACTGCTCCAAAAAGGCACCTTTTGAAGGCACCACTTTGAAGAGTCCCAACCTTTAGCATATATGTCTATATAAAGAAGCATTTGTACTCGCTTTAGATATCCAGAAAATCCGAAAATGTTCATAGAACACATTTAGAAAGGATCATATCATACTTAGAATTTATAGCAAAATACTTTAGCAATTTATACTCGATGTTCAAAAGTTTATCAAGGATTCGTGACAAATCTTGTGTACTCTTGAAGATTGTGAATGAAGATTATTTCCACCATTGTCTCTCCTATTATAAGTATTTCTTCCCTTATCTTTATTTATTTACTTACTTCCTTTTATCATTTCAAATGGTTTGAGTAATCCTCCATTTCTGAGTTGGAAACTCATTTATTTATATTCATGCTTTCTCTACATGTCATTTCAATTCTCTTCTTATTAAACTTAAATACTTGCAATTAGGGAGACGTTCTTGATTGTATAGCCTTAGTTAATCGAGAGAAGTACCTAGCGGAGAATCTTGATTAGCGGATCTCTAAGAATTGAACTAGGCCGATAAATTACACACAAAGTGATTTAAAGACCTAGGGGTGACCCTTTAGTGAAAAATACGTGAGATCATAGATTTAATTGGTATCTTTGATTTATTTGGTACCCTCGAGAGGTGAGTCGGATATCCCGCGTGACGAACGGGATTACACTAAGCCGAACCCTCGAGAGAAAGGCCGGTGAGTCTTAAGATACATGTGCTAGTTAGCACAACTTAGCGTATCATCCTTGACTTGGCACTTTTATCTTAAAACAATTTCTTCATATTATTCTTGAATTACTTGCAATTATAAAAATGTTTATTTTTGTGGAACCCCACCAATTGAGAGAAGTACCTAGCGGAGAATTTCAATTGACGGAACCATATGAAGGAACTAGGTTTCATTGATCACGAGAGTAGTTCAATGGCCTAGGTGTTCTTTGAATGGAAAGTACGTTGACTCTCGTTCTTAATGGATTCTTACTAATTATGGTCAGCTAGAGATAAGCCGGAATGCCCGTTTGTGACAGGGCGGGGGCAAACATAAACGGATTTCTCAAACAAGCTAGGACATAATTAGT
This sequence comes from Adenophora triphylla var. japonica, assembly GCA_022495995.1. Lineage (NCBI taxonomy): Eukaryota > Viridiplantae > Streptophyta > Magnoliopsida > Asterales > Campanulaceae > Adenophora > Adenophora triphylla. The sequence continues at coordinate 603,334 of JAFEMH010000262.1, forward strand.
GAAGGATACAAACGCTACCGTCTTAACCCGAAGTAGCGAAGGCCGAACGTACCATCCTTGTTATTTTGATAAAAGCCTTTATCTAAAAGCATAATTATCTCGTTTTCAATCCCGTGAATACCATCATTATATGCTAGAGTAGTTTATATATCTTCCTAGTATTTTATCTTACAAAATCAATATCTCCCCAATCATCTATATATTTATATAAAGACAAATATCATCCCAAAGTAAACCCCGTCTCTCGTGGGATCGACTCGTACTTGCACCCGCTATATTACAATAGCCCGTGCGCTTGCGGAATTAAATAAACCGTTAGGTTTCGACCGAACAAGTTTTTGGCGCCGTTGCCGGGGACAACGGTTTACTTTTTGTTATTTGTCTTTATTATTTATATTTTTATTTTATTTTATCTGTATATTATTTATTATTATTATTATGTACTAACTCTATTTTGCGATGTAAAAAAAAAAAAAAAATAAATAAAAAAAAAAAAATTGAACAAGAAATGGAGCGGCCGTGCTCTATGACGTGAAGCGGCCGTGTCGCCCGAGGAATGGCCGTGCATTTGTTGGTTTGGCCGTGCACATTTTCTTGATTAAAAGGTTGTACCGATTAATTCAAAGGTTGTACCGATTAATTCAAAAGCTCAACAAACGTGCCTTTTTCCTCTCTTCCTCATATTCTCTTCATCTTCACCCTTTTCTCATTTCTCTCTCTCGTAAAACCTTCTCTATACCCACCTCCTTTCACCACAAAATTATCCCCAAACTCTCCATAAATTCCAGCAACTACCATCTCCCCCAACCTTAATTTACCATTCAAACATCATCCCCACCATCAACAACCCCATTTTCACCCCATCCCTAAATTCGAAAATCCAAACACTATCCCCAATCTCTCGTCTCCGACCAAAACCCACCATTACTTCCGACCAAACATCCTTTATTCATCACAATTACATCTCCCTAACACCAAACCACCTCCAAAACCGAGATTAAACACCGAAATCCTCAAAAACCCGAAAACCTAATTCTTCCCCAAATTCGAAATTTTCGAATTTCGTGACATTGAGAGTTCAAGAATCAAATTTTTGGAAGGATTCAAGCTATTGAGGAAGGAAGAATTCAGATTCAAGGACCATTCAAGCAATTTTCTACCTCACTTTTCGGAGCAAAGCTGATGCGTTTGAGTATGCGGACCAAGTTTTGGAGCGTTGGTACCCAACCATTGAAGAAGGAAGCAATAAGGGCATTGTGGTGCTTGTTACCAGACAAAAAGAAGGGGCAATCACCGGAGGCCCTGATTTTAGTAAGGTCGTTGGTGATACCGTTCTTGATGCCACTACATTCGTAGAACATTCCTGGTAAGTGCACATTTTTCTTGTTTATGAGATAGTATATCTTTTTTGTATCCAAATTGATTACATGGAATTTCTATCTTCAAGAAGTAACTAGATTCCTTTCAATATTACATAATTAGTTCCAGAACTTGTGACTACCAAGTTGGGCCACGGTGCAAATTAAGTTTGCTTCATTATAGCAAAAAAAAAAAAAAAAAAAAAAAAAAAACATACAAAAGCCTCACTTTTGAATTTCTTAGTACAGTGAATAAGAGATATGAGAGCATGAACCAATTCCCCCAAACCTTACCTTTTCCAACTTTCAAATTAACCATTAAGGGACGAGTCCAACATATCCAAGAAAGAATTAATAACTTGTATAATTATGCTTCGGATAATTGGCCAAATTTACCACCACCAACTATGTAAGTATTTTATTTTCCCCACCCAGCTTCTCTTATTGTATTTCACTTTGTCCTTGAAACATTGAGGACAATGTTTGTCTCAAGTGTGGGGGAGTATTTATCCACTTTTTAAATTGCATCATATTTTCTCTCTTTCCATTGTATGCATGTTAAATTAGAATCACGTTTCATTTCCGTACTTGCATGTAGTGTAGAGCATTTTTTTTCCTTATATATATATAAAAAAAAAATAAATAAATAAATAAAATAAAAAATATATATATATATATATATATATATATATATATATATATATATATATATATATAATAAAAAAAAGATATATAATCCCTATGATGATCCATATGTTTAATCCATATGTTTGCTATTTGCTATAGAATAATGCCTTTGTCTTTCTTCCCATATTTTTTATAAACTTAGAAATTAATAAAAAGAAAAATATAAGGGATATTTTTAGGAAATAAATTAAAAGCCTCATAAGTTAATATAGCAAAATATAGGGTTTTGTCAAGAAAAAGCATTTGATTAGATGGAATCATTATTGATCATATTTATACACTTGGTTGTTCTTATGAAAGAAATTTATGAAAATATTTCTTTAAATGTACATTTCAAATTTTATTAAATATTTATTTTCTTATTAGAAGCATTTACTTTGTTTTGCATCCCTTGAATCACACCCCTTCATTTAAATTCCATCTTTCCATTTCCGCAAATCAAATCAAAGTTAGACATTTTTATCTTATTGCTAAAAAGAGTGACTTAGTCACCAAGCCTTAAAAAGCAAAAGAAACCTATTACTTCCTAAGTAACTCGGGGCACGGCGTTCGCCGCGACGATGCTTCCTTGCCAAAACGGAGTAATATCCAAAAGTATTCTTGATCTAAGTATTAGGAACATGGGGTTCGCGACCACAATGTCTCCTACTTGAAAGGATCAAAAATAACTAAAGGTCTTTTGCAAAAATATAACACGTGCAAAAATAAGATAAAAATTGTTGAAACTTTGATGAGATTTTTCCACTATCATCATCCATTTTCCACCTTCGTGATTCAAAAATGCAATACAATTCTATGAAAGCTTCTAGTTTGTGAATAAATGTTTATACTTCCCTTTGTACATTTTAAAGTAATAAATTTATTTTCTCAAAAATCACTCTAAAAAGTGAAAGCTTCTCTTTTACCAAGTAATTGATCTAAGATTCATCTTCCTAGCATGCCTTGCTTGGTCAAAATTCTATATATGTTATATTAGGTTATAGTCTAAAAATTGTTTCTTTAAAAATATCCCCAAAATACTTCTTTCTAACAATTTTTAAAGGTATGAAAAATATGAATAGAAAGATAAAGACAATATTTAAAGCAATAGCATGCAACAATAAATTTTCCAGGATCATTCTCGTTTTTCATCATTTGAAATTTTTCTCCCTCTCCAATCTTCTTTTTTATCCTAGACTTGCTTGAGGACAAGCAAGGTTTAAGTGTGGGGGAGTTTGATAAGTGACTATTATATAGTCATTTATCCCATTATTTATTAATCATTTCCTTAGTTTTTAGTATCATTTAGTTTGCATTTAGGTTATTTTAGCTTCTTTTATCATATATCTTCGATTTTATGCTTTTGGTAGATTTTATACTCTTAGACAGGTTTTAGAGTCAAATTATGATCAAATTGGAGCCTTGGAAATAATCAAGTATCAAAGCCATGGAGGGACGACATCGAAATAAGCATAAAGGCCAAAATTCAGTCGGAGCGGCCGTGCAGCCAAAGGTGGAGCGGCCGTGCAACAATGTCCAGTTCAAAATAATTTTTGGCGCCAAGATCGCACGGCCGAGCAGCTCCCTTGACTCGGCCGTGCGATCCGCCGTACTGCTCCAAAAAGGCACCTTTTGAAGGCACCACTTTGAAGAGTCCCAACCTTTAGCATATATGTCTATATAAAGAAGCATTTGTACTCGCTTTAGATATCCGTAAAATCCGAAAATGTTCATAGAACACATTTAGAAAGGATCATATCATACTTAGAATTTATAGCAAAATACTTTAGCAATTTATACTCGATGTTCAAAAGTTTATCAAGGATTCGTGACAAATCTTGTGTACTCTTGAAGATTGTGAATAAAGATTATTTCCACCATTGTCTCTCCTATTATAAGTATTTCTTCCCTTATCTTTATTTATTTACTTACTTCCTTTTATCATTTCAAATGGTTTGAGTAATCCTCCATTTCTCGGAGTTGGAAACTCATTTATTTATATTCATGCTTTCTCTACATGTCATTTCAATTCTCTTCTTATTAAACTTAAATACTTGCAATTAGGGAGACGTTCTTGATTGTATAGCCTTAGTTAATCGAGAGAAGTACCTAGCGGAGAATCTTGATTAGCGGATCTCTAAGAATTGAACTAGGCCGATAAATTACACACGTGATTTAAAGACCTAGGGGTGACCCTTTAGTGGAAAATACGTGAGATCATAGATTTAATTGGTATCTTTGATTTATTTGGTACCCTCGAGAGGTCAGTCGGATATCCCGCGTGACGAACGGGATTACACTAAGCCGAACCCTCGAGAGAAAGGCCGGTGAGTCTTAAGATACATGTGCTAGTTAGCACAACTTAGCGTATCATCCTTGACTTGGCACTTTTATCTTAAAACAATTTCTTCATATTATTCTTGAATTACTTGCAATTATAAAAATGTTTATTTTTGTGGAACCCAGATCAATTGAGAGAAGTACCTAGCGGAGAATTTCAATTGACGGAACCATATGAAGGAACTAGGTTTCATTGATCACGAGAGTAGTTCAATGGCCTAGGGGTGTTCTTTGAATGGAAAGTACGTTGACTCTCGTTCTTAATGGATTCTTACTAATTATGGTCAGCTAGAGATAAGCCGGAATGCCCGTTTGTGACAGGGCGGGGGCAAACATAAACGGATTTCTCAAACAGTTAGGACATAATTAGTGAAGGATACAAACGCTACTGTCTTAACCCGAAGTAGCGAAGGCCGAACGTACCATCCTTGTTATTTTGATAAAAGCCTTTATCTAAAAGCATAATTATCTGTTTTCAATCCCGTGAATACCATCATTATATGCTAGAGTAGTTTATATATCTTCCTAGTATTTTATCTTACAAAATCAATATCTCCCCCAATCATCTATATATTTATATAAAGACAAATATCATCCCAAAGTAAACCCTGTCTCTGTGGGATCGACTCGTACTTGCACCCGCTATATTACAATAGCCCGTGCGCTTGCGGAATTAAATAAACCGTTAGGTTTCGACCGAACAGTTTTCAATAAAACTAGTTTAAAAATAGTTGAGTCTGTCCATGTTACTTTCGATGAGCATTCTCTCCTTGAGCCACATTTGGCTCCAAATGTTGCTGATGATTTTGTTGAGCATAATGAAACAGGTGAACCCTCTCAAACCGCATCTGAATCTCAACCGCAAAATCCAGCACCCTCAACTGAAATTCCCTCAAACCGCAGATTTGAAACCGCACCTGAAGTTCCAACTCCAGATGCAACTCCTAGGGAAGATGAAGTTGAGAATTCCCCTATCCAGCTTATAGAACCTCTTCGTCAACTTACCTTCCATGACTTCGCTGAAGGATCTAACGACGTCACAATTGAAGATCTTCAGCAAACCTCTGTCCAACCAGACTTACCCCCGGAGGGTCGTGAAGTCAGCAGTCACCCTCTCTCTAATGTGATTGGTGATATATTTTTCGGTGTTCAAACAAGGAGATCGAATTATGACGAGCATACTTCCTTGATATCTCAAATTGAACCCAAGAAGATTGATGAAGCACTCCAAGATTCCAGTTGGGTCGTTGCTATGCAAGAAGAACTCAACCAGTTTGAAAGATGCAAGGTCTGGACTTTGGTGCCTAGACCTCAGGATCAAGGAGTGATAGGAACTAAGTGGGTATTTAGGAATAAGATGGATGAGAATGGAAGCATCACTAGAAATAAAGCAAGGTTGGTTGCATAAGGATATAGGCAAGAAGAAGGAATCGATTATGACGAAACCTTTGCTCCAGTTGCAAGATTGGAAGCTATAAGGATCTTCTTAGCCTACGCCTCTTTCAAGCGTTTCAAGTTATATCAAATGGACGTTAAGAGTGCTTTCCTCAACGGTGAACTGCAAGAGACGGTGTATGTTGCACAACCGTCTGGATTTGAAGACTCCAAATTTCCCAATCATGTCTACAAACTCCAGAAAGCTTTGTATGGACTTAAGCAAGCTCCAAGGGCATGGTATATGAGACTTTTTCTAAATTTTTACTAGAAAAAGGATTTAAATGCGATAAAATCGATACAACTCTTTTTATTGCCAAATATAATGAGCATACTTTACTTGTTCAAATATATGTCGATGATAATATTTTTGGTTCTACTAACGAGTTACTTTGTAAGCGTTTCGAGAAGCTAATGAAAAACAAGTTTGAGATGAGCATGATGGGAGAATTAACATTCTTCCTCGAGCTTCAAATCAAGCAATGCGAAGAAGGTATTTTCCTCAGCCAAGCCAAATATACCAAGGAGCTAATAAAGAAGTTTGGATTAGAAAATGCTAAAGCATATGATACTCCAATGGCCACTGGCAATAAGCTAGATAAAGATCTTAAAGGTAAGAAAGTTGATCAAACTTTATATCGAGGTATGATCGGTTCATTACTTTATTTAACTGTTAGTAGGCCCGATATCATGTTTAGTGTCTGTATATGTGCACGCTATCAAGCAGATCCTAGAGAAGCACATCTTATTACAGTCAAGCGTATAATCCGCTATTTATCTGGAACCACTAACCTTGGACTTTGATATTCCAAAGATTCGAACTTCGATCTTGTAGGTTATTCAGATGCAGATTATGCAGCTTGTACTATTGACAGGAAAAGCACTAGTGGTACTTGTCATTTCCTCGAGAATAGACTAGTTGCTTGGGCCAGCAAGAAGCAAGCTTCAGTTTCGAGTCAACCAGGCTGAGTATATTGCTGCTGGTAGTTGTTGCTGTCAAATCCTTTGGATGAAGCAGCAGTTGGTGGACTATGGAATCCATGAAGGAAATTGCCTTATCATATGTGACAACACTTCAACAATTTCAGTCTCCAACAACCCTGTCATGCATTCCAAGACCAAGCATATTGATATCAAGTATCATTCCTCAAAGACCATGTGGAGAAGAGGAATATCCATTTAGAGTACGTGGGGACAGACAACCAGATTGCTGATATCCTCACCAAGGCTCTTGACTCCAAGAGATTTTCTTTTCTCAGAGGAGAAATGGGTATGCTTGAACTTAAATAAATTCCATACTTTTTATTTTCTAACTTGTTTGTTGAGTTTAGGTTGAAATTCAATTGAGGATTCAAAACCGCCTTGTTGAAACCGCTTGTTCTTAAACGCAAGCTGTCAAAACTGCATGCATCCAACCGCCAGTTCCAAACCGCTTGATGCAGTCAGACCGCTTGGATCAAAACCGCGTTTCAACAAAGAGTAAATTCTGTCTATTTATGTCTCATCCTCATTTCTTAAAAAAAAAAAAACTATTCAAATTCTTTTATTTATTTTTTAGTCCTTATTTTTGACATAAGGGTATTTTTGCAAATGTTTTCCCTCGTTTATTTCAAAATTAAGAGCATTTATTGCTAAGGGGACATGAGCATTAAAAACCCTCATGTCAGTCGTCATTGAGAGAAGTGCAGGAGGTGAAAGGGTGCAACAGTTGGTATATTTCAATCATTCCTTCTGAACCAACTGCCTGCCCCCTTCACCCTATATATACCTAAGTTGGTGAAACCTAAAACCTTTTTACTGCCAACTCCCTGCAATCGTCCTCTCTCTATGTCTACCAACTCACTTTCTCTCTCTAAAACCTTCAAAAACCTCCATTTTTAAACCTTTAACTGAAATGGCAACAACATCAAAGAGACAAAGGGCCTCAACTGTTGCTAGGGGTCCCAAGAAACCTATTCTGGAAATGGTATTCAACTTCTAACCTTTAATCTTCAGATTTCTTTAAACTGCCATGGATGAACTTTGAAACTCTTCGTATGCCTGTTTTGATTTTTGATGATTGTGCTCTTATTTCTTGACCATTTCTGATGAAATTTGTTGGGTTTTGCTCGTAATCATGCCTAGATTTACATTATGTAGTTTATTTCATGATCAATGCATGATTTGAGTACTGATTTTATGATTTTCAGTTTATACACTTCGAAAAACCACTTTATGTTTTTAGTGTTTCTTGATGATTCTGGGTAAAGGTTGTAATTTTAATGATATATTGTTAATCCCCTTCCCAATTTGATCATTTTGACATGTTATTTGTTGATTTTGGTTAAGTTTTGATAAATCTCTGTTCTTGGTGTTCATGAATGTTCTTCGTGTTCTTCATGAAACCCATGAATTTTTCTTGAAAAATCATATATTTTGGATGCCTTGAATCTGCATAGTATTTTTCAACACTTAGAAAAAATTTCAACTTTTTCAAATTTTTGGATTTCATTTGAGTTTGAAACCGCTTGCATGCCAACCGCCTCTACATTCTTGTTTCAAACCGCTTCTATTTTTCTAAGCTAAACCGCATGCTGAACCGTTTGTTAAAATCTTTTGAAACCACATTCCTTCATTTCTTTTTGAGATTTTACTAAGTATATAGGCTGGAAACCAAGAATTTCCTCTCTAAGCACCGCTTGCAGTGTGGGATAAATTTGGATTACAATGCCACGTACTTAAGTAATGTTGTTCTCAAATCCTCATTATTTGTTTAAGTATTCATAGTTTCACTTGGGGTTTGAAATTTTCAAACCGCACCATTGCTCAACCGCTTGGTGCTCAAACCGCTTGTGAACTATGAATACACAAATGGATCTAACACTTCATAATTTTCTTTATATAGGATCCCACTACCTTCCTACCTGGTTGGGAAGTTAATGAGGTTGAGCTCAAGACTGATGCTCTAGGAAGGGAGTTGCTGAGGAAGCTCAGAGTTTCAGGCATCCTACCGCTTTTCACCAAGAAGCAGAACTTCATAGTGCCATCCTTTGTAGATCAATTCTTTGCAACTGCCAAGAAGGAATTCAGGATTCTGGAACAAGGTCAGAAAGTTCCATGCCTAACCGCTGTTGTTGAAGGCCTAAAGCTCTCCATAGACTACATTGACATCAGAAGGCTTTTCAAGTTTGGTGTTGGAGGAGCTCCCTTGGAGGTTGATCAAGTAATCCAAGACAATGCAGCTTTAGCAACCGCCAAGGTAGATACCATGGCTAGGAGATACAAGAAGATCCCTAGGAAGAATTTTGGTGAGCTGATGAACTTCATAGGTCATCTTGTTGGAAGATCAGTATGTGGGAAGACAGAAAATCACAACAACTTTACATCCCAACAATGGATGTATAGTTCTGCTATCTTTATGGAGATCAAGCTGCACTGGCCAAAGATCCTTTACTTGGAAATAAAGGATAGCATTGAGACTTATCAGTCTAAGGTCAAGGGAGAAGATCAAAGGTGGAGACCATTTTGCAGGGTTCTAACCGCTCTGTTGATGGATTTTGAGCATCTAGATGATATTGTCAGCAAGAATCCAGAGCTGATGGTGGACTGCTCTTTTGATTCCCTGGGACTGCTTGCATGCCACTCCTTCAGGTATGCTAATGGATATGCATTATACAAGTCTCTGTATGATGTAGACACTTATCCTTTGAAGGAGCCATATGAGCTTAGAGACCCTACAACCACTCCTCAAGCTAAAGGAGCCAAGCGGTCCAGGAAGCCCCAAGCCAGAGCAGAACTGCCACCAAAGAAGACCAAAACCGCTCCAGCTACCAAACCGCCTACAGCTGATGATGGAGCTGGTCCTAGTAAAAGGAAGAAGAAGGAAAAGCAGCCTGAAGCCATGAACTTGGTAAATGAAGATGATGAAGAAGAGGAAGAAGACCCAAGTATTCCAAACTTGGTGGCTAGAGCCAAGAAGGCTAGAGATGAGATGGCTGGATTAACTGTGGAAGAACAGATGAAGGTTCTTCAGGATAGAATTGACAGATTGGCCAAGGAGCAAGCTGAGAAGTATCAGGCCAAGGGCAAATCAACTACTGAAGTTGGAACCGCCTCACCCCATGAACCGCCTCCAGAAAACCAATCGCCCCCAACCTCTCAAACCTCTCCTGCCCCATCACCAATCCAATCCCCAGTCAGATCCCCTTCCAAATCACCTTCCAAATCCAAATCCATAACTCCTTCCCCTATCAAAACCGCACCAATTCAGGGGGAGAAACCAAAGAGAAGAAAAATGATGGCCAAAAGGAAAACCCCCAAAAAAACCAAGCTTGTCCAACCCTCACCCTCTCCTTCACCTCCCAGAAATTCCCCTCCTCATTCACCTTAAAATTCCCCTTCACCTTCCCCCAGAAAATCCCTTTCCCCATTATCCTCTCAATCACCATATAACTCACCCCAGTATTCCCATTCCATAAACTCACAACACTCAAACCAAACCCCCACTCACTCTGCCTATCAATAATGGCAGTCCAAGCCCTCTGCTGGACATGCTACATCCAAATCTGTTAGGGATGATCCAACCCCAACCAATTCCCCTAACAAAAACCGCTCCCATTCCCCTACACCTAACCGCTCCAAATCTAACACCCCTTCAAAATCCCCGATTCCACACAACTCACCCCTTAGACAAAACTCACCTCCTCCAAACATTCCTCCTCAAACCCAAAAAGCACCTGAAACCAACCAATTCCAACCACCTCCTACCTTCACAACCGCTTCACCCTTAACCGCTCCTCCCAATGAATACTCCCAAATACTCCAAACCCTTAATCTGATTCAAGGCCAACTTGTTATAAACCAAGGCCATGTCATATCTTTGACCGCCTCAAATGCCTCCCTCCTTGAATCCAACCGCTCCTTACAAGCAAAGGTGGATTCTCACTCCCTTGAGTTGGCAACCCTTAAAGCTTCCTTGCTTGATGCCATTAAGGGGGAGAGATCTACAGCAATTCCATCCTCCTCCTCAACCGCCCCTCCTGACCAAACTGCTTCCTTGATTAAAACCGCTTCTGAAGCCTTTCAGAAATCTCTTGAAGTGGGTATGGTCAAAGCCCTAGAAGATAAAGCATCAGTTGAGGAGATGAAAAAATCTTTGGATATCCTTGGAGAAAAACTTTGTTCCTACCTTGAAAAGGATCTGGGTAGTTTAAGCTCAAAATTTCTTGATTTCCTTCAATCCAGACCGCAATTATCTCAAGTTGTCCAGACCACCTTGGATAATTTGCGTGAGGAAGTGCTTGCTCAGATTGAATGTGTCAAAGTAGATTCTAAGGTCAATCTTGATACTGTTGCTGGAGAAATGAAGGCCAAGCTGAACGAGATCCAAGATGAGTTCAATGACCGCTTGGACAACCTCAGGGAAGGATTCAACTCCAGACTAGGCTCAACAGTCAATGAACTCAAATCCTCCCTGAAGGTATCTGTGGATCTTGAGCCTATGGAACAAGCAATTCAAGCCCAAACTGCTTTAGTTCAAGAGGAACTCCACACCATTTTCAACTCTATCTATTCCTCTGTCAATGTGAAGCTTGACATAATCAAGGAAAATCTTGTGGAAAATACCAAAGCGGTTGGTGCCACCAACTCTACTTCTGGTCACTCAGTCAATGCTTTGAAGAAGCTAGAGTCAACCCTGATCAGGACTGCTGAAGAAGTAAGAAGATTAAGGAAAGCATTTGAACCAAACCAATCAAGAGCTGGGACCAGTGGAGCTGAGCATGAAGTTAACAAGCCGCCCCAGCAATAACCGCTTCTCCTTAATTATTTTTGAACCGCATTTTGTACGTTGGACCGCACTTTTCTTGTATTTCCTTTTGTCCAACTTACTTTATTTTTGTAACCTTGTAATTTTCTTTCATTCCTGTATCTGTAAACACTTTGGGAATTAATGGAAATTGCATCATGGTTCCAAAACATTGTTCATATCAAACTGCTTGTTTGTAGAACAATGAAACCGCTTAAGGTCTTAAACCTCATTCAAATATTTTTCAACTTAAAAATCACTCTTTTGAATTGATGTTTAAACATTCAGTTTAAACTGCACTTGAACTTAAACTCACATTTTTTTAAGTGCACTGAATGCATTTCTATACTCTTCAAATTGTAAGTTTTTTCAATATTTCAGATAGTATAGAAATCTATAGCTTAAGCTAGTGTGTGCATTGACTTGGGACATGACTTACCATATTAAATCTTATGGACATGTTTTTACCAAGTACAATGTTTGCTTTTGCTGTAGTAGGTAATAGCATCAATCAAATAGGGGGAGATTGTTAGGTATGCATATGTTTTAACCCTCCTATTTTGTATAAGATTTGATTGATACCATAACCTCCTATTTATTTTAAGGACTTTAGGACCATATGTAATGAAGCTTAGACTTCAATTTTTTAGCTAAGTCCATTTTATAGTATAGGTTAAATTTAGGCTTGAAGACTGGCACAAGACTCATTGGATCTGAGGATTGTAATTCAGAGTTTCAGACCACCCCATTAAAACCGCCTAGGCTGAACCACTCCTGGAACCGCCTGGTGAGACTTTGTCTGAAACCGCTTCTCTGAACCCCTAAGTGCAAATCTTTTTGAACCGCTTCATGCAATTGCCTTGCAGTTTCATACTCAAACCGCACTTAAAGAATTCCTCTTCAGGTGGAACCGCTTTTTGTCAAACCGCTCATCACCAGAACCGCCCCAATGATTGGCTACTTGAAGTGAACTCCTTTGACCGTTGGAATCCACGTCAGCAATATCAAATGTCAACCACCATATCTTGTCACGTGACTACTTTTCAGACAAGATCTGCAAGGATCTTAAAAGGTGACGGATGTCCTAACCACCTTGATTGCGCCGAGGTCCGATCGGCCTTTACCGCATCAGCAGCCTTCCAAAGGACAAAAGTAGTTGCTGTGGACCAATGGGATTGCATCAAGGACTGTCCTTACAACAGCTGTGTCCAACGGCTATATTCCTGATGCTTGGGTATAAATACCCCCAACCTTCTTCATTTGAAGATAGCTTGAAGCTTGAGAAATTGCTGTGAGTTCATAAGAAGTTGAAGCTCTGCCCAGAAATTCATAAGTCCTTTGAATCTTCATCTTCTACCTTCAAGAAATATTCTCCAGCCCAGAAATCAAGCCTTAACACATTCAAGAATCATTGTGCTCTACATTTCATAGATTTAAAGAGCCTTGATCTTGTTCTCACACACACACCTCACTTGTTTAATCACATAGATTAATCACTTGAGATACAGTGGTTATAGTCTTAGGATTTGATCTTCATAGAATAGATTTTTTAGCTTTGAGTATCGATCTTTGTAACTTTTAATCTCTCATACTCATAGTAAAATCACTCTTGAAAATCCAAGACTAACCATCTTGGTAGTGGACGTAGATCGTTTATCGATTGAACCACTCCAAATATTGTGTTCTTACTTTCTGCATTTATATTTCTTGTGCTTACTGATTATCTACTTTTCTCTCTGTTTGATCTTTATTTAGATATCCATTATTGTGAAATAGTGTTTGGAGTTAACATTGTCAAAACTACACTTGTTTGTAAAACTGCACTTGTCAAAACCGTTTTACCTAAACCGCTTTACAAACCGCCTCTCTCAAAACCGCTTTGTAACTTTATTATTCCGTTGTGCATTTTATAACTCTACTTGCAGTTTCTTATACACCGTGGTTTTGCGATATGTGGACTCTTATGGATATGTAAAAGATAGGTTCATTCGTGTTGTTCATGTGTTGAAGACTTCTGCTTCGTTTTTAAAATCTGCTATTGATGGTGTGTTACCTGACTTGAATTTGAGTTTGATGAAAGTTCGGGGCCAGGGCTATGTTAGGGCTAGTAATATGAGAGGTGAAATCAATGGTTTGAAAACTTTGATTATTAGAGAAAATCAATTCGCATATTATGTTCTCTGTTTTGCTCATCATTTACAATTAGCTTTTGTTGTTTTGGCTAAAAACTATGATGATATTGAGGATTTTTTTAGAATGATTTCCACCATAACAAATGTTGTTGGAGCATCTTGTAAACGTAAAGATATGCTTCGATTACGACAAGATGCAAAAGTGACAGAAGAAATCGGTAATGGTTTAATTGAGACAGGAACAAGATTAAATCAAGAGTTATATCTTTCGAGAGATACGCGTTGGGGGTCTCATTTTAGATCATTGTTGAACTTATATGTCATGTTTTCTTCTGTTATTGAAGTTCTTGAAGTTGTTTATTATGATGCTACTGAGTCGTCACAAAGAAATCAAGCACGTGGTTCACTTGGATATTTGCAGTCATTTGATTTTGTCTTTAATTTGCAATTGATGTTGACTATTCTTTCGATTACAAATGAGTTGTCACTAGCTTTGCAAAGGAAAGACACAGATATTTTGAATGATATGTCGCTTGTTAAATTGAGCAAGGAAAGATTGCAAATGACAAGAAGTGATGGGTGGGAATCTCTGCTAAAGAAGATAATTTATCGCGACCCTCAGTTCTGAGGTCCTATATGGAACCCGAACCAGGTGCGTAACCCCTGCTATAATTTCAACTTAGCACCATAAACCTTCTTATAAACCTGTAAAAAACACGAGCCAAACTGGCTCAAAAACACAACAATACCAACTAACATCACAGGCTAACTGCCTTTACTAACATACATGAAATGACTAGAGTTATACACAACTCTATATAGGCCTGGCCATACATGTCGGCACCAAAATACAACATACGCCCCAAGATAGACATTATATATGGCTATCCAAAATATAGAGTTTAAGTAACTCAGTACAAACCATCGTCCTCACAAATATAAATACATAAAAGCTATGCACAGTAACTACCCAAAAGAGCAATAGCCTGCTCCGAGATCCCCGCTAAGTCATACCTCACTGAGCTCGCTTGAGATCTAAGGAAAACAAATAAACAAGGAAACGGGGTGAGTCGAAACTCAGTAAGTTACTAATGCAACTACATGACATGCTATCATGCATAAATGAGTATAATAATAACAGAGCATTCTTAATAAGTAATGCTATCATCAACTCTGTTCTAAAAGACCCCGCCTAAGGGAGCCTAGGCCCCGCCTAGGCGCTAGGCCCCTCTCCAACGCCTAGTTCTAAGCTCCGCCTAGGTCCCAACTAATCCCGACTAATTTCGATTAGTCCCCGACTAGTCCCCGCCTAGGCGCTAGGCCCGGCTCCGCCGCCTAGCATCCGCCTAGCGCTTTTTAGAACCTTGATCATCAATGAACACATAACACGTAAATGAGAGATTATTCCACTCCTCATGCATCACATAATACTGTAGTAAACACATAACAAAGGATACGTGATCGAGGTTCTTCCTCCGATCGTCTTCTCTAGCCTTATCTCTCCTTATCATTTCAGAACTTTTGTTGTTGATGTCTGTGTTGCTATCACAGTAGACATATCAATCTGAATGTTGCTGTTGCAGTACAATGATGATCTCGTATCCAGTATCAAATCGAGTAGATTCCAGTCCCTACAACCTGGAATCGCCCGATATATAGCTAGTCAAAGTCACACGTATTGCTATAACAGTGGGAGATATTCCCCTACTATGGCCACTAGTAGGGGCGATGGACACAGATATGATGGCCCTCAGTTATTATGTATCTCCAGCCCTCTTAATAACCGAACGTCATCATACCCCCCAAACACGTAAGCCAGCTGGACTCAAATAAAATGCACAAGTAGTATTTACTTGAGATAACTATATCACATTAGGTCCCAAAAGTAGTGGACCTTTCATGAACCAACAATGTGTTAACAGAAACATGTGCACGAGCCGTTACAGTGTATATCTCGTGTATCAAGTGATTGTAATACAGTAGGAGTAATACCCTCATATTATCCATTTAACCTTTCCATAGTTCACGTGATTGATATATATTAGTTTGTATAGAATTGCACTATTTTAGGATAGGATTTGTATCCACCGGTATATATTGTATACATATGATAATGAAAGACTCACGTTGAGTTACATCATTTACAAGAGTCTCATATTCTCTCTCTCTCTCTCTCTCTCTCTCTCTCTCTCTCTCTCTCTCTCTCTCTCTCTCTCATTGTATTTGCTCTTCGTCCCTACGGCTTCTTCTTGTCTTTCATGGTATCAGAGCCACCAATCCATGATAGCCTGATTTTTGCTTCCGCTATTTCTCTTTAATTTACTTTATTCTTCTTCTTTCTTAAAATTAATTTTGTTCTCTTCTTAAAATTAATTTTCTCTTTTCTAAAAATAATGGATGACTTTTGGTACGATCCCGTTTGCTTTGATACGTTACCATCATCCTATGTGGTTTGTCAACTATGCAACAATCTTGGTCATACCGCAATAGATTGTTTGCATCGTTTTGAAACAAGCAATACCATCCATGCTTTTCCTTCTTTTTCTTCATTGGATGGGTTATATCCGGAACAATTTGAATCCTTCGATTCAAATGATTGTTTGTTGACTGAAGATGATCCATTAACTTACTGATGTTAATGAGTCACCTTATTCCCCTTTCTTTCCGACCTCTAATTGGTATGTTGATCATCTTCTAGATCAACTCCACTGTCTTCAAAAACTTCCGTCCCAATCTTTAAAAATTTATTTTTCTGAAGCAAAATTGATTTCATATGCTCTTGATAGGGCGGGGTATCATGTATTCGAAATCGAGCTTATTGAATTTATTATTGATGGACTTGATCCATTATATAATAAATTTATAAAATATTATTACTTTTGAAAACCTTCAATTTCTTTGAATTTTCTCTACGAGCATCTTTTTGAGATGGATCTCTCCATTGTCTCACCATTGGGTTTTTATCATCAGCCTGCCCAAATCCGGCAACCACACCCAGGTTTGCTACAGCTTGGTCCGACTTCAAGCCATCCCTCAGGCTTGTGCCCCGATTTCGGACAAAATAATCCCATGTTCATTTCCAGTCAAGTTGAATTGAACAACCCAATTCCCGTGTCCACTACTCTCTTGGACTTGGAACCCACAATTTCTAGTGGTCCCTTCCTGGCAGCCCTACAAAAGGAGGAGGCCCTAATATCACAAGTTGTTCTTGGCCTAGACACCTACGTACCAGCTACTACTTTCCCATACAAGCCTAATGAAAATGGCCTTTGCCAGCCAGTGCAAGACCTTGCAGCTGTGTCTCTTGAGCCTCAAGAAGTGAGCAACCCACTTGCTGATCAATCCGTCTCACAGGCTTCTGCCCTATCTCCTCTAATGGACATATTGGGTACCTCTTCTACAACACATTCTCCAAATGTTTTTCGAAAATCGGTAGAGAAAGAGAGAGAGGCGGCAGTAGGAGAAAGAAAAAGGGAGAAAGTCATCAAAGGTCGTTACAATAAAAATGATGAAGATGAGTACTACGAACTTTATCCATCGAAGCAGTGGCAATACAGGCCTTGGGATGATTATCTCTACCTAAGGCTATTGTTCAATATTAATCAGCTACTTTCGGTATTCCCCGCCAGCAAAAATTTTGTCGCATCATTACACTTGAAATTAAGGGGAGTTATTCATAGTTCAAGCTGCATTTGCATACCTCCAATTAGCTTGAGGGGGGTGTTAACAGAAACATGTACACGAGCCGTTACAGTGTATATCTCGTGTAGCAAGTGATTGTAATACAGTAGGAGTAATACCCTCATATTATGCATTTAACCTTTCTATAGTTCACGTGATTGATATATATTAGTTTGTATAGAATTGCACTATTTTAGGATAGGATTTGTATCCACCAGTATATATTGTATGCATATGATAATGAAAGACTCACGTTGAGTTACATCATTTACAAGAGTCTCTCTCTCTCTCTCTC
Organism: Adenophora triphylla var. japonica; assembly: GCA_022495995.1. Lineage (NCBI taxonomy): Eukaryota > Viridiplantae > Streptophyta > Magnoliopsida > Asterales > Campanulaceae > Adenophora > Adenophora triphylla. The sequence continues at coordinate 621,025 of JAFEMH010000262.1, forward strand.
TCTCTCTCTCTCTCTCTCTCTCTCTCTCTCTCTCTCTCTCTCTCTCTCTCTCATTGTATTTGCTCTTCGTCCCTACGGCTTCTTCTTGTCTTTCACAATGTAATCATTTGTTCCACAATCACATTTACGCAATATTTGCGAATACAAATCAATATCAAGCCACATAATGTTTCAAGTACTTATTTTCATGTTTTTCCAATCACAATATTATTATATTGTAATTATAACTTTTATATTAACAAAAATTATAACAATATTATTACTAATCAATATTTTGCAGTAAAATTATCATATATAGCATATATGAATATTGCTATAATTAAAAAGGGGATAGTAACTTACCTACTATCGAAATTAAACGGAAGAAATTCAAATCTAATCAGGTAGAAATGATCTATTCAGCTCCCGCAGTACGATAAGATAATTTTGAGAGGGTGGGTATTATAGAAAAGTCCTTGTTAACATAAAAGTAATGGATTTGTATATATATATATATATATACATTATAGTTGTTTGATCATTATGTTTTTTGACGTTGAGCTCATTTATATTTATATGTTTTTGCTTTTGTACATTATTATTGTTAATTGTACATTAATGGCTGGTATTCTTAGAAGACATTGAGGTTGAGGCTTATGGTTTACCTCATTAAAGTTAAAGATAAGATAAATTGATTTTCTTATACATGGAAGGGATCATGTCGCATAAATGATATGTGACCAATATAATCCAATCAGTTTTAGCTTAATAAAAGGCTTGTCCATTTGACATTATGGAAGGATTTATCGACATGTGCACAATTAAGGTTTGTCATTATATCCTCAAATTATCATATGTGACAAGTGGGAGAATGTTAGAATATTTTATGTAAGAACCCAAAAATTTTAGGCCTTTAATTTAATTATTTTATTAGAAAATTAATTAATGTAATTATAATTATAAATTAACTTTTAATAAGTGGGCTATTAAAGGTTAATTGAATGGGTTAGATGAGTTAAATCAAGTTGGGCTAGGTAAGTGGGTTTGTGCAGAAAAAGGGCCCAAGGAGGTTAATACCCAAATATAAATACCAAGCCCTTCCTAATTTTTTTCATAACTCTCATTAATTAACAAAAGAAAATAAAATTAAAAAAACCCTAATACCCTAGGCAGCGGCCGAACTGAAGGAGGAGAAAACGGCCGAATTTCTTGAGCTTTTTTTGTCAATCTTTCTTAACCACAATCAAGGTAATGTAAAACCCTAAATTCTAGTTTTCGTTTCATTCAATTCGGAGTAATATTGAATTAGTTATGAATTTTTGAAGATTTAAAATTATGTTTGTTCTTGGATGATTATTCTTAGGGTTTTAAATGTTCAATCTTGGGGTTAATTGATAACTTGAAGATTAGAATGATGGGAAATTGAATGTTATAACAATATAATCATAACTCAAAATTCTTCTTGAATTTAGAATAAAAAGAATCTAGATTTAAACAATTAATGGGTTAAAGAATTGTTTGATTAAGGAATAAATGAATTAAACTATTGGGTTAATGTTAAAAGTAAAAAGAAAAATCAAATCCATGAATTTAGAACCTGTTAGGTTCAGCTGAATGGCCCTAGGTATTATTGGGTATATTTTTGTTTAATTCGTTAAGCTTTTAATTTAGTTTAAAGAATTACAGTTAAGTTTCCAACTGAAAAAGGGCTAAATTGAATAGTTATAAGCTGAAACCATTAGAATTCTAACTGTACAGTCAGGAATTAGATGGAGAACTTAACTGAAGGACTAAACTGAAAAGTTCAAAACTGCAGAAGGACCAAACTGTAATTAATTGGAAGTTGAGGGACTATTCTGTAATTAATTGAAAGTCAAGGGACTAATTCGTAATTACTTAAAAGTTGAAGGACCATTTTGCAAATATTTAAAAGTTGAGGGACTGTTTTGCAAATACCTAAAAGATGGAGGACCTTTTTGTAATTAACCAAAAGTAGAAAGGCTTAAGTGGAAATCCTAAAAGAGAAAAGTCTACTTTAGAGTTAAGATTTATGAAAAGGATAGAAAAGAGAACAACCCTAAATAAAATCAACCTATAATTAGGAAATTACAAGTCCAAGAATAAGAAAATTCCCAAATATGAAAAGTTTTCAAAAATAGAAACTTTCCAAACTTAAAAGATTACTAAAGAAAGAAAGGAAAGAGGTTAAATTATAACGCATAATGTTTAACTATGTAGAAATAGTTAACGACAAATGCGAGATACTAAATTACTCTTTCGTGGTTGTAGATACGCACGGAAAGAGCTGTACAAGAAGTTAGACCAAGGTAAGGGATTACGCTACTTAGCATTTGATTGTTTCATATCCTTTGTGTTAGGATTCTAAAAGTTTCATAAAGTATGAGCTACCAAGTGGCCGGTAGTGATTTGTATTCCCTCGTTATGAACGTTCTTGGAATATCTTACCATTGATGCGTTTTGTTCAATGTGTATCTATGTGAATTGAAATTGACTTATGTGCTCTCGTACCATGAGCACTATATGTATATGATGTTAAATTTGTCCAATTGATAAGGACTTTTTATGTTTGGGGTCGTTACATTGAAATGACCTAAGGACTTTATAAGTTTGGGGTCGTTACATTGAAATGACCTAAGGACTTTTTATGTTTGGGGTCGTTACATTGAAATGACCTAAGGCCTAAACAGGTTGAAATGGTCTCAAAGTTAAATACACTATAGAAGGAAGTGATCTAAATTCTATAGATGTGATTATCATGATGCATCAGAATAAGGGGGCGCTTTGATAATAGCGTAAGAGAACTTTATTCAACGATTGCCTTAAAAGGTGTATCGGAGTCGCCTAGATGAAAGGTGCAAAAGTACTTGGAATAGACGGACAAGTATGTGTAAAGTTCCATGAGTTATTTGTAAAAGTACCACTATTTGTTATTTGAAAAAGTATTCTTCTTTGACATTCTCAGTACCTAAACTATTTATTGTACCTGCTATCCTTTCATTGAAATATTGTTAAACTCCGTTCGTTCCTGTCGTCTCTTCTTAGAAACCGAAGAGACCCCGTATGAACTTATTGAGCTTTGTTCGCTCACCCTTTCATATTTTTTCCCCTTCCAGGTAATAAATGAATGAAGTGGATTGGCTGCGTATTGATGGATTAGCGGCTTTTGGAGTTCAAATAATTATTTTAGAACATTAAGTATTTTTGAGCTAGTGGTTTGTACTAGCCGTAGAGATTGTTACCGTTTTCAGCATTTAAGTTTATTTCAAATAGTCGTTAGTATTTTGAATTATGATTTTAGTAGCCGTTGGAGGTTATTCAATTATTAAATTAAGTATTATTATTATGTATGAAATTTTGGGTCGTTACATTTTATATTCTATATAAAAGTGTATCCCACATGACATATTAATTAAATGAGTTTTAACATTATAGTTTCATTTGATGGTTAAGTGAATATTAACGTGAGTTAAAACTTGTAAGTTAATAAAAAATGGTACTCCCTCTTTCTTGTCTTATAAATTAAAATAATCTTTTTCCTAATAAAAGTATTTTATTTGAGTGCGAGAAACACTTTGAGAGAGAAAGACATTTGAGTGTTAGGAGAGTGTGAGAGATACACTTTTGTAAACACTTTGTAATTTCTTTGATATAGTGATCTTGTTTGGTTGTCGCCCGTTGACGTAGGAGACTTTCTCCGAACCACGTAAGTTCTTATGTCCCATTTGCTTTATTATTTGTGTGAGTGTGTGGGTGTGATCGATACTTTCCGCATTTGGTTACAACAGTATATTCCTCTTAGGATAGGGAACGAACGAAAGAAAGTTGAACAGAGAAAATATAAATGAGGGCTTTCAAGGAAAGAAAAGAGAAAAGGAATTAAGGAAATCCTCCACCACAATCAAGAGGAACTTAAAGACAAATGCAAGAAAGAAAATATCATTGTAAGAACATGGATTAATATAACATATAAATACTTAATAATATAATGATCAATATTATAATATATGGTATAAAGTATAGAACTCAACATAATATGTAGAATTCCATAATATAAGTATACCATTAAATGATGGGCATAATGGTAATATCTTATATATTAATAGGTGTAGTCCCTAAATGAAGTGCCCCTTGAATTCCTATATAAAGGCCTATCCATCAAGCCTATGAATCTACTAGTTACATTATCTCATTCAGTCAAAACTCTTCCTAAGTAATTGAAGAATAAAGAGATTAAAGGGCACTCATCATTTAGAAGATCTACTCCTCCCTAATTTGAAGTCTATCTTCTTACTTCATCCTCTTTACTCAAGAACAAGAACAAGATTAAGAACGAACATGAAATCACAAGGTAATTACACGCTTCCGTCTTCTTCTTCTTCTTCTCTTCTTAATCTAGTAATGAGTCGGTTCATGTTTAATGGATCGTAATTGTTCCAACAATTGGTATCAGAGCCTACTCATATACTAGATTGAGTTTGAATTTCTTATAAAGTCTTGTGCTTTAATTTGTTTTAAATCCATGTATAATTACACTTAGTTTTGTTCTTGTACATAATACTCATTTTGTCTAAGAGTATTATGTTCATAACTTCATTCTATTTCTGAAAATTTGGTTTTACTCAAAAGGCTTTCAATGTAAGATTATCCCATTTTTGAACATAGCCACCATCCTTGGATGCGTTGTGAGTTTGTTCATATGCATAGCCACACATTTTTTAAATGTGTTGTGAGTATGCGGATCTACTTACTTTGATTGAAAATTGAGTCACCATTAAATTAAAAACTTCATTCAAATTCTGAAAATAATTTCGGAGGCATCATTAATAGTGCGTAAAGTGACAACAGGAATTTTGGGTGATCAAAATAGTATCACATATGAGAGTTCTTTGATCTGCCGTATATGTGAAGTTAAATGTGAAGTTAAAATACCCACAGTGAATAACGACTTGTTAGAGTGGCTTTTAATTGGTGACTATTCATAAAGTATAATGGTGACTTTTTTACTCCACGACTGTTCATAAAGCATTATGGACCGTGGGTATTAAAGTATAATTGGTGACTTTTTACTCCACGGCTGTTCATAAAAAAAGGAGTATAATGGTGACTTTTCGTTGCCCAAAAATTTTGATAATTTATTAATAAATTATAATGTCTGGACACCAGTCGCGCTTCGGTGGTTCTTGGAGTTATTAAACTTTAAGAATGGACGGGTAGAACAAAAGGATATTGTCTTTTATTAATAAATTTCGCTTATTTCTTTACCTTTTAAATTTTCAGAAATTACCTTAAAGTCTTAAGTGCCCTAAAGTATGATTAATTATATGCTTAAACAAATTTATTCATTGTTTAAATAATATTGTTGCCAAAGCAATTTACGTTATTTAAATACAAATTTGTTAAAGTGATGAATGTAAATATTGATATGTGATAACATGCTTGTTTCCCAAAGGAGACCTTGTTATTGACTAAGTGTTTACATTCATGGGGTAATAATTGAACTAAACTTTTGGTCATTTTAAATGCTGTGAACCATCCCAAAGGAAGGCGGGTGTTTAAAGTGAATTGTTTACATTCTTTATTACCAGGGAACAAGTACCTTAAACTTTAGGACATTTTTTGTGCTTGATCCGTCCCAAAGGAAGGCGAGTATTTAAAGTGTATTGTTTGAGCTATTTGTTTACCCTAAGATAAATCAAATTGTGAGTCAATTCGCAATCCAAAGATTAGTCTTGATGTCATGTTGATTATCTTTTATTTTGATGGAATTCATTTTGATATAATTAATCATTGTGTAGTATCTTATATATGTTTTGTTTCATTCTTTTGTTCTCTTCATTCAGATTTGATCAGTGCTTCTTCTGTTACTACTGCCTTAAACTCAATTCCTTTGCTAACTGGGACAAACTTTAAAACTTGGAAAAACAAGATTATTATGGTCTTAGGCTGTTTGGACCTTGACCTCGCATTAAGAGAACAAGCTCCTGCCCCTCTAACTGATAAAAGCACTGCGGAAGACCGCTTGAGTTCAGAGAGGTGGAAGCGTTCTAATCGCGTCAGCCTAAGTATAATAAAGAATGCAGTCCCGGAGACATTTTTGAACAGTGTCTCCGAGGATGATGGAGCTAAAGGCTTTTTGGATGCCCTAGAGGAACGCTTTGCTAAAAGCGATAAATCGGAAACAAGTGCTACCTTAAGGAAGCTTGTTTCCATGAGGTACAAGGGCACCGGAAGCATAAGGGAATATATAATGGAAATGTTTCATCTATCTTCTAAATTAAAGGCACTCAAGTTAGACCTTTCGGAAGACTTGCTTGTGCATTTGGCTTTAATTTCTCTTCCTCATCAATTCGGTCATTTTGAAATGACCTATAACTGTCAAAAGGACAAGTGGAATATCAATGAATTGATTTCACATGTGACAGAGGAAGAGGATAGATTGAAACAATCTAAACCCGAAAGTGCTCATTATGCATCTACTTCTTCTCGTGGGATAAAGAGAAAAGGTAAGGAGATTGTGGTTGCATCAAAGAAGCCTAAGGGATCATCAAATGATCTAAAGGTGAAAAAGTGCTTCTTTTGCAAGGACCCCACTCACATGAAGCCCGACTGCCCTAAGTATCGCCAATGGCGAATTAAGAAAGGTATGTCATTTAGCTTTGTTTGTGCGAAGCTAATTTAGTTTCAATTCCTTCGTATACATGGTGGGTAGATTCCGGTGCAACTCCTCACATAAGTTCATGTATGCGGGGTTGCACGAACTACGAACGCCCAATGAAGATGAAAGATTCATCTACATGGGAGCTGGAAAGCCGGTAGAGGTGGAAGGCATAGGGACTTTTAGATTATCTCTTAGTACTGGATATTATTTGGTTTTGAATAATGTATTTATTATTCCATCTTTTAGACGGAATTTAATTTTCGTCACTACATTAGATCGGGAAGGTTATTCCTGTATCTTCGGTAATAATAAATGCAATTTGTATTTGATTCAAAGCTTTTTGGTACTAGTTCTTTGTCTTACATTGATAATCTATATTTACTTGACACAGTCAATTCATTAAATGAGTCCCATAATAATGAAACTAACTCTCGAGGCATAAAACGAAAGTTTTCAAGTAAAAATTCTTATACCTTGTGGCATAGGCGTTTGGGTCATATCTCCAAAAGGAGAATTGACAAGCTTGTGTCTGAGGGAATATTACATAAGCTTGATACTCCGGAAAATAACTTTTGTATTGAATGCCTTAAGGGAAAATTTACAAATAGTACAAACAAAAATGAATCATTGAGAGCTACAAAAGTCTTAGAACTAATTCATACGGACATATGTGGACCGTTCCCTACCCCTTCATGGAACGGACAAACATATTTTATTACGTTCATAGATGACTTCTCTTGTTATGGATACATTTATTTACTTCATGAAAAGTCTCAATCATTGGACGTTTTCAAGTCTTTTAAAACCGAAGTTGAAAATCAACTTGAAAAGACTATTAAGATCGTTAGATCCGATCGTGGTGGTGAATACTACGGTCGGAATAACGGTTCGGGAGAACAACGTCCGGGTCCTTTGGCTCGCTATTTGGAAGAGTGTGGGATTGTCCCTCACTACACCATGCCAGGGACACCTAGCATGAATGGTGTAGCCGAGAGACGTAATAGAACCCTTAAGGATATGGTAAGAAGTATGGTTTCTTGTACTTCTTTACCTCACTCATTATGGGGCGATGCTTTGAAAACCGCAACCTACCTACTTAATAGAGCTCCTTCAAAAGCTACTGACAAAACCCCTTATGAATTATGGACCGGTAAGAAACCGTCCCTAAATCATCTTCATGTTTGGGGTTGTCCAGCCGAAGCTAGGCCTTATAGACCTAACGAAGGAAAGTTGGACGCTAAGACAGTTAGTAGTTATTTTGTAGGGTATTCTCAAAGATCTAGGGGATATAAATTCTATGACCCAAAAACTAGAACCTTTTTCGAGACGGGAAATGCTAGGTTCTTTGAGGATGTTGAATTTAGAGGGGAAAATTTGAATAGCAATTTTGAATTTGAAGAAATGGAAGTGGAATTCGTTTCTATACCTCTTCCTATAGTTCCTATCGAAAATCAAGCAGTTGTGCCTGAAATTCGACAAGAACATATAATTCAAAATGACGTTAATTCTTCTATTAATGAACAACATGAAAATGTTGATGAGGAAATTCAACACCCTCAAAATCAATAGGAACCGGTGCCCTTAAGAAGATCTAATAGAGCAAGAAAGAGTGCTATACTGGATTATTATGATGTGTATCTTGCCGAGAATGAGGAACCGTTAGGTTTAGTGGGAGATGAGCCAATCACCTTCCATGAAGCCATTAGTGGTCCAAATTCTCATAAGTGGATTGATGCCATAAATGAAGAGTTAAAATCCATGAATGATAATGACGTTTGGGATCTTGTCCCATTACCTAAGAATGTGAAACCCATCGGATGTAAATGGATCTTTAAGACCAAAAGGGATTCAAAAGGTAATGTGGAAAGGCATAAGGCGCGTCTTGTCGCTAAAGGATTTACTCAAAAAGAAGGCATTGATTACAAAGAAACATTTTCACCTAAGATCCTCTAAAAATGCTTTTAGGATCATTATGGCTTTAGTGGCACATTTTGACCTTGAGCTTCATCAAATGGATGTAAAGACAGCTTTTCTCAATGGCGACATTGAGAAAACTATCTATATGAAGAAACCAGAAATGGTGATTGATTCAGATCAAACTAGTCAACTAGTTTGTAAACTTAAGAAATCCATTTATGGGCTCAAGCAAGCATCTCGTCAATGGTACTTAAAATTCAACCAAGTTATTCTTTCATTCGGTTTTGAAATGAATCTTGGTGAAGATTGTGTGTACCATAAGTTCAGTGGGAGTAGATTTATATTTTTGGTCTTATATGTGGATGACATTTTACTTGCTAGTAATGATAAGGACCATCTTAAGGAAACCAAGAAATTGCTCTCAAACAAATTTGAGATGAAAGATCTTGGAGAAGCTTCTTTTGTATTAGGAATCCAAATACATCGTGATCGCTCACGAGGTATGTTAGGATTATCACAAAAGAGCTATATAGAGAAGGTATTACAAAGGTTTATCATGGAAAATTGTAAACCACATGACACCCCGATCTCTAAGGGAGATAAGTTCAGTTTAAATCAATGTCCTAAAAATAATCTTGAATCCAAGTATATGGAAAATATCCCTTACGCATCCGCAGTAGGAAGCCTAATGTATGCTCAAGTCTGTACTCGCCCAGATCTTGCTTTTATTGTTGGCATGCTTGGGCGATATCAAAGCAATCCGGGAAGAGAACATTGGGTCGCAGCCAAAAGAGTGATGAGATACTTACAAAACACGAAGAACTACATGCTTACATATATAAAGTCGGATCATCTTGAGATCATTGGTTTTTCCGATTCCGACTTTGCTGGATGCCAAGATAGTCACAAATCGACATCGGGTTATGTCTTCACTTTGGCCAGTGGAGCGATATCTTGGAGAAGTGCCAAGCAAACATTAGTTACTACTTCCACCATGGAAGCCGAATTTGTTGCTTGCTATGAAGCATCCAATGAAGCTATATGGCTGCGTAAATTCATTGAAGGACTGCGAATTGTCAAAGGTGTTGAAAGACCGCTTAAGTTATATTGTGACAATCGGGCCGCGGTATTGTACTCCAACAACAACAAGAGTTCATCTAAATCTAAGCATATAGATATTAAGTTTCTTGTTGTGAGAGAAAGAGTACAAAATGAACAAATAGAAATAGAACTTATTGGTACAAACTCCATGTTAGCGGATCCATTTACTAAGGCGTTATCTCCTTTAGTATTTCACGAGCATGTTGCTCATATGGGTGTAATGACTTTTGATAATGCCTAAATCAGTGGGAGTTTTAAATGTTTCTATTTTCTTGTGTTGTTTTCATTTAAATTGATCTCATTTGGTTAAAGTAGGACTAGTTGGAGAATATATATATGCATTCTTCATATATATTCATTAATTTTCCATGCTACATATCTATACTTTATCTATGTCATTTAGTTGGATATATATATGTGATTAATGTGGGTTTAGTTGCGAATCAATTACAACGAATGCCCCTTTAGTCCTTATACTTATATGACTAATGGACGGGATTGTTTTCGAATGACAACAAAGTGCACATAAGGGTTGTCATTGTGTTATAAATATGATTAAAGAAATTTATTAAGTGAAGGTATATGTTATAATAATCCAAGTAGGAGATTGTAAGAACATGGATTAATATAACATATAAATACTTAATAATATAATGATCAATATTATAATATATGGTATAAAGTATAGAACTCAACATAATATGTAGAATTCCATAATATAAGTATACCATTAAATGATGGGCATAATGGTAATATCTTATATATCAATAGGTGTAGTCCCTAAATGAAGTGCCCCTTGGATTCCTATATAAAGGCCTATCCATCAAGCCTATGAATCTACTAGTTACATTATCTCATTCAGTCAAAACTCTTCCTAAGTAATTGAAGAATAAAGAGATTAAAGGGCACTCATCATTTAGAAGATCTACTCCTCCCTAATTTGAAGTCTATCTTCTTACTTCATCCTCTTTACTCAAGAACAAGAACAAGATTAAGAACGAACATGGAATCACAAGGTAATTACACGCTTCCGTCTTCTTCTTCTTCTTCTCTTCTTAATCTAGTAATGAGTCGGTTCATGTTTAATGGATCGTAATTGTTCCAACAATCATTACCAAAGTGAATAGCATGGATGAAGGTACACATTTATTTTTGTCTTTGTAATAAATTATTTAAAATATTGATTTATTATAATGTGTTCCAAGATTTTGGGCTATAAAATAATGTCATAAATTTAAATTAAAGTCCGCATTCAAAGTTGATTGTTAAATCTATACACATATAAAGTTTTTTACATGCCAACGTAGTGCAAGTTTTGCACACATCAATCTGGGCAATACTGGAATCGGGCGGAATCGAACCCGATACCTTGCGCTCTGATACCATGTAGAGTTACCACTTGATCGAAAATGTATTATCTAAAAGATTAAGTTGTTAGATCGTGGCTCAACAATTTATATCAAGCTTTCACAGGGACTACTCGCAAGTTATGTTCTCGAGCTATCTTTTTTACCCAAATGTATAGACATTGCAGTTAATAAGAGTCTCGATAGGTTTACGAAAGGGAAGGGAAGTGCTTTACCAGGTAGGGCACTTCTGAAACTTGCAGCAGAACAGAAATCGGAATCTTCAGGAAGAGGATCATTAGACCACTGTCTTGTTGTGTTGATCACTGATAAGAAGAGAGCGCTCTGAAGGGGTACATTAAAGATTAATGCAGAGTTTGGAGAATGATTGTGTATAAGGTACCAAAAAATAATAAGACTGTCGTTCCGGGACAGAGGGAGTATTATATATACAAGTTTAGTGAGTACACAATATACATAAACCATTATATATATACGCATAATGATTACACAATATATATAAATCAAATAGCAACAAGAACATGGGGATTTTACGGTCTATCAGCAACCAATTAAAATTGCCAACTTCAGCTTTACAGAGCTTCATTTACACAGACTCCTTGCACCATTACATTTTTTGAAGAGAAGAGATTGAAAAATTCAGCTAGTCATTGTAACAATTTAAACCCTGCAAACTAAGAAACAGATGGAAAAGGTGGGGGTAGATGATGATCTCGACACCAAAACCATCACGATCACCTAAGGAGGATATTTTTTTTTCCTTATCTCGATTCAGCCATGACTCTGTACTTGTACCCGATAGTTCAGTTGATACAAGTTGCTGGATGACAATCAACATTTAATCTGAAGATTTGACAAACATTGCACGATAACAACATCGTGATGGAGTCTTTGATAAGAGAATTTTGGCGAAATTACGTGAGTATATAATGGAAAAAAAAAAAAAAAGGAAAGTGTGACTCCTTTTTTGGGACAGAGGGAGAACAACATACAGAATTAATTGTAAAAATTGGAACACCATAGTTGACTAAAGTAAGCTCAATTTAAGGGTTTCATTTTGAATCAATTACTGAAACACTTGATTACTTGATATGTGGTTTCAGGGTTGACTTCCAGACAAGACTTTCTATATAAGCTCTTGATTGTATTTTATTTTATCATTTAAGGACTTTATGTTCAGCAGAAAATGGTGAAGTTTGAATTCAATTATTTTATTTACCCCTTAATTGACCTCGTAGCAGTTTGACATGGTATTTGATTTGAACCATTCTGTCAATTTTTCACAATTTCATGCGTACAAAGTGAGAATCAAGACAATATAAATAGAAGGCCTTTTCTTCATTTTTATTCACACAGCAATTATCCCAGCATTCACAAAATAATCATGAACACTTCATTGCTAATTTCATTCTTCTTCTTGGCTACTCTCTTTTCCATTAAAACTTCCTGGGCTGCTTCTTCCTCAGCTCATCATCATCATCATCATAATCGCCAACAAGAATTTCACAATTGCCTTACCCTTCATAATAGCAACTCACAAATCCTTTACACCCCAAACAACTCTTCTTTTACGCCTATCTGGGAAGCCAATATCAACAACCAAAGATTTGACACACCTTCAACCCCTAGACCTTTTCTCATCGTCACACCTGTTGATGAATCCCAAATCCAAACCGTCATTCATTGCTCCAAGAAACATGGAATCAAGTTCAGAATCCGAGGAGGAGGCCATGATTTCGAGGGTCTTTCATCCACTGCACAACACCCTTTTGTCATGCTTGATCTCACTAACATGAGGTCAATAAGTGTTGATGTTGCTAGCAAGACTGCATGGGTTCAAGGTGGTGCAAGTCTTGGGGAACTCTATTATAGGATCTCTGAGAAAAGTAGGACTCTCGCCTTTCCAGCTGGCACTTGGTCTACTGTAGGAGTTGGTGGACTCATTAGTGGTGGAGGTTACGGCACACTAAATAGAAAATACGGTCTTGCTGCTGATCATGTCATAGATGCAAGATTGATTGACGTAAATGGAAACATTCTTGATAGAAAATCCATGGGGGATGATTTGTTTTGGGCCATTAGGGGAGGTGGGGCTTCGAGTTTTGGGGTCATTGTTGCTTGGAAGTTGAGCTTGGTTGATGTTCCTGAGACTGTTACCGTGTTTGCCAAAACAAAAACTTTAGAACAAAATGCAACGACCATTTTCCACAAGTGGCAATCTTTCGCACCCAATGCTGATAGAGATTTATTCTTGAGAGCTCAATTATCAACTATTAATTTGGGTGGGAAGAAAACAGTTCTTATTACATTTGACGCGGTGTTCTTGGGAGGAATTGATAGGCTACTTCCTATGATGCGAGAAGGATTTCCGGAGCTAGGTTTAGCGAGAGAAGATTGTACCGAAGTGAGTTGGGTTCAATCTGCTATGGTAATTTCAGCCTTCTCTAGTCAAGCTCCACCACAAACTTTGCTTAATCGGACCGCTACCCCTAAGTTTTCCATAAAAGGCAAATCTGACTTCGCGAAGAAGCCAATTCCTATTGAAGGCCTTGAAGGGCTGTGGAGATTGTTCCTCAAAATTGACGTTGGGACACCAAATTTCGTATTGAGTCCATATGGTGGAAGGATGAACGAGATCTCCGAGTCAGCCATTCCATTTCCTCATAGAGCTGGAAACTTGTACATTCTTCTTGAATGGGCTAATTTGGACATGGAAAGACCAGCATCGGTGAATAGACGTGTTAACTGGCTCCGAAGTGTCTATAAGTATTTGGGTCGTTATGTTTCCAATTCTCCAAGAAGTTCATACATGAACTATAAGGATCTTGACTTGGGAGTAAGCACCAAAACTTATGCAGAAGCAAGCATTTGGGGTACAAAATACTTTGGTGATAACTTTGAGAGATTGGTTCGAGTCAAAAGCAAAGTTGATCCAAAGAATTTCTTCAATCAACCACAGAGTATTCCTCCTTTTCCATCATTATTTTGATTAGGAATTCATGCTTTTATAGTGCTAGAGGAAAGAATAATTTGTAAAATGATCAATTCATTCTTTTGTTTATTCAATGTATTCATTATTTTGTTTATTAAATGTATTTTAGTACTTATTAGCTTAATTATGCTACTTGAGTATTAATACCAACACATGCAGCAAAATAGGCAAATCTGTACTCATTCCATTCTGTAGTAAACCAAACAAAGTATTATATTTACATGCATAATTGAGATATTTGCTATCATTACAAACTATTTTCGCTAACTCGAGATTGTGTATGAACATTTCATTCAGTAATATACCCAAACAGTATATTATACATACAAGCAAAATTAGTACACAATATACATAACCCTTATATATATACAAGCATAATGATTACAGAATATACATCCAATAGCAACACAAACATGGCAGTTTTTACTTTTTACAGTCACCAGAAATACCCAGCTTTATATTGCAACCTTCAGCTTTACAGAGCTTCATTTACCCTGACTTCTTGCATCACTACAATTTTGGAAGAGAAGATATTGCGAAATCAGCTTTCCATTGAAACCATTTAACCCTTGGGAACTGAGAAAGAACAGCAATGGTAAGTAATGTGTATGTATGAAACAACCATGAATGAATAACTACAGTTCACAACTATGTGATGTAAAATAGGTACTCCATCCATCCCACAAATATTGTCCTCTTTAATAAGTCGGCATCTCCTTGACATTTACACTATTGGTCACGACTGCATAAATGGTGCAAGCAGCTCGTGCATACTCTTAGTTATGTTCGCTTTCCATATGCATTTAAACAAAAACACATGTCTCTGTACTTGCAGCTGATAGTTCACCTTACAAGTTGCAAGATGGCAATCAACATTTCAAAAGAAATTCTAATAGGTTTATGACTAAGCTAACCAAGAAGACCGGATATAATGGAAACAGAACTGAAATACAGAAAGCAAGTTAGAAAATTATCAGAACTACTTACATCAATTGGGCTTGACATTGTCCTTCAATCCCATTGTTTAGGGGAGACAAGGCTACTCACAAAAGTCCTCACTTCAAAGTTCCTCTTAACCGACAATCCATGACACTCAATATCCCTTGACGTATTTTCCTTCACATTGTGTACAACAAGTTTCTCCCTATTCATAATCAACAAGAAATCTTCATCACCCGATAAAAGTACAGGTCCAATATGGTAACTCCCAGGCTGGTAAATCGTAAACCTAGACCAAGATTCTTTCACACCATATTCCCTCATTACCCAAATATCAGTCGTGGAATTTGTCAAACAAAGACACCCACCAAGAATTCGGACCTCAAGTCCAGCTTCTGGTAGCGTTTCTCCCATTAATTCACTAGGTTGTGGCACCTCTCGGAACTTCTCATCAGTCAAATCAAAGGCAACAATCGACCATGGAGAATTGAAATTCTTCCTACCCAACAAATGGATAGCCCCATTAACAAAAAACCCTGAATCCCCAGCATTGGAACGCAAAACTTTACTCCCTAGCCAATAATAAGGCGAATTATGAATCATTTTCCAACAATTATTCTTCAAACTATAAACCCAAACGAATTCCTGAGATACTAAAACAACCTTATAATCACAAGTTAAGGAATCATAACCTAACCCATAAATCCCAGTAGGAGCAACACCCGTCAATGAGGAATTAGGCGACGGCAATATCTTGAATTCCCGAATCGTCAAGTTAATCAAACACAGCTCATACTTCGCACTAAGAGCCAGGACCAATCCGTCAACAGAGCCACACACCGCCAACCACCCATTCAGCTGCTCGAATTCGAGCACCGACACAATTCTACCAGTGTTTAATTGATTTCCTTCGAATTCAACCACTACAAGAGGACGGAATACGGGGGCGAATACGAGGCTTTGGCGGTGGCAATTGGCGTACAAGGTGAGGTGGGTTTTGATGAATTTGGGGTCAGAGATTAGGGTTTTCCAGGGTTTTGAAACGCATTTGAATTTACCTAGTGACTTTGCCGGGAGACGTGTGAGTATTTCAGGGATGAGCTCGTCGGGGATGCTGACGCCGGTGAGCATGGCTATCGGAATGGATTAACGGAGCTTCAATGGAGGAATTGATTCAGTGGATGGGGGTTTGGGAATCAGCTGTATAGTATAGTGGGGTTTGCGTGGCGGGTTACGTTTCCGTGTCGTAATAGAGTCGGTTATTTTAGGCGTAACGGTACTGTGATTGATTTTTGTCTGGACATATGGCTTGTTAGTCTATGAGTCTTACTTATAGTGAGATCTGGCGTGTGAGAATCTTTGTATGTAATGCGAATGATTTTTGTCTGGACATATGGCGGTCTACTATTAGACGCCATTGAGATGGGAATCTGCCATGATAGATGTATGTCGGTGAAAGGCATATTGATTTTTTTTTCTTTTTTTTTTTTTTATATCCAGGTTTTTCAGTTCGTCTCTGACTAATCCCGAACCATCGCATCGACCCCACAAGCCTGGCGGAGGTAAATCGCGGACACGCCCTATGCAGCCTGGTGGCAGGCTAAAGACCCTTATACTCCGAGCCCCGGAGCCTCCTACAAGCGCATTTCGTGATCACTCTTACATCACCAAATGGCTGCTCCAGCTGCTCCTGCCAAAGAGGCATTTACATCACTCTTACAACACCAAATCGCTGCTCCAGCTTTGCACCTGCCAAGATTTGAACTCCCCACACTGAGGGTACAGTTCCCAAAGAATGTCCGCTCTCTTAACCGCACGGATGCCAGGGGCCTCTCAACTCCTAAGAATCCTGAAACCAAGGTAGGAAATTAAGCCCCAAGAATCCCCTTGGGGGGACTCGAACCGGCGACCTCCCCTTCGGGAAGTCACCTTCGTACCACTGGGCCAAGACCCGTTAGGTAAGACATATTGATTTTTGTCTGGACATATGGCGGTCTACGATTAGACGCCATTGAGATGGGAATCTGCCATGATAGACGTATATCGGTAGACGCCATTGAGATGGGAATCTTCCATGATAGAGGTATGTCGGTAAAAGACATAGCACATTTATGGAGTTTGTGTTAGACCATCCGCAGCGGTGACCGGGTCATGGTTATCCACATCGGTTTCACGTCATCGGTCATCAATAACCATAACTCTATCTTATTTTACCAACAATGGTGACAAAGTCATCAGTTTCTCTCCCATACTTTTTACTATTCCCACTATATTTTATCTTTCCTACTCATTTTTATACCAATTATTAACATTATTCATATTATTTTAATATTATTTGAACAGTATAAATCGAGATACGAACATGGGCTTACTCGAGTTGGGCCCAAATCGATTGGGCTATAAACATAATCCATATACAAGTACAAGATGTTCCAATGACAAGTGCCGAGGAGACCTTCCTCGTATGCCGAGATTTACCTCCTCGGCCTTAACAATTATCAATGGGCTCTTCCTATCATTTTCCTTGTCTTGTCAGGCCTTGGGCAGTGATAGACGACGAGGAGAGAAAAGTTCTTACCTCGGCATACCTCCATATGACGAGGAGACAAAATCCTGTATCTCGGCGTAATTACATGCCGTCAGATCATCAATGGACGAGGAAGCTAAATCACGCATCTCGGCTTACACACAAATGCCGAGATAAGACACTTATGCTCCTCGGCTATCCTGGCCACCGATTGAATGCCCTATTCAAACAGGGATTCAACAGTTATTATCTTATCAGGATTATAACCAACTGCATCAATTCAAGTCAAACAATGACTCCTCAACAGATATAATCCATTGAGGATTATATCTTATCTCTTTACAAGTTCTATTCAACATGAATTCTATCAATCCATCCCTATAAATACAATTCATATAGCACATTATTTGGTACGTTACTTTTTTACATACAGAAACTCTGTCAATTTATTTTCTCACAACAAAACCGTGACTTATTCTCACGCCGGAGGGCCTTCGCCGGTCAAGCCCCGGCTTAGTTTACGTGTTTTGTCTTATTTTCAGGCCTAGCGATCTCCGGAGAAGACGATCGCTTGGATTTGGGCTGATTTGACGATTTTGACATCATCAATTGGTTCCATTGCCGGGAAATCGATTCAAACACCCTTTGTTTGGCCTGAAAAAAGTTCGCCTGAAGCCTGAATCTTGCTGGAATTGTTTTCTGATTCAACGGAAAATTCCGTTCCGTTTGGCTCTGTTCCAATTTTGGCCGGATTCTGCAGATTTAGCCGGAATTCGCCCAGTTTTCGCTTGGAACTAACGTTTTTGATCGGAAAGTTTGGCGTTGTCAAATTGCGATCTGCAATTTCGCTTTGGCGTTGAATTTTTCCCAAAGTTTGGATGGAAATCTTTATTATTGTGAAATTCGCCCAATTGGTAATTTGTTTATTACAATTACTAATTTGCAATGGAAGACGGAAGATTCACAAGTGTAACTGCTGAGGAACAAACCCAAGTGAATGGGGTTAACCCAGATGCCGAGGTGCTTCCTCCTCCCCCACCTCAGCCTGAAGGACCACCTCCCCTCGCCATGACTCTTCGTTCTATAGGGCAACCAAATACCGAGGGAGCAGGTGCTAACCTTCCTCGTCCTACTCGTCCTCGAGGGAAGAGAATTGGGAGGAAGATGACGAAGAATGCCGACGTCGGCCAAGCAGAAGGTACTCAGCCCGTTGACCGACGTACTTTGCTACATAGGCAGATGGAGACGTTGCAAAGAATGTATGAGACACAGGCTGCCCTATTGCAATTGGATCCTGACAATTCCATGGCTGAATTCATGCTGCCATCGATGGGCAACTCTCGTGGAAGGGAGCAAGGTGAGCGACGAGGTCCCCCCTCGAACCCGGTATAGTCAAGGCAATACCGGAAAAGTCTCGTCTTTCAGCCTTGATAGAATTTCGGCAGAATTTCGCTTGCGCGATTGACGTTTTGACTTTTCGGTAATGTCCGAGAAGATAATAGGCATGGGTCGGGCGGTAAAAGCCGGATGACACAGTGTCACATTGAACTTCGTTGCATACGCCGGGCGTGAGTCAAAATCGAAGTCAATGACGGGTCAAGATCTTGCCCATTTTTTCCTTGTTGGAATTTTGGCAGAGCTTCGCTTGAGCGAAAGATCTTTGGACTTTTCTTGGCAAAGACTCGGTCTCGACTCTTACGCATTCCGTGCAGGTCAAGGTCAAAGTCAATGTCGGAGTCAAGGTTCTACCAATTTTTCCTTGTCGGAATTTTGGCAGAGTTTCGCTTGAGCGAGAGACCTTGACTTCCGTTATGAGCTAAGGCTTGACCTTTACGGGGATATGCAACTGGGCTATATGACACAGACTAGATCAAAAACCAACCAAAAGTCACGGTTTTTTGAAACGTGTGACACGGACTGTGCATTGGTCGACACTGGCTGACATGGGGAGTTTGGGGTGATTCCGTGCGCGCCCGGGAGCATCGTAAGGCTGTCCGTGACTGCAGCTGAACAACCACCCCGGGTTAAAGGAACGTGCGTGCAGAGTGTACAGGATATATAGGGTGCGCGTAGTGTGCGGTCTCCTAAAAATGTTCCTTTTTGAGTTAAAACAGAGATTTTCATAAATGTGTTTTAAAGGAATGATTTTTGGGACGGGGGAAAATGCAACAGTTAAGCACGTAAATTTTCTGGGAGCCCAGGTCGCCCTTGGGACCGAGTTGCCCCAAGCCGCTAAGATCGTGATTAATCTCAATTTTTCCTGGTGGAATTGCCACCGAGGCCGTCCTGGTCAGAATCCAAGGAGGATTGAGCCGCATTTAATCGCATGGATCAATTTTTCAGGTTCCACTCCTTTGCTATTTTTCGGGTTGTTTCCCGTTCAAAGTATGCACAAATCCCAAGATGCAAATGATGCAATGCAAGGCAAAGAAAGCAAGCAAAATAAACGGAATCCGCGATGGGAGTCTAACCCGCTCAAAGGGAAAAGCTTTCTTTTATTTATTTTTTTCGAAAAGTGATACCGGTACGTGGGATTGTAAAATCACCGTTTATCCCAAGCCCCGGGTTAGGGAGCGATACAGGAAGGTTATGTGGTTTCCACCTATATACCAAGTATATTTTTTTTTGAAAATAAAAGCTTTTCTCCTTTGGGTATTCCTATTCCCAGCAGAGTCGCCAAACTGTGAATGTGTGCCCAAATTTATGGATTCACGCGAGTTTGAAGACATCCGATTTAATTTAAAAAATGGAGTCGCCACGCAATTTTGATTTCCTCAAAACTTTGAAAAAAAGGATTTTATGGGTTCGGAGGTTAAGTTACCCCTTGGGAAGAACGGATCGTCGTTCACCCAAGGTGCCTTGCCGTAGCAAGTCTCCCTAGATTCCATTTATTTTGCTTGCTTGCGTGCTTTCTTGTGTGCATGTGTTTGAATGAAAGGGGAGGGAATGTCTCAAGTTATCTTCCGGACGTACAAACCATTTATTGGTTGTCGCTCGGGATTTCTTGGATTTTATTTATTCGGGATTTTGATCCCGTCCTCATCTTGAACTTGTGATCATCGCATTTTGACCTCGGGACTTGCGTGATCGAGAAAAGGACTCTCTTTTATAGTCTAAGAATGAGGTTATTTAGGAAGGAATGTCCTTAGCCCATCAATCCTACTCCTTAAGACGATCGAGCTTGTATGAATGCTTCATGCTCGTCTTAAGTGATAATCGGAGATATAGGGTTCAAGGTTATCCCTTTCTAAAGAGATTATGGAACCTTTAATGGAAGAAACGATGTAAAGATAGGATATTTACACCGGTCCGTTCCAAGGTTGCTAATGGGGACATGGGGAAATGCATGTAAAAATGACATTTTTAGTGAAAAGATGACATTTTTGGGTTGCAAAGGATGCATTTGATTTAAAAAAAGTGATCTTTATTGCAAAGGATGCATTTTGAATGTAAAGACATGATTTTTATGCAAAGGATGCATTTTTATGAAGAAATTAGGGCTTAATATGCAAAGGATGCATAAAAATTGCATTTTGAAAAGCAAAGGATGCATTTTTATGATAAAGGAATGACCTTTAATGCAAAGGATGCATGAAAATGGATTGTAGATACAAAGGATGCACCTTTTTTATAAAGACATGATTTTTATATGCAAATGATGCATAAAGATGACATTTTTATGTAAAAAGGGGATTTTTAGATGCAAAGGATGCACCTTTGAGTATAAAGATTACATTTTTAATGACAAATGATGCCTAATTCATGCAAAGGATGCAAAGGGGAAAAGGGGGAATGATAAAGATATGATCTTTAATACTAACTACCAAGTCTCAAGCAAAGATAATAACAATATATGAATGCAAGGAGCAATTTAATTCACATAGGGCAATTAGAATGCAAGGTTAGGGAGTGAGAGGTTACCAATGGTGGCCTCTTCTTCTTTGGGTTGAACAAGGTGGAAGGACCAACTTTGGGATCTTCAAGGAGGAGGGAGGAGGCTTTTTGGCTTGCTTCTTCAACCCTTGGGATTCCCAAAGCAGATTGGGAGTGTTCTTGAGTCCGAATATGGAGTGTGGTGTGTTTTTCGTATCTAAAATGGGTAGAGGAGGGCTCTATTTATAGGCGCCTGAAATCGCCAATGAAGCCGTGCGGCCAGAAACCCTTGGCTAATGCAGCCGTGCGGCATTATCCCTTGTGACTCAGCATGTTTCTAGAATCATGCAAGGTGGCCATTCTATAAGTTTTCCCAAATTAAGAAAAACGTGTTTTTTAATTGGGAAGCTTTCCTTTCAGTCCCTATACGATTTGGAAGAGTTCCGGAATTATTCCGGAACTCTAGGAAAGTCCGGGGAGTTATCGGGAAAATTACCGGAATTGCTGGGGAAATTAACCGGAAGGCATGAGCCAGATTTGGGTACTTACAGAAGCCCCTCGGCAACGTCACTTGCAGGGCGAGTGGGGTTGTCGATAGAAAAGGATCCAATCTGGCGAGTGCCGAGACGGATTAGGTGACCAAGGTGGTCGAGTGGCTGAACCTCTGGAAGGCTACCTACGTATCCCGAGTGGGAATCAAGCCAGGCCGTAGTTCTGAAGAGATCCTCTGAGGAATAGAGAAGAGAAAACTGGTCTCTTGATGGGGAAATAGCAGGGAAAATGACCTAAGAGGTCAAGCAATTGATCCTACTGGGGATATGCTAGAAGTGACCAATGTGGTCGGATGTAAAGACCTTTATGAGGGGCTATTTCATCACTGAGGAGTGACGAAGGAATAGGGTGACCAAAGCGATCGGATGGCTGGACCTTTTATGAAAGGCTATCTACGTATCCCGGAGGAATCAAGCCTTGATTATGGATGACCAAAACCGGTTTCGGGCCCGGTTTCGGTTCGGAACCGCCGGTTCCGGTTCGGAAAATGTATGAACCTTAACCGGCCCGGATTGTTCACGGTTCCGGTTAATCCGGTTCCGGTTTTCTCCCCGATTCGTCCGGTTCCGGGCTTTTTCCGGTCCGGTTCCGGTCCGGTTCTATTGAAAAACAATGAATTTCGTCCGGTTCACGGTTCCGGTTCCGGTCCGGTTCACCATTTTTGTGACCCTTAACCGGCCCTTATCCAAACCGGTTCCGGTTATCCCGGTTCCGGTTTTCGTGACGGTTCATGGCGGTTCCGGGCTTTTCCGGTCCGATTCCGGTCCGGTTTTCCGGTTCCGGTCCGGTTCCGATCCGGTTTGGCCATCCCTAGCTTTGATCGTAGTTCAAGTATCACTAGATAGGTTAGGAACGATATCTAGGATCCTTGAAGGTTTTGACAATTAATGGAGGTTGTCACCTGATTGAAAATTAATGGAGGTTGTCACCTGAGGGAACTAGAGCTTACGTCACTATCGAGGAGATAGAGGTAGCTAAAGTTTGGAAAACTTGAGCATACTTCACTATCTGGGATAGAGGTAGCTAAAGTTTGAAGAACTTAGCATACTTCACTATTCGGGATAGAGGTAGCTTAAGTTTGAAGAACTTGAGCATACTTCACTATTCATGATAGAGGTAGCTTAAGTTTGGAGAACTTGAGCATACTTCACTATTCATGATAGAGGTAGCTTAAGTTAGGAGAACTTGAGCATACTTCTCTATTCGTGATAGAGGTAGCTTAAGTTTAGAGAACTTAGCATACTTCACTATTCGTGATAGAGGTAGCTTAAGTTTAGAGTTCTGACAATTCGGAGGTTGTCACCTAGCGTTATTCCGTTATAACGGAAGTAACGGAGGTGACTGGGGAAGAAAGCTTATTCGCTTGGAAGATAAAGGATATCTTTTGAAAACGACGTTATCTTGGTTAAAAGATAACGGGAATTGCATGCCCAAGTGGAAAGTCCAGGGGCAAAAGAGTAATTTCTGCTCAGAGCGAAAGAAGCCGCCCGGCATGAGATGGAGAAAAAGAAGCCGTACGGCTAGAAGCTTGATTTTTCCAGATTACTTAAAACAGATTTGAACGGGCATTGGGCATTATTGCCGTCCAAGAACTGCCGAGGAAGAGAGAGAGAAAGGAGAGAGTTTCTTCAAGAATCCCTCAATTCCCTTGCTTCTATTGATTGAGATGGATCCTGAGGGGAATCCAATACCGAGGCAAGCTAGAAGGAACATCTCCGCGGCTGCGAGAAGGAGGAGGAAGGAGCTTGTTCGGACGGAGAGGAAGTATGACTTCCTTACGCCTCCATCGGAGCTCTATCCGGGGAGAAGGGAGCATAAATCAACAAACCCTCGATCGGTTGGGGTAAGCATTCTTAGTTTGCTCAATTCCGTCGATTTTGATTGGATTTTGATTGATTTAGGGCTTGACCCGAGCTTTAGGAATTTTTTCGAATTTTCCTAGGATTTTTGGATGATTTTGAAATCTTGATGAGTAACCTATGAGGCTAAAAAGATAAATAAACATGCATGTGCAATTTACTTGACAAAATAATGAGAATGACTCACTTTTTTTTCGAAAATAAAGTAAGAGAAATAATTGTCTAAGATGTGACGAAGTTCTTGCATGTGCTAAAACTAGGTCAAATCTGAATCATAGATGAGAAAATGGGATTTTGGATGATGAAAAGGATTCATGCATGCCATTTTTTGAGAAAAATAATGCTTATGTGCGAATATATTTTGAAAATTGTGATTTTGTGCTTTAGGAAAGCAATGTGCTTGACACGACGTGTTTCAAGTGATGAAAGACACGTTTTCTATGCGAAGGATGCTAGAAAATTTTTATGAATGCTTTCCTTTTTGAAAACATGTGCACTTTTGAATATATGCATGCTTTTGAAATGAGATGAAGGACTGACACACTTCTTTGCTGTGCTTGTCTACAGGAGAACAAGTCTAGAGGGCCTTCGGAGATTGCTGTGAGGCTATGGGAGAGGATGCCCGATTTTGAGAAGAATGGGGCGAACCCCAAGCAGCTGGTGCGGGCTATCGGCTTGGATTCGTTCATTGAGGCCATCGGCAGAGGTATCCACATTACCTCGAAGAGCAAGGGCTTGGTTCAGGCCCTATCTGAGTTCTGGTGGGACACCACCCACAGCTTTCACCTTAGGCAGGGGAGGCGACGATGACTCCGGCCGATTTCACTTTGCTATCACGGGCCTACAGGTTCATAGGGAGGCTGTGACTTGGAGGGACCATATCACCGCGAGGAGTTCGGGGCTTTAGTTGGATTTGAGTTGATTCCCAAGGGCTTGGAATGGAGACGAGGAACGTCGAGGTGGCGATCCCGAAGCTGCATACGGGACTTTGCCGCTAGTGAGGTATTTGCCCACCAGCTTGCTAGAGCTTTGTGTGGTTGATCTTTGTCGGTCACCATTTTTGCAAATTGCAGGACTCACGGCTATGACTTGCC
This sequence comes from Adenophora triphylla var. japonica, assembly GCA_022495995.1. Lineage (NCBI taxonomy): Eukaryota > Viridiplantae > Streptophyta > Magnoliopsida > Asterales > Campanulaceae > Adenophora > Adenophora triphylla. The sequence continues at coordinate 645,904 of JAFEMH010000262.1, forward strand.
TCCTCGACTCTCTGGAGGATGTTGATGGGATTGGGACAGTCTCATGGGGCGAGGCCGGATTGGCGGAGCTATACTTCTCTCTGGATATGTACAGCCGTAACAAGGCTGCCTCCATGGATTGCTTCTCCTTTGCCCTTGAGGTAGTCTCGCTTTCCTTTTCTCTTTTACTTTCTGTCTTTGAGACTTTTTATGAAAGAGAAATGACCCTTTTGATGTTTTGAACATGCAGGTCTGGTTTTGTGAGGTGATCAGGTTCTTTCCGTGGAACCAACAGAGCGATGTCACAATCTTTCCCGCTATGATCCGCTGGAGGGGAGATGCGAGAGATAAGTTCACCGGGAAGACCCGGATCACCTTTGATTATAAGATGGTGAGGCCAGTCATCAACAGAGATGGACATGACGGAGTGGACTTCTACCCGTGGGGCAGGTATCCAGAGATTTTGCTAGGAGAGGCCGTGGAGGCGACCAGGCAGAGGAGATGGTTGACTGGGCTGACATGCGATGTCATCTATCTGGGGGACCGATTTTCTAGGCAGCATGGCCATGTCCCTCCATTGGACGCCATTACTCCACATGATCCTCCAGCACGGATGCTACAGCCCAGGGATTGGCAGGCAGATGAGATAGAGAGATATCAGGCAGGCGTAGCCGCCGAGGAGTATTTTGATATGGATACCCCATATGCTGTGTTTGTGGAGCAGCGACTGAGGAAGCCACAGAAGCTAGTGAAGTTGGCGGTCACTCAGGGATATGGGGAGGACGAGCCTTCTGATCCGCCGATCCCTCCTGCTCACCTTTCATATGTGGTCCACGGAGTACCGAGGAGGTTGAGGATACTCGTCCCCGATGCTAGGGAGCCCCGGTATACCTTGCCGCCGACAAAGACCGTAAGTACACTTTAGGGTCTTTTCCCTTTTTCGTATTTCTTTGCTTTTTGCAATTACGAGATTTTACGAGATTTTCTCCTCTTTTCTCGGGTTCCACTCGCACTTATGATAGGTGGTCGGGCGGAATAGGGGCTGGAAGGACATGTGCCGGTCTCTTCTGAGGAAGCCGGCTGCACTTCAAAGGCGGCAATGACGCACAGAGCCGGGCGCAAGAGAAGGCATGTCGGGGGCACAGCGTCTACCTCATCGGCTTCGGAGTACTCTTCCAGTGCCATGCCTCGGGGGCGAGGACCCAATGCTGACATCCTGGAGCAGCTGGCTGAGTACGAGCACGATAATGTCCATCTTTCTAATGTGAGCGATGTAGAGGATTTGATGAGGGAGGCTAGCGTCTATGAGCTGAGTAGCGATGAAGAAGAAGAATCGGAGGCTTAGGAGGTCTCTAGAATTGGCTTAGGAAGGAAACAAACAATGAACAAATTTTTATGCACATTTTGTTTATTTTTTGCTTTATTTGGGCGCCGATGGGGCGAAAACAATGTAATACTGTTTTATTTGCTTTTCCTATTTATGCTTTATTAATTTGCATATTACTTGAGCCTCGGGGCAATTTTTTGCTTGGAATCGGGGCTGAAACTGGGCCAAAATGATATATAATGATGTATAAATGCTTGGATGGTCTTTGAACATGTTTTTGTACAGGTTTTGGTTGAAAAAGTGGGTTGAAAACTCTCTTTGGGCAGTAACTTGGTTGCTGCAGATTTGTTTTCCACATCAGGCAAAAGAGGCCATGCGGACTGGTCACTGGGGCAAATGAAGCCGTGCGGCTAACAGTTCTGTCTGGACTGGTCATTTTCTGAATAAAACCAAGGCTTGGCCATTTCATTTCATTTTCAACTTAGACTTGTCCCAACTGTTCCCAGAGCACATTTTGGACCTAAAAGCATCATCTTTGATCATTTCGCAATGGAGAAGCCCGTCAGATTGCAAAGGGGGAAAAGAGACCGCTTTCTGTCCGATCTTCAGTCTTGGGTGAGATATAACTCCCAATCTCACAAGGGGTTACTTGATTCTTCCTTCAAGATCAAGTCTTTATGGCATTTGAGGGATCTCCCGCCCGATTGGGACCTTTTGAGAGCAGCAGCAAAGTTTTGGGACGTCCGGAGACATGTTTACTGCTTTTCTTACAATGAGATTGTCCCGACGCATGAAGACTTCCGAGCCTTGATTGGGGGTCCAGAAATTGAGGCTATATCGATTCCGCTGATCGAAGACGTGTCGGTGGCGGCAAAGCTTGCATCTTTTTCGCAGATTTCTCTCGGGAGAGGCCGAGGATGATGATAGCCCCTGACAGGATTGACCTTTCGATATCCCGGTGTTTGGGTCTCCTGGCCATGGCTGCGACCACGGTGGCTATGGATGCCTTTATCCTCTGCGTATTTTCTTCTCTGTTTACCGCTGAGTCCGTGGGAATCTGTCATGGCGGTCTTTTAGACATGGTCAGAGATTGCAGGGCTGGGAAGGACATTGTCCCGTTGGTTTTGGGTGAGACCTTTCATGGCATTGACAGGATGGCTAGAGGAGCCGCTTCATGAGGTCTGGGAGTCCGGCTGTGCTGACTTTGTGGCTGCAGGAGAGGCTCTGGCTTTGCGTGGGCTTTGCGGACTCGCGCCCTGGGTGATTTCTCGGAGAGGTGCACCTCGTCGCCAGGACTAGTGGTAGCCGGGAGCCGATGACGGCTAGGTTATCCACTTCGGACATCCGCTGGTGGGTACCTCACCGGAGGTTGCGCACTCAGAGGATATTTCAGAGTCCTATATAGTGAGGGTTCCAAGGTTCTCGCCGGTCATCCTTCTACATTCCCTCGCTTGGTATCCAGTGCAATTCTGGCCTTACAGAGCCATCGAGCGATTGGGAGGACATCCGTACCACGGAGGTGGTGCCATTTGATATGAGAGATCCAAACAGCCTTTTCATTCTTCTCGAGGGCTTCGACTTACGCCGTTTCCACCCGTGGCTATCTTCAGGGGCATGAAGAGTACCATCTCGACCACTGCCTACTTGGATTGGTACGAGAGGGAGACGGGAGCGACCTGTGTCATTTTGGGGGAGAGACGTCGCTTTATTGTGGGCCGATCGCGACTCGAGTAGGACTTTGAGGGAGACCGAGGCTAAGGCGAGTCGCCATAACCAATGAGTGACCCGATCGAGATATGGAGGCTCGATACAAGAGATTGTCCGAGGTCGCTCCTTGACCGAGGCTCGCAGGGAGGAAGTGCGGACTCGTGCTCGAGCCGAGAGGGCACTTATTGACACGGGTTTGATAGAGGCTCCAAGTGAGGATACCCGAGGTCGGAATGAGGGAGACCGACATTATAGAGAAGAAGAGAAAGAACACTCGACGGTCGAGGTAAAGGGAAGAAGACCAAAGAAGACTCAAATGACGACCGATGCATCTTTTCTTAGGATTCCCTTATTGCCATTTTGCAAACACAGTAGTTTTATTAGGCATTTTATTGTATTTTAGATCTTTGTAGCAGGTTAGCAGAGTCAAGAGTAGACCGTGCTTGAACTCATCAAGGAATTTTTAACTTGTAATGAACAAGAAATATTATCTTAGAAATTAATCAAGACACAATTTCATGGAAATTTCAAATGTCTTTATTGATTGAGGCCCGTTTTATGAAAACTGGAATGTCCTTTATTTTTTTATTGTTTAGACCGAACCATATATGGCTGCCTACGTTCCCCTTTTACAAGAAAGACTAAGGGGCTCAGGTCTTCGTAGTTCATTCTGGTGAACTCTTTTTTTCTATATTTTTTTTATGTGCAGCCCTGTTTTTTGTCTAGACCGCCCTTTTTGGGTTTTCAGCCTAGCTGGGCATTACTCTTTTTGCACTAAGATTTTTTCTTTTTCTCTTTTTTTTTTATGTGCAACCCTGTTTTTTGCCTAGACCGCCCTTTTCGGATTTTCAGCCTAGCTGGGCATTACTCTTTTTGCACTAATATATATTTTTTTTATTTTCTTTTTATTTTCTTTTTTTTTATTTCTTAGACATAGTACCTTCTGAGCTTATCACCGTTGACCGGGTGGACAAAGGGATTGCCGTCTGTGTCCGCAAGTTTCATGGCTCCTCCCGATAGTATCTTCTGCACCACATACGGGCCGATCCAAACGGGTTCCCATTTTCCTAGGGGGTTGTCTCTGGTAGGGGGCTTTACTTTCAGCACTAAGTCACCCTCTTTGATGTCCCTGGCCTTGAACTTTTTGTCGAATGCTCTGGCCATTTGCCTCTGGTAGGCTCGGGTATGCTCCATGGCTTTAAGCCTTCTTTCGTCGAGCAGGGCCAACTCATCATGCCGGCTACGTAGCCATTCTACTTCGTTGACACTGTTTTCCAGGAGGACCCTCAACGACGGGATTTCCAACTCCACTGGTAACACTGCTTCCATCCCGTAGGTTAGGGCAAAGGGAGTTTCTCCCGTGGCCGTTCGACAGACGTTCTATAGCCCCATAGTGCCAAAGTGCGGCTTTTTCAGGCCAATCACGACCACGGGTGGCCATTTTCCGGATGATCCGTTCGAGTGTCTTATTAGCAGCTTCCACGGCTGCATTAGTCTGAGGTCTGTACGGGGACGACTTGTGGCGAGTGATCCTGAACTCTGACAGCAATCTACCGCAGTCCCCTTCAAAGTGTGACCCATTATCAGAAATGATCTCATTGGGCGCCCCATATCTACACATTATGTTTTCTTTGATAAATTGGGCCACCTTCTTAGAAGTGAGGACCTTGTAAGACTTGGCCTCTACCTACTTGGTGAAGTAGTCGACTGCCACTAATACGAATTCGTGCCCATTGCTTCCTGCCAGGGCTATCTTCCCTATCACGTCAATACCCCAAGTTGCAAACGGCCAAGGAGTCGTCATGCACATGTGTCATGAGGCGGGAGATGGTTGAGGTTGGCAAACCGTTGGCATTTGTCGCACGCTCTGACATGCCGAACACAGTGTCTCCATGGAAATCCAATAGTAACCCATTCCGAGGATCACTTGCATCGTGGCTCTAGCATTCATATGAGGACCGCAGGACCATCGTGGACTTCACCATCAACTCTTTGGCCCTTTCTTGAGTGACGCACAAGAGGAGTGGTCCTTGATACCGCTTCTTGTACAAGTTGCCTCCTAGAATGACATAATGGGAGGCCAACCTTTTCAGGGCTTGCAAGCTCTTGGCCTTAACACCTTCTTTTGGTCTACCTTCTTCATCTTTGAAAGCTGACTCTCCATCTTTGAGGAACTGGTAAATTTGATTGTACCACGGTTCCTTGATAGGCTCGGGTCCTGTGTCTACTTCACAAATGTAAGGCCGGGGCTTCTCTTCTACCTACTCGAAGGGTTTTATGGCTTTTCCCTCGGGAATCTCTACCAGTGAGGCTAAAGTAGCGAGGGCATCTCGCGACCGTTTCTTTTCCCTTGGCAAGTAGTGGAAAGTCACTTCTCCGAACCGTCCAAATCAACTCTTCCATATGGGCATGATACCGCCGAAGATTAGGGTCCACAGCCTTCCATTTGTTGGAGACCTGGTTGATGATCGTGAGTCTCCATAAACTTCGAGCTCCTTGACATTCCTTTCTAAGGCAGCCTCCAAACCAGCAATGCAAGCTTCGTACTCGGCGACATTGTTCGTGGCAGGGAAGTTCAGCTTAAGGGCTATGGGTGTATGCTCATCTTTCGGATCGACCAATAGCATCCCTATGCCATTTCCTCTTTTGTTAGCAGCTCCGTCAAAGAAAAGCTGCCACCGGTTTTCAGGCTCAACTACGAAGATCCCTTCATCTGGGAATTGGGGTTCAGGCCCTCTGTCCTCATTACTGGGGAAGTTTGCCAGGTGGTCTGACAATGCTTGACCTTTGATGGCCTTTATGGTCACATAATTGATGTCGTACTCTGCTAAGAAGAAAGACCACTTTGCTAGACGCATCGAGAGAGAAGGCTTATCGAAGATATACTTGATGGGGTCCATTTTTGAGACCAAATTCACAGGGTGGGCTTGCATATAATGCTTCAACTTGCCGACTACCTGCACTCGCCTCCCGCACAAGTCTTTTCACATGCCGAGTAATTGAGCTCACTTCCCGCAGCCTTCCGCCGACAAAGTAAATGGCATTCTCTACCCGAGAGTCTTTCTTCTCTTGAGCAAGCATAGCCCCAACTGCCGTATCAGTGACAGTAAGATAAAGCAGAAGAGGTTTTTGTCTATGTGGGGGGCATAGTACTGGAGGATGTACTAAGTATGCCTTGATCTGGTCAAAGGCATCCTGGCATTCCTCGGTCCACTCTGTATCTACATTCTTCTTCATGAGCTTGAAGATGGGCTCGCACATAGTGGTCAACTGATTGACGAAATGGCTGATGTACTGCAACTTCCCCATAAAGCTCTTGACTTCTGTCTGGGTTCGAGGTGGCCTCATATCCATAATGGCTTTGATTTTTCGGGGGTCGACTTCGATACCTCGCTCCGTGACCATATACCCAAGAACTTTTCCCCTTGTCACTCCGAAGGTGCATTTAGCAGGGTTTAGTCTCATGGAATGTTGTCTCAGCCTCTCAAAGAACTTTCGCATGTCAACAAAGTGCTGCCCATCCTCGCCTTTGGAGTGGATTATCATGTCGTCTACGTAGACCTCAATCTCCTTGTGGATCATGTCATGAAAAAGCGCGGTCGCTGCCCTTTGATAAGTAGCCCCGGCGTTCTTGAGCCCAAATGGCATTACCGTATAGCAAGCAAGTCCCCACGGTGTGGTGAAGGCCGTCTTTTCTTGGTCTTCTTCGGCCATCTTGATCCGGTTGTAGCACGCAAAGCCATCAACGAAGGATTTGACTTCGTAGTTGGCAAAGTGGAGTCCACCAGATGTCTATGTTTGGCAAGGGGTAATCATCTTTGGGCCGGCCTTATTCGCATCCCGGAAATCTACACGCCAGCCGCACCTTCCCATCGCCTTGGTGACGGTCAAAATATTGGATAACCATGTCGGATATTCGATGACTCGATGAATCCTACCCGCAGTAGCTTCTCAATTTCTTCTTTGACCCGTAGAGACCACTCGGCTTGATTTTCCTCAATTTCGCTTTACCGGCTTAGCATCCGGTGCTAGAGGGATTCTGTGCTCTACTATTGAACCTGTCTAGCCCCGGCATATCCTTGTACGACCACGCAAAGACGTCCATGTATTCTCCGAGCGATCATCCAGGTCCCGTTCAACCCCCGGAAGAAGTTTCCGATCTCGTGTCTCTTTAGGTTCCTCGACAGCACCCAAGTTCACACTTGTCAAAACCTCCTCGGCACTTGGGCCCGGTTTTCCTCTTTTTCCGTAACCCGCTTAAAGATTTCTTTAATGTATTGTTCATTTAGTGTGTTTGCATCTTGTTCAAATGATTCATTATTAATCGTTGTTAAGTTTTGAGTTAATTTATCATTTGTTAAGTTGGCAATAAGGGGATAATCGAAAGATCTGTCATTTCATTCAAAGCAAAGGGAAAGATGACATCGATTACATATTGATAGTCCTCGGGCGTGAGGCCTTCGGATGACTCGTAGAAGCGGAATTCAAAGATTCTGACTCAGCGACTCTTGACATTACGACTCTGGACCCTACACTACTTATTGACTCGAGAGTGTTTGACAAGGGTTGGACCGGGATCTCACTCCTTCCCGCCGTTGCCCCGGGGAGTAGCGATCCTCGTCGGCATTCTTCGTAAAGTTGGAGACTTCAAATTGATCAAAACTTGCCGGAAGTCATTGATGTGCCGGTGCCTTGGAAAGATGGTGTGGGAGCTAGAGTAGCTTGATGCAATCTCTCGGCGAGCTCGTCCGTGACAACCGGGCTCATTGATCAAGAGTCTGGCTCATCTTATCAATGCACCGCTGATAACTCATTTTCTCTTACCGATCTTGGACACCACGACCTTGTCGGTATAGCCAACAGGAGGGTTGGCCCGGATAATGCCGATGAAGTCTTCTTCGTAAGGGATCTTAATTCTTCCTTGACCGGCTACGTATTCAATAGGCTTCAGATTCTCGCTTCTAGATGCTAGCTTCTCATTGAACTTTATGATGGCAACGAATTCGGCATTCTCTCGGCTTCAAGAGGGTCACTTCACGGGGATGTCGCCGGACGTGCTTTGAATGATGGGCTCCTTAGCGGGTCTCTGGCATAACCGACGTAGTAATCGAACTTAGGAAGGCTCCTCTAGAGTTCCGACGCTCTTGTCTCCGGCTTCATACCTTTCTTTTAATTTCCGCGTGGACTTCCTCTCTTTCTTCTTTCTTCTTGAAGGAGCGTCTTCATTAATCCATTCTTGATACTTTCGTATTCCAGGACAATCCTCACGAGTCCGCATACATCATACCAGATATGGGGCTTGGGTTGAACTGGGATGGCCTCTCCGACTAACTGGTCATTACCATTGTTGAGTACCACGTTGGCCATTTTGACACTGGAAAAACTGAGACTCGAAGATTTTGACGGGTTACTTTTGTGCCGACAAACTGCTGTACCGGTGTTTTCACCCAATTCTTTCTCGCTGCGGGAAAGGAATAGGAGAGGTTTAGACTCGGGGTAGGTGAGATTTAGACTCGAAAGTAGGTGAGGTTTAGACTCGGGGGCAAGTGTTTAGGCCGAAGGCTCAAGTAACATGCACTTATTTGCTTAAATTTTGCTCAAAACACATTTTTCTCCTAAGCCTAATTGATCGGAAAAGATTGGACCTTGGAAGGTAGAGATCGAAAATCGGAGATCGGACCGAGGAGGTCGCGATTAGGGATTTGACCGCGAAAGGTCGAGATGGGAAAATCGGAGATCGGACCGATGAGGTCTCAATTAGGGATTTGACCATGAAAGGTCGAGATAGGAAAATCAGAGATCGGACCGAGGAGGTCGCGATTAGGGATTTGACCATGAAAGGTCGAGTTAGGAAAAATCGGGAATCGGACCGAGGAGGTCTCGATTAGGGATTTGACCATGAAAGGTCGAGATGAAAAATTGGAGATCGGACCAAGGAGGTCTCGATTAGGGATTTGACCATGAGACAGGAAAATTGGAAATCGGACCGAGGAGGTCTCGATTAGGGATATCAGAGATAGGAAAAAATCGAAGATCGGACCGAGGAGGTCTCGATTAGGGATTTGACCATGAAAGGTCGAGACAGAAAAATCGAAAATCGGACCGAGGAGGTCTCGATTAGGGATATCAGAGATAGGAAAATGCAATTATGATTCCGTTAATTGTTCAAGTTTACTTAAAACAATGTCTTTTATTTATTCCTATTTGGTTGGAAAAGGGGGGTTTGCCATTCTTTTTCGCGACTACTCTAGATCCTGGATCAGTGGGTTCCGTCACTACGTCTATAAGCCCCTCGTATTCCACCTGTATTTCGACCTCCCAGGGTGGACAGCCCCGGGCGAGGGTCCTATAGGGCACGCGGATCCCACCGACCGAGAGAGAAGAACGCTCCTAACGGGTCTAGCGGGTCATAGGAACTTTTAACGCACGAGCGATGCGAATAATAGTCAAGGCAATACCGGGAAAGTCTCGTCTTTCAGCCTTGATAGAATTTCGGCAGAATTTTGCTTGCGCGATTGACGTTTTGACTTTTCGGTAATGTCCGAGAAGATAATAGGCATGGGTCGGGAGGTAAAATCCGGATGACACAGTGTCACATTGAACTTCGTTGCATACGCCGGGCGTGAGTCAAAATCGAAGTCAATGCCGGGTCAAGATCTTGCCTATTTTTTCCTTGTCGGAATTTTGGCAGAGCTTCGCTTGAGCGAAAGATCTTTGGACTTTTCTTGGCAAAGACTCGGTCTCGACTCTTACGCATTCCGTGCAGGTCAAGGTCAAAGTCAATGTCGGAGTCAAGGTTCTACCAATTTTCCTTGTCGGAATTTTGCGTAGTTTCGCTTGAGCGAGAGACCTTGACTTCCGTTATGAGCTAAGGCTTGACCTTTACGGGGATATCGCAACTGGGCTATATGACACGTACTAGACCAAAAACCAACCCAAAAGTCACGGTTTTGAAACGTGTGACACGGATTGTGCATTGGTCGACACCGTCGCCATGGGGAGTTTGGGGTGATTCCGTGTGCGCCCGGAGCATCGTAAGGCTGCCGTCCGTGGCTATCGCACCAACAACCACCCCAAGTTAAAGGGACGCGTGCGTGCGTGCGTACAGGATATATAGGGTGCGCGTAGTGTGCGGTCCTAAAAATGTTCCTTTTTGAGTTAAAAACAGAGATTTTCATAAATGTGTTTTAAAGGAATGATTTTGGGACGGGGAAATGCAACAAGATTAAGCACGTAAATTTTTCTGGAGCCAGGGCCTTGGGACTGAGTAGCCCCAAGCTGCTAAGACTGCCAGATTAATCTCAATTTTTCCTGGTGGAATTGCCACTGAGGCCGTTCGGTCAGAATCCAAGGAGGATTGAGCCGTACGACTGCATGGATCAATTTTCCAGGTTCCACTCCTTTGCTATTTTTCGGGTTGTTTCCCGTTCAAAGTATGCACAAATCCCAAGATGCAAATGATGCAATGCAAGGCAAAGAAATCAAGCAAAATAAACGGAATCCGCGATGGGAGTCTAACCCGCTCAAAGGGAAAAGCTTTCTTTTATTTTTTTTTCGAAAAGTGATACCGGTACGTGGGATTGTTAAACCACCGTTTATCCCAAGACCCGGGTTAGGGAGCGATACAGGAAGGTTAAGTGGTTTCCACCTATATACCATGTATATTTTTTTTTGAAAATAAAAGCTTTTCTCCTTTGGGTATTCCTATCCCCAGCAGAGTCGCCAAACTGTGAATGTGTGCCAAAATTTATGGATTCACGCGAGTTTGAAGACATCCGGTTTAATTTGAAAAACGGAGTCGCCACGCCATTTTGATTTCCTCAAAACTTTGAAAAAAATGATTTTATGGGTTCGGAGGTTAAGTTACCCCTTGGGAAGAATGGATCGTCGTTCACCCAAGGTGCCTTGCCGTAGCAAGTCTCCCTAGATTCCATTTATTTTGCTTGCTTGCGTGCTTTCTTGTGTGCATGTGTTTGAATGAAAGGGGAGGGAATGTCCCAAGTTATCTTCTGGATGTACAAACCATTTATTGGTTGTCGCTCGGGATTTCTTGAATTTTATGTATTCGGGATTTTGATCCCGTCCTCATCTTGGACTTGTGATCATCGCATTTTGACCTCGGGACTTGCGTGATCGAGAGAAGGACTCTCTTTTATAGTCTAAGAATGAGGTTCTTTAGGAAGGAATGTCCTTAGCCCATCAATCCTACTCCTTAAGACGCTCGAGCTTGTATGAATGCTTCATGCTCATCTTAAGTGATAATCGGAGATATAGGGTTCAAGGTTATCCCTTTCTAAAGAGATTATGAAACCTTTAATGGAAGAAACGATGTAAAGATAGGATCTTTACACCGGTCTGTTCCAAGGTTGCTAATGGGGACATGGGGGAATGCATGTAAAAATGACATTTTTAGTAAAAAGATGACATTTTTGGGTTGCAAAGGATGCATTTGATTTAAAGAAGTGATCTTTATTGCAAAGGATGCATTTTGAATGTAAAGACATGATTTTTATGCAAAGAATGCATTTTTATGAAGAAATTAGGGCTTAATATGCAAAGGATGCATAAAGATTGCATTTTGAAAAGCAAAGGATGCATTTTTATGATAAAGGAATGACCTTTAATGCAAAGGATGCATGAAAATGGATTGTAGGTACAAAGGATGCACCTTTTTTATAAAGACATGATTTTTATATGCAAATGATGCATAAAGATGACATTTTTATGTAAAAAGTGGATTTTTAGGTGCAAAGGATGCACCTTTGAGTATGAAGATTACATTTTTAATGACAAATGATGCCTAATTCATGCAAAGGATGCAAAGGGGAAAAGGGGGAATGATAAAGATATGATCTTTAATACTAACTACCAAGTCCCAAGCAAAGATAATAACAATATATGAATGCAAGGAGCAATTTAATTCACATAGGGCAATTAGAATGCAAGGTTAGGGAGTGAGAGGTTACCAATGGTGGCCTCTTCTTCTTTGGGCTGAACAAGGTGGAAGGACCAACTTTGGGATCTTCAAGGAGGAGGGAGGAGGCTTCTTGGCTTGCTTCTTCAACCCTTGGGATTCCCAGCAGTATTGGGGAGTGTTCTTGAGTCTGAATATGGAGTGTGGTGTGTGTTTTTCGTATCTAAAATGGGTAGAGGAGGGCTCTATTTATAGAGCGATGCGGAAATCGCCAATGAAGCCGTGCGGCCAGAGACCCTTGGCTAATGCAGCCGTGCGGCATTATCCCTTGTGACTCAGCATGTTTCTAGAATCATGCAAGGTGGCCATTCTAGAAGTTTTCCCAAATTAAGAAAAACGTGTTTCTTAATTGGGAAGCTTTCCTTTCAGTCCCTATATGATTTGGAACAGTTCCGGAATTATTCTGAAACTCTAGGAAAGTCCGGGGGGTTATCGGGAAAATTACCGGAATTGCCGGGGAAATTAACCGGAAGGCATGAGCCAGATTTGGGTAATTACAGCCCCCTAGGGCCAAATTACATGTGATCCTTGAAGAGGTGACTTCCACCAGAAAGCTAAGGGACCAGATCCATGAACTAAGCAAAGTGTACCACGTGCCTGCTTGAATTCATAAGGCGGAAGAAGTCATTAGTTTTTCTCCCAACGAATTGGCGGGGAGCCGTGCTGCCCGTGAACAACCCTTGGTTGTAAAGGGTAGAATTGACAATGTTGAATCTGAGAGACTTCTTGTGGACACGGGGGCCTCCCGTGACATTCTGTACTATTCTGCTTTCCGATAGATGGGCTTGAAAGACACCATGTTGGAACCTTATCATGGAAGGCTGGAAGGTTTCACCAACCATAAAGTTGGTGCAAAGAGAACTGTGGAACTGGAGCTCGAAATTGGCGAACATCCCTTCCGATCCAAGGCTACCGTCACTTTCGTAGTCATGGATCTAACAAGTGATTATCATGCTATCATAGGTATTCCAAGTCAAGCTATGCTTGGGTTGGTCGCCTCCCTTCCTCACCAACGAGTTAAATTTCCCACCCATGCAGGATTTGGATGCGTGAGGGCGACCCCCAAAGACTTCTTGGAGCATGTTGTCAAGAGCCGGAAGAAATCTAAGAGCGTGGAGATAGATACGCCCGAAGAAAACATCAAGGTCTCTAAATCTCAAAAAACTACCGAAACTAGCTCTAGGGTGAGCTACATCCGTGAGGTGCTGAATGAGGAAGAGCCTATGGTCCTAGAAATTGCAGCTGACCAAGGCACAATTCCATCCGTTCCTGAAGAACCTATGGTCCTAGAAATTGCAGCTGACCAAGGCATAGTTCCATCCGTTTCTGAGGAAGATCCCATTCTCATCAACGGCCAGAACTCGGGGGCCAACCATGACTTGAGGAAGGTCGATCCGCTCGACGTTGATTAACTAATGGAAGAAGAGGGCCTCAACGTGAGTAGCAATGAGGGAAGGAGAATTAGAGAAATTATCATCGAGTCCCTGGAATTTCGAGATGGTCCTGAAATGGAGCCTGTGGACGAGCTGGAAGAGGCGGTCATTAACCCTGACTATCCTGAACAAAAAATCAAACTCGGGGGCCAACTATCTCCAGAAGAGAAGGAAAAAATCATCTCCCTCTTAAAAAATAGTCTCGACGTCTTTGCTTGGAGAGTCGAAGACATGAGGGGGATCAATGAGGAAGTAGCACTTCACCGTTTAGAAGTTGATCCATTGGCGAAAACTATCTCCCAGACAAGGAGAAATTTTGCAAGGGACAAGGAGGAAGCTATTAAGGAAGAGGTGCAAAAGGTATTGAGTGCCAGAATTATTCGTGAAGTCAAGTACCCCATTTGGTTGGCCAATATAGTAATGGTGAAGAAGCAAAATGGGAGGTGGCGAATGTGCATCGATTTCACTGATCTCAACAAAGCCTGCCCCAAAGACAGCTATCCTCTTCCCAGAATCGACAAATTGGTTTACTCCATTGCTGGACACCAAACACTCAGCTTCCTAGATGCCTATTCAGGCTATAATCAGATAAAAATGATAGAAGAGGACATCGAGAAGACGGCCTTCCAAATACCTGGGGGAAATTATTGTTATGTTATGATGTCATTTGGGCTCAAGAATGCGGGTGCCACTTACCAACGGATAGTGAATCAAGTATTTGGCGCACAAATAGGCCCGAACATGGAGGCTTACATCATTGACATGGTCATTAAGACCAAGGAAGGTAGTCACGCCCCTGACTTGGAAGAGACGATAAACAACCTCCGAGCTAATAACATGAAGCTAAACCCAAGTAAGTGCGTATTTGGGGTGACAGTTGAAAAGTTCTTGGGCTTCATGGTATCGCAAAGGGGAATCGAGGCAAACCCCGAGAAAATCAAGGCACTGATTGACATGAAGGAACCTACCACCATCAAGGAGGTTCAAAGATTAAATGGAAGAATAGCGGCGCTAGGAAGATTCATTGCCAAATCCGCCGAGAAATCATTACCATTCTTCAAGGTACTGAAGGGTACCAAGAGCTTCTCCTGGACTCCCGAATGCTCTGAAGCATTCCTCCGGTTGAAGGAGTACTTGGGTTCCCCTCCCTTGCTTAGCAGTCCGATTATTGGCAAGATGCTGTATGTATTCCTAGCTGCCACCGATCACGCAGTCGCAGCTGTTCTAGTTAGGAATGAAGAAGGAACACAGAAGCCCGTCTACTATGTCTCTAAGGCATTGTCTGACGTGGAGAGCAGATACTTCAACGTGGAAAAAATAGCGTACGCACTAGTTATTGCCTCAAGGAAACTACGTGCCTATTTTTCTGTGCATCCTATCACAGTTTATACCAATGAACCATTGAAGAAGATCCTGCATAAGTTGGACGGCTCCGGACGTCTCCTAAATTGGTCAATCGCTCTTACTGAGTTTGATATCACTTACCAACCAAGGAAGACCCTCCTGGCACAGCCTTTGGTTGACTTCATGGTTGAGACCGCCTTTATGGGTGAGCACCTCCCCACTTCCCGTAAGCAAAACACTGCGGAAGAAGAAGAGTCTCCCATCGAACTCCCACACAACTGTTGGATCTTGTATACGGACAGATCGGCTAGAAAGGAAAGAAGCGGAGCTGGAGTTGTACTAGCAAGCCCAGAAGGAGAGTACACCATGCAAGATATCATCCGTTTCAAGTTCCCTGCCTCTAACAATCAAGCTGAATACGAAGCTCTAATATTTGGCATTGAGTTGGCTTCCTTCTACGGAGCAACTAAGGTGGCGGCTTTCTGTGACTCCCAACTCGTTGTCAAACAAGTAAAGGGTGAGTATAACACCCAAGACCCTACCCTTGCCAAATAGAGACCTTGTCCTGGACATGACGAAAAAGATGGAATTCTTTGAACTCAAGCAAATTGGCAGGGAAAACAACCAGATCGCAGACGTTCTATCTAAACTAGCGACTATGGATGTATCTAAGTCTAAGAACAACCCATACGTAGTTTTTGCTGAGGAACCTACTTATGAAAGATTACAAATCATGCTCCTAGATGGAGAGGAGAGATGCTGGATCGACGACTACATGGATTACATTGAGAAGGGCCTACTTCCGGAAGATGAAGCACAAGCCAAACTTATCAAGAAGAGGTCCCCAAGGTTCACAGTTATGAATGGAGTCCTCTACCGAAGATCTTTCACCAAGCCCCTGCTAAGGTGTGTCTATCCTAAGGAAATTGAGAACCTCTTGGCGGAAGTACTTGAAGGTGTTTGGGGCGGACACCCGGGGGCCAGAACCTTAGCCGACAAGATCATCTAGCTAGGTTACTATTGGCCAAACCTGAGGGAGGACGCGCACGCCTATGTTAGAAAATGTGACAAGTGCCAAAGATTCTCCGACATTCCTAGAATACCGGCAGTTGAGCAAACGCTTGTAATACCTACGTGGTCATTTGATATGTGGAGGATCGATATCATCGGACCCTTCCCTCCCGCCCATGGTAATTGCAAGTATGTGATAGTAGCCGTTGATTATTTCTCCAAATGGATAGAAGCCAAGGCATTAGCCAAGATAACGGAAGAGAACGCAATCAACTTTGTCCACGACTACATCTGGTGTCGATTTGGCCTCCCCCACACAATTGTTTTTTATCATGGACACCAATTTTCTACGGCATTTACAACAGAATTGGGTAAAGTTAAAGTCCGCCACGCAAAGTCATCTGTTAGCAGACCCCAATGCAACGGTCAAGCAAAAGCTGCCAATAAACTGGTCCTAACAGCCCTTATCAAGAACCTTGAAGGGGCCGAGGGTAGATGGTTGGACGAACTCCCCCTAGCCCTATGGGCCGTTCGCACAACCACCCAGGGGCCAACCGGGGACACCCTATTCGCATTAACCTTCGGTTCTGAGGCTATGGCACCAACAGAAATGGACATCCCCACTGTGAGAAACTCCCACTACGATGAGCAAGTCAACAAGGTTAATAGGCTCCTAGACCTAGACCTGGTAGATGAAAAACGACTAGCTGCACAGATGAGGATGGTAAACTACAAACAAAGGACCAAGGCATATCATGACAAGAGAGTCATCCGAAGAGTATTCCAAGTAGGTGATTGGGTACTTAGAAAAATTGAAGCCACTGACCGGAAAGCAGAACAAAACAAGCTCTCCCCGAATTGGGAAGGTCCCTACATCATCACTCATGTCATTCGAGAGGGGACCTATAGATTAAAGACTAAGGAGGGGAAGGATCTCAAACATCCATGGCATTCCGACAATCTTCAAAAATATTACCATTAGTCTAGTTCATTTTGTAATAGATTAGTTTCCTGTTTTCAGTCTTTTACTTCATAGTTTGATAGGATTGCAGTTCGATGTAATCACGTTTCAGTTTATGAAAGCAACTTCTTCCAACCTGCAAGGCAACTATCAACTCCTGACACAAACACCGAAAGACGAGGATCTTATCCCCGAATCTTCAAAATGCATGACTTACGTCTTGAAAAGGGGCCGCCTTGACTCAATGACTAAGTTCCTAACAGCCAACCCGAGGATCTTCCCTCAACTTACCGGCTCACCTTACATCCTGACGAGGGTCCGCCTCGATTCAAGGATCACAAAGTTCAAACAGTCAAAGATCGAGGACCTCTCCTCGGCCTATTGACTTGCCTCACGTAAAGACAAGGAAACACCTTGTCACTACGACTAAAAGGCACCACGTCTGCAACCTGTGCACGAGTCATCTTTCTCAGCATAAGGAGACAAAAAAGAAGAAATCACCTAATAGTCAAAGCCGAGGATCCCCTCCTCGGCCAATACGACTTAAAGTACAGTCAAAGCCGAAGGACCTCACCTCGGCTTAACAACTTACTTTATAACCGGGGACGAGGGACCCTCCTCGACTTCCACCTTTGCAAGTCTTGTGCATATACATAGCATACAAACAAGCATTCAAAATAGTTCAATTAAAACGCAAACATGAATTGAAGCAAAAGGATCCGTTCATTGATATTTCAAAGGAGATTACAGGTCCTACCAACTATTACAACAAAACAAAAAGAAAGGAAAAAATCCTAAGTCTGTGCATCTTTAAAAGGTTCCTCTAAGAACTTTTTGGTGGCAGCATCAGGGGGAGGAAGGATAGTATGTTCAGTTCGGGCATTGGCCTCCTCGATATCTCCTCCCTCGGCCTCGTCCCCCATCTCCGCATCTTCAATAGCCTCCACCAAGGCCTTGAGATTGCCAGGATCGACGGAGGGAGGAACCCAGGCTTCACGGTTGGCCTCAGCATCCTCTCTGGCCATGATGCCAAGGTTGTAGTCGGAGAAGGGGGCGAGGTGGTGAAGGACCCTGGCTTCCTCGTCATACTGGCTCTTTCAGATTAACCGAGCTACGGCATTTATATCCAAGCCCAAGGAGGGATCAGCCAAGATACGACGGGCCAGGTGGAGATATCCATCCTCGAACATGGTCGCCGTCTTTGCATCCACGGCATCTTGGAAAGCTTGGCTGGCCGTAGCAGCATCCTGGAAGGCTTGGCTGGCCTTAAAGCATGTCACAGCCTCCTCTTCCCTAGCAGGAAAGGTAGCTTCATAGCCCCGATATTTGGCTTCAGCTTCCTCGGCACTCACTTGGACCTCGGCCTTGGCCTTCCGCTCCTCAGCCAACTCTGCATCTTTTAGCCGGAGTTGTTCCTCGGCTTTCTCACGAGCTTCTCGGACCTGACTTCGAGCCTCCTCGGCTCTCTTCACCTCGGCCTCAACCTTGGCTTGAGCAGCCTGCAGGTCGACATCCTTGACCTTCAGAAGCTCCGCCAGAGCAGCCTTCTCGGTCTCGCCCTTCTCTTGGGCGGCCTTAGCTTCATGCAATTGCTTGGCATTATTCTTGGCCAAGACATTCTCATAAGACGTGACAGAAGCAAGCTGCGAGGAAAATCAATGTCAGATATCTATCAAGTGTAAAATTACAAGATCAACAAGATAAAGATACGAGATAATTACCTCGGCAATCATAAGCCCCTTGCGGCATAGCAAATTCTCCTGGCTAGGCTTCTCTCGGACAAGTGCCTCATAAGCCTCCTCGTCCAAAGCTCTTTGAACAGGAGCTCGGCCCAGCCTCAATAGAGGACCCTTCCTGTTCTGAAGAGGAATGCCCCTCAAACGTGGGACATTTACAGCCATATGCCGAGCAAGCTCCTCGGCCTCGTCGTGGGTTTTGATGGTCTGAATGGTTAGGGGAGGAGGAGCCTCAAGATTGGAGGACTCAACAGTAGCCCTCTTAGCTACAGGCTCCTCGGTAGATGCCCCTTGGGGCCTATTTTGGCCCAATCGCCGGTGAACGAGATCGGTCTCCTCGGTCGACGGCGTCCCCGTCTCTACCTCGGCAGCATCAACATGGAGGCTATGCCCCTCAACAGTTGATGGATTAACATGTTCCTCGGAGTTTAGCTCCTCGGCGGCAACCTCCTTGTGCAATTTGATCGGGAGAGGTTGCAGGATAAGGTTGCGACGGTTAGTCTCCTCCTTTCTCTCCGTCAAGGCCGATTTCTTGGCCTGACGTCTCCTCTGCTTGATCAGCTCCACGGCACTCAGTTGCTTCATAGCTAACGCTGCTTCTTGCTCGAGGGATAAATCTGCAAAGACGAGGAAAATATGGTTATATTACGAGGATGATTAAAGCAACATGCAAAAATACAAGTAAAAAGGCATAGAAGAAACAATTACAGCCTGCGACGTCCTTTTCCCTAAGGCACTGATCCTTAGGGTTAAGCTTACAACGAGCACACTCTTCGTGAAATACAAGACCAGGATGGATCCTCCAGTCATTGAATCGTCTTCCCCTCTTAACGTCAACGAGGGGAACCACCCCGTCCTTCTGTCCAGACATCAGGCCCGCCTAGGGGTGTGCTCGGTACGGTTTGGCTCGGTTTTAGGCTAAAACCGTTACCGAACCAAAAGTATTCGGTTTCTAATTTTAACAAACCGCCACAACTCGTTTTTAGCTCGGTTCGGTGTAGTCGGTTTTCGGCTTCGGTAAGTGTCGATTCGGTAATATTCGGTCTTAAAACCAAATTTTTTTTTACACCCAACAACTGGTTCATTATTTTAATACAATTATTCATCATACTACACAACCTTGAGAAGATAATGGTAACCTTAAAAGCACAACAAAAACAACCTGCTTCCCAACATTTTTACCAAAAAACAAGCCAACAAACGCATCCGGAGCACTCTCCAACCCTTCATTCATGTTTTCCACATACACAATCTTCCCTTGCTTATACAGACTTGACAAGCGCCGCATCACGCATTTCTCCACCCACATAGTCAAAATATATATCAATACCGATATTGCGAATTGCGATCAGCCGATCAAGCGATGGGGGAGGATACGAATAGGCGTCATATTTAATTTGGCTAATTGGCTAATTGGCCAAATTAAAGGATATTCTCAAGCAATGTGAGCCTGTGAGGTTAAAGGATATTTATTTAATTTGGCTAATTGGCTTTGACTTTGACAAGATTTACTAACTCTTGTAAATCTTGAAGATACTTTTTATTTATTTAATATATATAGAAATTGAATAGATATAAAATTATAGTAAATATTATGAATATTTATTATTTAGAAGCATATCGGTACGGTTCGGTATGAGTAATCGGTGTGAAATCATGTATCCCAAACCGAACCGATAGATTCGATTTTTCAATATTTCATAAACCGTACCTATCCAATTAACCGTTGATACGGTTTTTCGGCGTCGATTTTTTCGATTTTATTCGGTTATTTTTGATTTTTCGGTTTTTCTGCTCACCCCTAGGCCCGCCTGGATATAGTAATGATCAGTATCCTCCAAGGCCGCCCACTCGAGTAGCTCGACCTCGAAAAATTCCTCAAGGCGCTTAATCAGGTCATCTGTCCATTCATACCTCTGCACTAGACCCGAGGAAGTTGGCACATCAGTAGGGGATTGGAACTCCCAGCCTTGTCGGCTTTCTATCCTTATCGCATGATTATCCCATCCTCCAACCTTGCTGGACGTAGGGAGGAGTATCTTCGGTTTCTTAGACTCACTCCATAGAACGAGGAGACGAGTGCCCTTCATATATCCAATGGAGAAGAAATGACGGAAGGCTCCCATGGTAGGCTCGTAACCCAAGCTACGGCAAAGCACTATGAAACTTATAAGGACCCTGGTCCCATTAGCCCCCAACATGGCCGGGACAGCCCTCACATCACCAAGGAATTCATTAATGAAAGGGTCCAATGGGAGATGAAGTCCCTGCTGAAACTGTTTGAAATAGAAATGGAGGTGGTTGTCGTTGTCGTTGTAGAAGAATCTATATTCCTCGTCATCATCTGCAAAAGTGGGCTTGCCAACATAAATTAGCCTGAACTCGGCCCTATCTACCCCGTACTTGGTATACAATTGCTCTAACATGGGGTCCCCAGCTTTAGGTGGTCTCTCTCGGCCTCGGCTCCCTCCACCTCGGCCACCGCGTCCTCGGCCTGCTCTTCCCTCGACGAAGGCATTGACAATCTTGGTTGATGAGGAGGCTTCACCCTCTCTTCCCGTCATATCTGCAAATTGCCGAGGAGTCACAGTTAGTTACGTCGTCCACGGCGGATATTGAAGATGGGGAAGAGGGAATCCCCCCCTCGTCATCACACTAAGGCCGAGGAGGGAGTCTTACCACTTAGACGCTCCCGAGCTATGTGATCTGAGGACGGGTAGAACAAATTAATGTGTTCCACTATCTCGGCTCTATCCTCAAGCAACACTATATTACGAGTCGAGGAATCAATTCGGTCTATCCTCGTATTATCCGGGTATTGAATGAACATCCGGGTTCGGCCATAACTTCTCAACATCTTTCCTATGTCATCCAGGTTCAACATCAACCAGGGTCCTCTCTCTCTCCGGTAAACTCTCAGGTTGCCCTTGTGGTATCCATAAAGGAAACGGGGGGAATGGTCCCAAGAACGAGCCATTTTTCTAAAGGGGAGAAATCAAAGATTCCAAGGAGTTTATGCAAGATTCAAAGGAAATCAAACAAGACTCAAAGGGATTCATACAATATGTACAGAAAATCAAAGTTTCATGAAGAAAAGCTTCAAATTTGATAATGGCAGTTTGAAAAACTCAGAAAATCCTACCCCAAAACCCTAAGAAGCAGACAAGAAATCAGTAAAGGGAAAGAGTCATACCTGTTTCTGGTGTTTGGAGCGGTCGGAATCAAGCAAAGAGGATTATCACACCGGAAAACCAAGAATCGCCGGGAACTGGGTTTGTGAGCTCGAGTAGTTCGCCGGAGGTTCTTGAAGCTTCTGAATACGCTCTCTCAAATTCGAAGGTGTAAAAGTTTCAAATGAGGAGAAAGTTTCGATTTTATACTCACCTAATCGGGCCAAACCCATGAATAAAGAGGGTATTAGGGCATTGCGCCCCAAGAATTAATTGCGTGTTATAACTTCTAATACATGTCAGACTTGGGGGCCCACCACATATCATCATGGCAATAACCGGCGGATAGTGAAGAGACGCCAAAAATGAAGTGTCTCTGACGCGTGTCCAACCTGTTCGTATTCCATAAGCCGAGGACGAGATGACTTTCTCCTCGTCCTAGGTCGAGCTAGAAAGTCGGGGGCCACTGAACAGTATAAACTGAGATACGAACATGGGCTTGCCCGAGTTGGGCCCAAATGGATTGGGCTATAAACATAATCCATATACAAGTACAAGATGCTCCAATGACAAGTGCCGAGGAGACCTTCCTCGTATGACGAGATTTACCTCCTCGGCCTTAACAATTATCAATGGGCTCTTCCTATCATTTTCCTTGTCTTGTCAGGCCTTGGGCAGTGATAGACGACGAGGAGAGAAAAGTTCTTACCTCGGCATACCTCCATATGACGAGGAGACAAAATCCTGTATCTCGGCGTAATTACATGCCGTCAGATCATCAATGGACGAGGAAGCTAAATCACGCATCTCGGCTTACACACAAATGCCGAGATAAGACATTATGCTCCTCGGCTATCCGGCGACCAGATTGAACAGTCCTATTCAAACAGGGATTCAACAGTTATTATCTTATCAGGATTATAACCAACTGCATCAATTCAAGTCAAACAATGACTCCTCAACAGATATAATCCATTGAGGATTATATCTTATCTCTTTACAAGTTCTATTCAACATGGATTCTATCAATCCATCCCTATAAATACAAGTCATATAGCACATTATTTGGTACGTTACTTTTTACATACAGAAACTCTGTCAATTTATTTTCTCACACCAAAACCGTGACTTATTCTCACGCCGGAGAGCCTTCGCCGGTCAAGCCCCGACTTAGTTTACGTGTTTTGTCTTATTTTCAGGCCTAGCAATCTTCGGAGCAGACGATCGCTTGGATTTGGGCTGATTTGATGATTTTGGCATCATCATTATTAATTATATATGATAAAATAATATATATATTTTAACTATTAATTAAATAATTTTATTACTATTAATATTATTTAATAATTATATTAATTTATATTGATAAGTTAATAACATCTTATTATAGATAATAATTTATATCATTTATACAATAATATTTATAATTATTAATATTGTATAATAGTATACTCCCTCCGTCCCGGAACAATCTTCACACTTTCCCTTTTGGGCGTCCCAAAACTTACTTCACACATTTAAAACTTGCCTAAAATGGAAAGGAATCTTTACTATTCCCTCCACTCATTCTCTCTCCTACATTATTTTAATACTCACAACACCATTATAATTTACTATTCTCTCCACTCATTCTCTCTCCTATTTTATTTTCACACTCACAACACTTTCAATATAATACTCCCTCCTTAAAACCAGTGCAAACAGTGTTTGTGAATTATGTTCCGGGACGGAGGGAGTATTTATTATTTTAATATGAAAGTAATAAATTACTTTTTAACAAAACAAATTATAATAAATTATCACAAATTAAAATTTGGGTGAATTTAATGATAAATTAATAAGTATTGTATTTTATGCCTATTATTTTAATTCAAACTTTGTGGCAGTGAGTGAAGGGGACGCATTCAATTTTTAGCAAAACACTGGAGCGTGGCGAACACGGCGAGTGTGGAGAGGGTCTTCAACATTGCACGCCTGGGAGTCGTAGTCCAGACGGTTTTTTCTTTATGTCATCCATGCCCAGGTATAAGGTCACCATTGTTGGAGTCGTTTGTTGCCAAATCAGCCACGACCATTGTGAGGACCCCGACCCGGAATCTACACGTGTCTCGAGCTGGGGCGTCCTCAAACTAACCCAAAAATCCTAAACTTTTAAAACTTTGATTTAACTTTCAAACATGCACACAACTATTTAAAATAACTCTACTCCTTTCCACATTGGAGGAAGAGTTGACCAACCTTGAAAATAATAAATGGTTTTAGTTACAAAAGATATCGAATATAAAATGGAATTAAAGTTTATGAATACAAACCCTTTAAAAGAATTATGCCAAAATACACATTCTACACCAACCTATACATAACCCGACAATTCCCAAAATACCACTTCTAAACTCCTTTCCGCCCTTACTTGGCCTGGTCCAATTGCCTCTAATCTAAAAACGATAAAGTGGAGAGGGGTGAGAATAAATCCCAAAGAAGCTATTATGAATGCAAGAATATGCCATATAAGATGCAACACATAACAAATTGCATACACACATTGGAAAACTATAAACACCTTCCATTACCTTGGTTTACCTTTTCCCGTCCGAATCATGAGTCGTACCATTGTGGAAGTGAATACTCCACTTATTCTCGTGAATGCATATCCACCGTAATCAATATCATAAATTCGAGATAGTTATGATTATAACTCATGTCCTGTGAACTGCTTAGGCATTATTCACAAACAAATCATACAACTGAGATAGTTATCGTCATAACTCATCTCTTATGAACTGCTTAGGCAATATTCATAAACAACCCCGAACAACCGAGATAGTTATTGTCATAACTCATCTCCTGTGAACCGCTAGGCAATATTCACCGGAAACAACCCCTAACAACCGAGATAGTTATTGTCATAACTCATCTCCCGTGAACCGCTTAAAGCAATATTCACCGTAACTAACCCTCCAACAACCGGTATACCAAAGTCCAGCACATATCATAAACTTGCAATATAAATCCACACTTGGGATAACATATAACCATAAGATAAATAAATCCACACTTGGGATAACATATAACCATAAGATAAATAAATCCACACTTGGGATAATATAATGACATGCTAAATAATCCACAAAAGGGGATAAGCAATATAACAACATATCATAAACAATTCCTATGTAGTCATTACACAACTTCGGATAACCTCAATAAGAGTTCATGATCTACCTCCCAAGTTTGAACTACATTGGTGAAGTACGAATCAAGCTTAATAACCAATTTCCGGACAATATTCTATATTACAAGGTCTTTATAGGAATTCATGTTAGATTTATCAAGTCGGAGTTACATTTGATAAGGCCAAATAAGATTTCCCAACAATTCCTGATTCCGACTTAATGTGCTTCCGAAGTTCCATAGTAACCCAATTAAGGTGCCATTAAGTGATACAATTGTTCTAAGTATAACCTAGGTTAAAAGGATTAATTCATATCCGGAAAGGTTAGATTCCAAACTTTATTTTGGTTAAGGATCATACTAGGAGGTTACTAGTGAAAATTCAAATAAACAGGAACTGGGCAAAATTACGCCAACATGGGCGATCGCCTAACCACCGGGCGACCGCCCAAGTGGACTTCAAAGGCAAATATTGATTCTGTGGCGTTGGACGGCCGCTCAAGCCCCTATGGGCGACCGCCCAAGCCCTCCTCCAGCACAAAATTCAGATTTTGACCCTTTTATGCCTAGGTTTCCATTCCTTCTAACCAAGCTTAATTCAAGAACACCCAAGGATGCTTTAACCTTACCAAGTCCCATTCCAAACATGTAAACTCAAAACCAAGTAGCCCTAGATTATTTATCTCTACCCATTTCACCCATTTCAAACCCTTTTTAAATGATCTTCCTTGAACCCTAACTTCAACAATTTCATTTTCCAATCATCCAACTTCCATTAAGGTTTCCAAGGCATAAAATCAACATCATAGAACAAGGGTAATATTTAAAAGCTCATGAACAAGAAGGAGAAGGGAATCATAACAACTCACCTTCGGGTTTTCAATGGGAGGTTGATCTTTCTAACTTGATGGATTCCCCAAGATGATCCAACTTCAATGATGCTCCTAGACTTGAATTTGGTGAAGAAATGGCTTGGCTTCAAAGCTTGGTGTTGGGAGCTTCCATGGAGTTCTAGGCTTTCTTTGGAAGAAGTAGAATGAATGAAGGAGAAGGAAGAAGGGAGTAAGAGGAGGTGAGGGAGTGGGACACATGGCAAGCCTAGGAAGGAGCAAGACAATTTGGCCCCCCCTCTCCCATCAACCTAAAAATCAAGGCTTTCATCCCTTTTTTAAATTAAAATAAATCCTTGTCCAATTAATTCATCCTACCCAAATAACCTCCTTGTACTATTTATCATATTTTCATTTTTATTATTTCCCCAAGTTTCTTTATTTAATACTCAAAAATTTCTCAAAAGATTCTAAATTTACTTCTCATCCAATTTATCTTAAATTAAGAATCTAAAGACAAAATTGAACACATAAAGCTATCATAATCATTAAAAGCATATAATAAGATATTTAAATTTAGTGCCTAGGGTTGGGGTCGTCACACTCACTCCCCCTTAAAGAAAATTCGTCCCGAATTTGACTGTCACTTACCTAAATGTTCAACCTGCCTCGGTTACTTAGGTACCTCAGATTCCAATTCCCAAATAGTCTCTTCAATGTGGTGATTCTTACCCAAAATTCCTAATTCCATTAATAATACGATATTACAACTAAATGCTCCATGAATACCTTACAAACATTACTAACCCGAATTTTCACGACCTCAATAAAATATCAATGATTAAAAGTCTTACAACTTATGTCACTAAATACACTACAATATTGCATTTAAAACTTTAAATACTCTATAAGCTGCCCCAAGTCAGTCTATAAGTCAAATCACCAACCTTTTCTAAAGCTTCAAATGGATTAACGAACTTTGGCGCCAATTTACCTTAGGCCTTGCCTCTCCAAACTCACCCCAACAAATTAGAGATCGATATTTTCTTCTCAAACTATGTCTCATACAGTTTTATCTTAATGTTAGCATGATAACTACTATTATACGCACTCAACCACTGGTAACCATACGTACTATTGACTACTAACATCCATTGTTCATGCCCGTAGCATATCATCAACAACAAGTAATGATTCCTCAACTTTTTACAAGGTTAAACTTAATAGCATTCCTACCTTCCCAAAAGGACCTTCCCGAACGTTGTCTATCCAATCCATTTAACACTATGGGTTTTATACAATCGAACCATCCCCTAACATATGTGAGGGCTTTATTAATAACATCTCATCAAGCTATATATACAACGAGTAGAAAATATAATTCAACTTTCTATAACAAAACAACATACCCTTCTTTACTTCCAATGTAACTAAATCACAAAATCTATCGTGATAATGCTCTCAAGTTCAATCTAGAACTCTAAATATTTTAATAGGCCTTCTAACGTCAATATTCTATTTTCACCCTTATGACCAAACCCCTTATGTCTTGACTTGCTTGAAACGAGTTATTTCAATTATCTCATCCTCATTTCTCATGATACAAACATTAAATAACTGCCTATGAAATAATAAATGAAAACATGCTAATAAGACCCTGATTCCCATAAACGGAATACTAGTCGACTATATATCACAATTCAATGCTCTAATTATGCCTGTGTCCAGACACGGATCAATATTCAATCAAATGGTTGGCCGCCCACAACGGAGCCGATCCAACTCCAAAACAAAACCCGAGTCTACTGCGACCTCCACATTAATAACCCCACAATTTATCAATTCATTTCTCGGATCAAAAACTTTAATATACTTAATCAACATAGGGAAACTAGGTTGCCTTTTTACTTGCTTTTGTACGAACTATACCTTTAAAATAACATGACTTTCTAAAATTTACAACATCTTTTCAAAATTCCAAGGATAGATAAAATGAGATCAATTGAGACTCGAATGGTTTATTTATTTAAAACTGTCCCATACCAGTTTTAATTAACTAAACCACTCACACTTTTAAGAAATTTTCAAAAGATTGATAAGCTACCAAAAATAACTCGAGTGATTTAATTATCTACAACCGTCCCATACCGGTGGTAGATAGTTAAATTACTCACAGATTTTAATTTACACAAAACGGTTTACTGTCCTTATTAAATCAACTATCCCCGAAGGGCACAATGGCTCGTACCGAAGTTCAATATAAAATCCAAAGTTTTAAAGCACATTTAAAACAATTCTAACATAATATTCTTGTTTGACCTCTATTTATAGTATAGTCACCAGTCATAATATTTATACTTAATTAAATTCTCTTGTAAGAAAACACATTCTGGCAATACTATTACTATCTCTGATAAATAACACTAAAACAATCATTAAGATTATAACTAGGTAAATCATCCTCAATTCAATAATTCCTCCCGTTGTATATTCAACACTTTTACTTAATTTGAGTCATCTATTCCCTACCTTCGATATTGGAATTATACTTAATAACAACATATTGTAAACATCTAGTTTCCGATCAAATACCATGATTTCCTAATAAGAAGATACAACTGGAACGCACATAGATCAATCATCCCCAAATTGCAATTAAACATGAACAGTATAAACTAGCTTACCTCCCAATAACCATCAACAACTCAAAATCCGTATAACGTCTACATCCTCCAAGCATCACACCCATCCTTCATATGAGTCACGCAACTAAGTCAACCTATACGGGGTAATCATCCTAAAGTACCCCGTCTTCCAATAAGATTTATCCTCATTTTATTTTCTCAACTAATGATAATCATCTCTCAAAACAACCCATATACATATTTTACTAATTCCTGAAGTTGATCCTACAAGTCACCAATAATTACCTCTATTATACTTCTTCGCCTTTACTCTATTTACCTTTCCATAACTAATACACAATCCATAAATCAAAACGGTCATACTAGATATAAATGTCGTCTTAATTATATCCTTAAAGCAAATTTTTACTGAAATTGTAACACTCCGAAAATTTCAACTAATAACCATTGAGTATCCTACTAGTTTCTAAAATCAGTCATACAATCATCAACAAGTGATAATGAATACTTATTCTTCACAGTTACTAATTTGAGATCTCCATAATCTATAATTATCCACCAAGTATCATCTTTTCTAAATATAGTACTAATTTATCCTTACGAAGGTTCGCTAAGCTAATTATCTTCTTTATCAATAATTTCCCAAGATGAATCATCAATTCCATCATCCCGATTAGTGTCCTCTATTTAGAAATCCGAATACCAAAATAGTACCTTATAGCAACTCAAAACCTCAATACCCTGGTATGATACCTGATGAAAACCCATTTTGAAACTCACATGGAAAACACCACTTAGTCAACTAATAGCACATAAGGCAAAGATATATTAGTTCCATAAGATCTCGTACTCGCGATATTTTATAACTCATATAATCCCACTTAGACTATCACTTTCAATACTAGCCTCATATATCTAGTCCCCACCACGAGACACCAATGTATAAATACTCACGCACGTTGTACAACTATAAACCACTCTTAATTAGGCCATATACCTAACCTCAATTAAGAGTTCACAAATTCATTTACTACCGGTACATGAGATAATTAAAGGTTCTTTTAAATCAATTATAACACACAATCCAAATAACCTTCACATTCCTTAGGCCATACTTTAGGCATTTGCATATATGACATAATATCAATTAATAATTTATCCGCCTCAATTACACACGGAGACAAATTAAACAGAAATAAGGAGACTCACTTCTTGCGGCAGTCCTCCCTAATCACAACCACCATGATAAACAAGAATGATTCGAGGTACTCTCCCATAGGAGTAGAACCTCCGGCACATAAGGCAACCTTTAGGCCAATTATGCAAATAAAAGCGAAATGTAATGCCACATGAGAACGAAATGAATGAAATTTAGAAAAGTATGATCCCTAACTCCGGAGACAGGTAATATACCTCAAATGATTGTGGAGGAATCTATCTCTCCATAACTCACCTTTCCTTGGTTCCTTGGTTGGTCAATATCATTTTCTGTCATTGAACAAATTCCTGCATAATACTCTCGACGTCAGTCATCACACACTCTCACTCAGCTAGACTCTACCCCGAGAATTCTAACCGAGCTCTGATACCAACTGTGAGGACCCCGACCCGGAACCTACACGTGTCCCGAGCTGGAGCGTCCTCAAACTAACCCAAAGATCCTAAACTTTTAAAACTTTGATTTAACTTTCAAACATGCACACAACTATTTAAAATAACTCTACTCCTTTCCACATTGGAGGAAGAGTTGACCAACCTTGAAAATAATAAATGGTTTTAGTTACAAAAGATATCGAATATAAAATGGAATTAAAGTTTATGAATACAAACCCTTTAAAAGAATTATGCCAAAATACACAATCTACACCAACCTATACATAACCCGACAATTCCCAAAATACCACTTCTAAACTCCTTTCCGCCCTTACTTGGTCGGTCCACCTGTCTCGGAATCTAAAAACAGTAAAGGGAGAGGGGTGAGAATAAATCTCAGCAAGCTATTATGAATGCAGCAATATGCCATATAAGATGCAACACATAACAAATTGCATACACACATTGGAAAACTATAAACACCTTCCATTACCTTGGTTTACCTTTTCCCGTCTGAATCATGAGTCGTACCATTGTGGAAGTGAATACTCCACTTATTCGTGAATGCATATCCACCGTAATCAATATCATAAATTCGAGATAGTTATGATTATAACTCATCTCCCGTGAACCGCTTAGGCATTATTCACAAACAAATCATACAACTGAGATAGTTATCGTCATAACTCATCTCTTATGAACTGCTTAGGCAATATTCATAAACAACCCCGAACAACCGAGATAGTTATTGTCATAACTCATCTCCCGTGAACCGCTAGGCAATATTCACCAGAACAACCCCTAACAACCGAGATAGTTATTGTCATAACTCATCTCCCGTGAACCGCTAAAGCAATATTCACCGAACTAACCCTCCAACAACCGGTATACCAAAGTCCAGCACATATCATAAACTTGCAATATAAATCCACACTTGGGATAACATATAACCATAAGATAAATAAATCCACACTTGGGATAACATATAACCGTAAGATAAATAAATCCACACTTGGGATAATATAATGACATGCTAAATAATCCACAAAAGGGGATAAGCAATATAACAACATATCATAAACAATTCCTATGTAGTCATTACACAACTTCGGATAACCTCAATAAGAGTTCATGATCTACCTCCCAAGTTTGAACTACATTGGTGAAGTACGAATCAAGCTTAATAACCAATTTCCGGACAATATTCTATATTACAAGGTCTTTATAGGAATTCATGTTAGATTTATCAAGTCGGAGTTACATTTGATAAGGCCAAATAAGATTTCCCAACAATTCCTGATTCCGACTTAATGTGCTTCCGAAGTTCCATAGTAACCCAATTAAGGTGCCATTAAGTGATACAATTGTTCTAAGTATAACCTAGATTAAAAGGATTAATTCATATCCGGAAAGGTTAGATTCCAAACTTTATTTTGGTTAAGGATCATACTAGGAGGTTACTAGTGAAAATTCAAATAAACGAGGAACTCGGGCAAAATTCTGCCAACATGGGCGACCGCCCTAACCACTTGGGCGACCGCCCAAGTGGACTTCAAAGGCAAATATTGATTCTGTGGCGTTGGGCGGCCGCTCAAGCCCCTATGGGCGACCGCCCAAGCCCTCCTCCAGCACAAAATTCAGATTTTGACCCTTTTATGCCTAGGTTTCCATTCCTTCTAACCAAGCTTAATTCAAGAACACCCAAGGATGCTTTAACCTTACCAAGTCCCATTCCAAACATGTAAACTCAAAACCAAGTAGCCCTAGATTATTTATCTCTACCCATTTCACCCATTTCAAACCCTTTTTAAATGATCTTCCTTGAACCCTAACTTCAACAATTTCATTTTCCAATCATCCAACTTCCATTAAGGTTTCCAAGGCATAAAATCAACATCATAGAACAACGGTAATATTTAAAAGCTCATGAACAAGTAGGAGAAGGGAATCATAACAACTCACCTTAGGTTTTTCAATGGGAGGTTGATCTTTCTAACTTGATGGATTCCCCAAGATGATCCAACTTCAATGATGCTCCTAGACTTGAATTTGGTGAAGAAATGGCTTGGCTTCAAAGCTTGGTGTTGGAAGCTTCCATGGAGTTCTAGGCTTTCTTTGGAAGAAGTAGAATGAATGAAGGAGAAGGAAGAAGGGAGTAAGAGGAGGTGAGGGAGTGGGACACATGGCAAGCCTAGGAAGGAGCAAGACAATTTGGCCCCCCCTCTCCCATCAACCTAAAAATCAAGGCTTTCATCCCTTTTTTAAATTAAAATAAATCCTTGTCCAATTAATTCATCCTACCCAAATAACCTCCTTGTACTATTTATCATATTTCCATTTTTATTATTTTTCCAAGTTTCTTTATTTAATACTCAAAAATTTCTCAAAAGATTCTAAATTTACTTCTCATCCAATTTATCTTAAATTAAGAATCTAAAGACAAAATTGAACACATAAAGCTATCATAATCATTAAAAGCATATAATAAGATATTTAAATTTAGTGCCTAGGATTGGGGTCGTCACAACCATACCAGAAGGTCACCACTGTAGTTGCTCTTAGTAGGACGCCCACGACCATTAAATGTAATGTGATGCGATGGGTTTGTCCCAGGTATAAGGTCACCATTGCTGGAGTCGTCCGTTGCCAAATCAGCCACGACCATACCAGAAGGTCACCACTGTAGTTGCTCTTAGTAGGACGCCCACGACCATTAAATGTAATGTGATGCGATGGGTTTGTGCCTGTGGTACAATTATCGAGTATGAGGGGGAGTTTGGGACTACTTCGACCTAATGAGATTTTTAGCTCGAGATTGTGAGCCCGCGATCTCACGATGGAGATACTGGTGGTAGGTTTTGTTAACTGAATGTTGTATGCCTGGGCCGCCTGGTTCATAAGGTCTGAACTCATCACCATTATAAGTGATCCAAAAATCATTCATCATTGATAACATTATGATGATATTAACTCATGTCACTCATGAATATTTGATGACTAATATTACACAATACACAAAACAAAAATCAACTCCAACATGTGGACATAGTTATTAAAGGTCGAACTAATATTATATCATTTGTTGTCATTGTGACAATTTATTTGTATTCACTTCAAACATGATAATATGTTCATTATTATGAGAGAAGTATGTTTGGCAGAGATTGTGATACAATTATCCCATATCTGCTAGATAAACAAATATAGACTGATATATATATTTGAGGGATTACTTAACGCTAGATGCTAGCGCTAGCGCTTATCAACTAATGGCCTATTTTAAGGTTCTAAAAAGCGCTAGGCGGGGACTAGTCGGGATTAGTCGGGATCTAGGCAGAGATTAGAACTAGGCGTTGGAGAGGGGCCTAGCGCCTAGGCGGGGCCTAGGCGCCCTTAGGCAGGGTCTTTTAGAACACTGGCGTATTTCCTCCTTGATGAGGAGATGGCTATAAGAACGAATATTTTTGGACAATCCGGAAATATTGAAGACATCTATTCTCACTTTAGAGTGGAGTTAATTAAATACCTCAAATCTAAACTTATTGATTTACCACTCTGTTATATGTTAGACCGTATAATGACTAGAGCTATAGCGAAAAGCATTTTTATGCCTATTATTTATGGCAAAACCGTAAATAGCACTATTAATAATCTTACCATAAGTCTTAGTAAGTATATATTGCGCTCAGAATGTGTAATACTGGGGACTCTATGCATCAAATTTTGGAAGGATAAATATCCAAAAATGGAAGCATTTATCGAGCTGATCAGCCTGGTAAGCAGGGTATGCTCGTCCCTAGAGCAACCAGTCTTGTAATTCGGTTACTTATAGATCTTATGGATCTAGTGATTCTAGTGGCATCTGAGAGTTGGTTTTCGTTCTCTTCGGCCTTCACCGGTCTCTTCAGCTATCACTTGTCTCAAGGCTTGAGGAATAGAGATTGGCCGATCATGGAATAGGAATTGCCAGGGGTCTTGTCCTACTTATGAATGCTTTCCAGCAAATGGCGCTTGTTCTCTGCATGCAATATGAGTACTTTCCTGCAGAGTCTAGTTCCAAAAATGGGTGGTCTCAAGCCGGCTCTATTTGTCTTGTTAAAAATATGTCTAAGCTCATTTCTTGGAACTAAGATGTCTTTTGTTTGGGATATTAGATCAAGATTCTCTCACCTCAAAGACATCTTTTCTGGATTGGAAGCTATGGAGGTCGAAAATTCCCTGGGTCAACACAAGCATAACCTCAACAAGGAAACCTTGCTTGGCTTGTTTTTAGTCTCGTTAATAGGCTTTCTTGGTTTTAAGGAAACTTTTAATTGATTCTATCATTTCTTATATAGTACTTCATAAGCTATTTTGATTCAAATTTTTAAGGAAAAAATGTGTTAATTGATCAGTTTGAAATTGATTAATAATATTATCAAATAGTTTTTTTTAAAATAATATGATCAAATAGTTGTAAGATATTTTGTAAATGGTAAAGTTTTATATGCGGTGTACTATATAGTAAAGGTTTGTTATTTATATACTATACAAGTCAACCAAAAGTATAAAACTATTTAATTAAATTTGTTTTTACAAAGAGTAATTTTTTGAAGTTTTTACCAAAAACTATCTCAAAAAGATGTTAATTACAAAAAAAACATATAAGAGGTTATTAGAAAAATGTTATTGTGTGAAGGAAATTGTGCACGTTTCCTTTATATTACTAACATATAGAAAATGTGGTTTATATTTGTCCAAATTGATATTTGAAAAATAAAAATATTAAGGCTTAATTAAGTGAGTAAAGTTGGAACATTAAGCGAAAATGATTTCTATAAAAGTCATTTTTATAGGTAGACTTCCCGTTAAACTTATCGCTCGAGATATAGACTACTTGAGAGAGGCGGGTTTCATAGAAGGAGGTTGACCTATCGGGGGATAGACTTTGTGGAAGTTGATTTTGTTGTAGATAATTTGCTAAAGGCAAGGTTGGTGTCTAGTAAATGTTCAACTAATGAGTATGGATTGTAACATCCATTAGCCTTAATAAAACACATAATGGATGACATTATGATGGTTAAAAATTGTAACTACCTAATATTTACTACCAAGGTTAATAGCCTTATTAAATTGGTGAGTAATGGAATATAAGTTACAATTGTAAGAATATAAACTATCATCCACAATTTACTAAAGAGAAGAGAAGAGAAAAAAGGAGAGACAAGAGAAATGAGAATAAAAAAAATGCATGTTTTCTTCTTCATCATTTGATGTCTTTCTTCTATGGAAATGATGGTAATTTTGTCCAAGCATAATGAGATTCGCCGGAGATTCTAGCGTGCAAGAATAGTCCGGTCCGTCCGTTTTATCCTGGGAGGCGAACGTCCAAAACAACCTCAAGCACAACTCGGTGAGGGGCCGAATTTGTCTTAAGGAGAGTGTGTCACACACGACTCAGACAACATTAAGAAGATCAACATACAAATTTTCTCCTACGGTTTTTCTCTTTGTTTATGTTTATTGTAATTTGTATCATTTAATATATTGTAATCTTTTCTCCTTTTTGTGTTTTTGTAAAATTTTGTCAAACAATCTTAAGACAAATTCGTATTTGAGAAAGGAGTACGATTGAGAAATTGAACGTTGAAAAATGTAGTCTTTAACGTTCTTATGGTTCACAAGAATCATAATGAGAAAAATTGAATAGTTCGTTGGAACTAAGTTGAGAAGATGAACATTAAAAGATATAGTATTTAACGTTGCATTTTATCAATAATTTATTGACAAAGTTGATAGGGCTTCTTGAAAGGAGTTGTTAAATCCTATTATTGTCAATAGTGACAAAAGTCACAAAGATAAAACAATAGAGCTTCTTTAAATAAGTTGTTGAACTCTATTGTTGTGAACATTGAAAAATGTTACAAGAACAAAAAAACATAGGGCTTCTAGGAAGAAGTTGTTAAAATCTATTAGGAGAAATATGTGACTAATGTCATAAAGATAAAAACAATAGGACTTCTTGAAGGAAGTTGTTAAATCTTATTGTTGTTGATGATGACAAATGACACAAATATTTAGAAGGAGGACTTCTAAAAGAAATTGTGTATTATGTAAATGAGAATGTGACTTTCTCTAATTTAGAGGTACTTCAAGATGAGCCTTTAAAATTTTGGAGTAATTAACCTTCAATTATAATTACATTAAGGAATTTAGAGGTTTATAAATATGAGTTGTTATAAGAAATAAATTGTGTTAATTCTCCTATTGAATAACAATTTATTCTTGGAGTTAATTCTCTAATTAAATTAGAGAGTTATATTTATAACAACAAAGTTATAATTGTTGAAATTTAAAGCCAATGTTTGGTTTGTGTGGAGACAAATCTCTAATGGAATGTGGTTGTTCCAAGTATTCCGGATCACCATAGTGAGAAGTTAGAAAATTTTGTTAGCCTCAACTTTAAGTGATGGCAACAAAAGATGTTCTACTTGACCACCTTGAACTTAGAGAGGTTTCTTATGGAAGATCCTACAAAATTGGGTGAAAATGAGAAGCATGAGAATTTTCTTTATCGGAACTATATACTTAATGAATTGTCGGATTCATTATAAAACGTATATAGTACCAAGAAAATTGCAAAACATTTGTGGAAGTCGTTGGACTATAAATATAAAATCGAGAATGCGGGTGCAATGAAAATCATCGTAAGCCGCTTCCTTGATTTTAAAATAGTGGACTCCATACATCGGAAAAAAAAATCAAATGGAAGAAGTGAAAATAGTCTTCCATGAAAACCATGTCGAATGGATGGTGTTGAGTGAAATTCTCAAGTGATGACAATAATTGAGAAATTGCTTTCCACTTGAAAATATTTTAAAATCACCTCAAACATATATGAATGGAAAGGAATGTTGAGGTGTGTGCTATTTGTCTTTGTGTTGGAAAAGAGAATAGAACTTTGGAGAAAAAGTTGTCTAACATTTCTTGTGGCGAAAGCAAATGTAATGAAGCATGCCAAAATGCTTAGTACAAAGACAAATTTAGTCAAACTTGTTTGAAATGTCAAACTTGTGTGAAAAGTCAAGTCAAACGTGTTTAAAAAGCCAAACTTGTTTGAAAAAGTCAAGCATATACCTTGTGTCTTGAGTGGCAATTGTGATGTCATCAAGAATGTAATTCATGATGTTTGAATGAATGAAATGGAAGGGTATTCAAGTGATTAATAATGAAAATTGGCATTATTGCTAATTTTGGGACTACTCCGAAAATGTGGGGGTGAGTATACTTTGGAAAATAATTACCTTTTGGAGAGGTTTCCCCAAGAAAACAATGAGATGTCCATATGAAGTATGGAAACGTAGGCCTACGTACACTTGTAAATGTAGGGTGTTTCGCAAAGTAGCAAGTCCAATTACCAAAGAAATTGAATTTGGTTACTAAATGGTGGATTATGTTTCAAGAGTTATGTTCATAACAATTGTGCATATTGATTTGTTATATATGATTCAATAAGTTTGAATATATATAAAAATCAAAAGAAAATAAAATCAATGGAAATCAAGTATTGATGTCAAATTCATGGAAGTGAATATATGATACTTTGAATGAAATAGATCAAAGTGTTGAAACGGTTCAAGAAATGGAACCTAGAAGAAAATGTGCTAGTTTGTAAAGTCATTGTATGACTTGAGACAAGCACAAAGATAATGACATGAAAGGTTTGATTGTGTGGATTTAAACAAGAGTGACTACGTCACTTTGTTAATTAAATCCAAAAATGATAAGTTACCTAAGGAAAATTCTAGTCAATTTGATCGGTTGATTCAAATTCAAGGAAAACTAATAGACTTGTTGTTAAACAAGTCATTAGGTGGATATTCTTGAAATTTTTGAAATGATTAATATGGAATAGCTGAGATTTAAATGAATTTGAGTTAACAATTATCAAATGGATAAAGCTTGTGTTAGCAAGATAGTATATTGCTAAAGTCAATTTATGATTAAAAAGACATATAGCAATATGTGTAATGGTACTCTAGACATATATGTCTAATACATAATACCATTTAAGAACTACTCTCAATTAATTTGACTATGTGAAATCAAATGATAAACGGATCCGTTAACCAAAGGGTTAAATCGAAAGTTAGTTGTAAATTCAGAGGGGAATGGGACTTGAGCCTCTTAAAAGTTAAACACAGCGAAAAACTCAATCTAGATGACTGGAGATCCCAAGAACTAGATTCAATGGGACCACCTAACTGTTAAAAGACTTGTAGTGTCACTATGGGGGAATTAACCCCAAGTCCATTCCGATTAGTGACATCCCGAAATGACAAGGATAAGCATATGACTTTTAATGATTCTTACGCGTTGAAAATTCGAGCGGGATAATACGGGTTACCTTTAAGAAATCACCTATGTGAGAGAGAAGTGGGGCCGCTTCGAGGATAATTGTGTGAGGCTCAATTCTTAGAACCTCTCACAGAATCAGGCAAAATGTTCAGGGACATGAATGAACATAGCTATGAGAATTGAACTATATTAGGACGATACTTGTGTCAAGCATATGATCGGCTACACAAA
Source organism: Adenophora triphylla var. japonica (assembly GCA_022495995.1). Lineage (NCBI taxonomy): Eukaryota > Viridiplantae > Streptophyta > Magnoliopsida > Asterales > Campanulaceae > Adenophora > Adenophora triphylla. Next base: position 684,353 of record JAFEMH010000262.1, read on the forward strand.
AAGCATAACGATTCAAGGACATCGCGTCTATCAACTTGCGAGTAGAGTAAATATATTTGTACGAGCGAAGGTTCAATGGGCATTCCCACACCTATCGTATGTAAGTTTTCGTCTGTCAGACTCTATCACCAAACTCGTCATCAATTTTCTTCATGTGGAGGATTGTTGGAAAAATGTTATTGTGTGAAGGAAATTGTGCACGTTTTCTTTATATTATTAACATATAGAAATTGTGGTTTATATTTTTCCAAATTGATATTTGGAAAATAAAAATATTAAGGCTTAATTAAGTGAGTAAAGTTGAAACATTAAGCAAAAAGTTAATAATTTTTAAAGAAAAGAAAGTATATAATAAAAAAAGAGGGACAGACAATAGCATTTAATTTTTTAATTTTTTAAAAATTTTTTTGAATAGATAAAACTATTTGAGGTGTTATTTAGTGGGAAATTTTTTTACAAAAAGTTATATAAAAAAAGTTAATAATTTTTAAATAAATGAGAGTATATAATAAAAAAAAGAGGGACGGACAATAGCATTTACTTTTTTAATTTTTTTAAATATTTTTTTGAATAAATAAAACTATTTGAGATGTTATTTAGTAGGGAAATTTTTTACAAAAAATTATATAAAAAAAGTTAATAATTTTTAAAGAAATAAAAGTATATAATAAGAAAAAGAGGGACGGATAATAGCATTTACTTTTTTAATTTTTTTAAATTTTTTTAGATTAGATAAAATTATTTGATATGTTATTTAGTAGGGAAATTTTTTACAAAAAGTTATATAAAAAAAATTAATAAATTTTAAAGAAATGAGAGTATATAATAGAAAAAAAGAGGGATGGACAATAGCATTTACTTTTTTAATTTTTTTTTAAATAAAATAAAACTATTTGAGATGTTATTTAGTAGGGAAATTTTTTACAAAAATTTATATAAAATAAGTTAATAATTTTTAAAGAAATGAAAGTATATAATAGAAAAAAAGAGGGACGGACAATAGCATTTACTTTTTTAATTTTTAAAATTTTTTTTTGAATAGATAAAACTATTTGAGATGTTAGTTTTTAGGGAAATTTTTTACATAACGTTATATAAAAAAAGTTAATAATTTTTAAAGAAATGAAAGTATATTATAGAAAAAAAGAGGGACGGACAATAGCATTTACTTTTTTAATTCTTTTAATTTTTTTTTTGAATAAATAAAACTATTTGAGATGGTATTGGTTGGTCTCTATTTTCTTGTTGGTCTTCATTTTGATAGCAAATAATATTGTGCATCCTGGGGACATTCTGGCGTAGAGATGACCAAATCCGGTCCGGTTTCGGTTTCGGGCCTTGAACCGCCGATTCCGGTTCGGCCAAATGGTAACCCTTAACCGGCCCGCACTAACCCCGGTTCCGGTCCGTCCGGTTCCGGTTTTCTCTCCGGTTCGTTTCGGTTTCGGGCTTTTTCGGTCCGATTCTTTGGAAAACGTGGAAATTTCATCCGGTTCACGGTTTCGGTTCCGGTTCCGGTCCAATTTGGCATTTTTGTAACCCTTAACCGGCCCACACTAACCCCGGTTCCGGTCCGTTCGATTCCGGTTTTCTCCCCGGTTCACTCCGGTTTCGGGCTTTTCCGGTCCGGTTTCGGTCCGGTTTTCCGGTTCCGATCCGGTTCCGGTCCGGTTTGGCCATCCCTATTCTGGCGGTCCCTAATTCTAATATGTTTGTCCCTATTTAGCTACCAACCTTGGCCATTCCCATTTGCCCCAAGTTGTCAGTCCCTACTTCAATTTATTCTAGTAAATTGGTCTCTATTTTGTTGTTGGTCTTCATTTTGATAGCAAATATTATTGTGCATCATGGGAACTTTCTGACGGTTCTTAATTTTAATATGTTTGCCCCTATTTAGCTACCAACATTGGCCATTCCCATTTGCCCCAAGTTGTCAGTCTCTACTTTAATTTATTCTAGTAGTGATAGGTAGACTTCCCGTTAAACTTACCGCTCGAGATATAGACTACTTGAGAAAGGCGGGTTTCATAGAAGGAGGTTGACCTATCGGGGGATAGACTTTGTGGAAGTTGATTTTGTTGTAGACAATTTGCTAAAGGCAAAGTTAGTGTCTAGTAAATGTTCAACTAATGAGTATGGATTGTAACATCCATTAGCCTTAATAAAACACATAATGGATGACATTATGATGACTAAAAATTGTAACTACCTAATATTTACTACCAAGGTTAATAGCCTTATTGAATTGGTGAGTAATGGGATATAAGTTACGATTGTGAGAATATAAACTATCATCCACAATTTACTAAAGAGAAGAGAAGAGAAAAAAGGAGAGACAAGAGAAATGAGAATAAGAAAAATGCATGTTTTCTTCTTGTCATTTGATGTCTTTTTTCATGAAAATGATGGTGATTTTGTCCAAGCATAATGAGATTCGCCGGAGATTCTAGTGTGCAAGAATAGTCCGGTCCGTCCGTTTTATCCTGGGAGGCGAACGTCCAAAACAACCTCAAGCACAACTCGGTGAGGGGGCGAATTTGTCTTAAGGAGAGTGTGTCACACACGACTCGGACAACATCAAAAAGATCAACATACAAATTTTCTCCTACGATTTTTCTCGTTGTTTATGTTTATTGTAATTTGTATCATTTAATATATTATAATCTTTTCTCCTTTTTGTGTTTTTGTAAAATTTTGTCTAACAGAGGTGATATTACAAAAAACTACTTTTCTTTTCTTTTTTCTTTTTATTTGCCTTTTCAGTTAATACAACTGATAAATGTATTAATCAATGTGAAATGCATTTATCAGTTGGTTATAACTGATAAATTCATTTATCAGTTTTTTAAAGAGTATTTTGTACTTGAATTTTTTGTTAAACAACTGATAAATGCATTTATCAGTTGTTTGACAGATAAACGCAAAATAAAAATTAAAAAATAATTTTTTGTAATATTTAATGAGTTTTTTGTAATATCCAACTTGTGTGATTTTTTTATAATATCCATCTTTCTGAATTAGTTTTTGATAAATACTCAATTATTCATATGTATGTACAAAATTATATGAATATTTATAGTAATTATTTGTACTAGAAAATTATACTCAATTTTATTAATATTCTTTTTGCCACATGTATAAAGTGTTCAATTTTTCATTTTATTTTTGTTGGAAAGTTTGGAGCCGAGCAAGAGCCTTATTAGGGCCCTTATCTAGTTAAGATTGGTCTATTCATTCCAAATCATTCTCTATAAAATAACAAATGAGATCCAAAAGTTCATACACTGTTAAATGTCGAGATCAAAATCACCTAAAACTCAAAACCCCTTCCTAACCCGCGCTATTCTGCCGTTTATCTCTCTCGCAAATAACCACCACCACGTACCACTTTAACTTCCCTTGGATAGTGCTTACTATGAAGGATCCACTCCATCACACAAATTGTTTAATAAAATATGAGGTTTTTTTTTATTATTTTTAAGAAAAGATGAAAAATTGTGAAAAAAAATACTAATTTATACCTAGGTATTAGAGTAATCTTAATTTTATACCTTTGGGTATAAGAGCAACATGGAGGGATATATGTGAGCGTGAGTTTATTTGTAATTTTGCATCTCGTTTGGACTTTTATTACTTTTATATCTCGTCTAGTATATCTCGTCTAGGTCATAAGGTTCATGGTATTAGGAATATAATATCATTATATTATATTCAAGTATATATTGTTATATATTAGATTAGGAAATACAATCCTTGTACTAGATTAGGAAACACAATCTTAGAAACCTTCTCCTTCTAGGAGATCAATACTTCTATTAGATTAGAATCATTTTCCTTCTAGGAGATTACCTCCCCATTGTAATCCTATAAATATGTACCTCTATTATCATAATCAATTGAGTCAATTCAATTAAATTCTTTCTCTTCCATGTTTTGATTGGCTCCGTCTCTCTCTCTCTCTCCTAAAATCTAATATGGTATCAGAGCTTTAAGATCCATAGAAGAACTTCTCCGCCACCTTGCTTCCGCCACCAACTATCAAAGCCCCTACAACTCTTAAAAGTTTCCAAGATGTTCAAAAACCCTAAACCTTTTTGTAATTCAACCCCCTCAGCTCAAAACCCCTTTTGACCGAACCCTAAAAATTTCTTGTTTTTGTTTTTCAATCCCCTTGGCTCACAAACCCTTTTGACCAAAACCCTATATTTTTTTTATCATTTCTCGCCTTCGAAATTTTTTTTCTTCTTAAAATTTTTCTCTTATCTCAATGTAACGTTGAGTTTTTTTTCTCCTCTTCACTTAATCTCCCTTGGAAAAACAAACCCAATTCGTTGTCGATGTTGGAAAAAAGTGTGTTTTGAAGGAAATAATGATTTATTTTCTTAATGCGTTATTTGTTAAAATGACAAATTGATTGTGGGTTTGTGTTCTACTCCATGAGAAGATAGAGATTGAATATTCATTTGTCCAAAATGATTAAGGGATGAATGAGATATAAAACCTCAAAGTGAGTGGGTTGGAAATGGTAAAATGTGGTTATCCCACATTGGAAAAAGATGGAAAAGTGGGCTAGTTTATATACTCCTACACTTTAGTAGGGAGTAAGATTAAGAAGCATAGAGGCTCTCTCTCGCGCACAGGTGCGAGGGGGGATGTAAATCATGGTCCGGATTTGCCTTCGGGCTACCGAACTCATGTGCGAGTGCGTCCTGCGGACACGAATGGAGCTTCGAAATTGCCTTTCCACGCAAGCCCACTTTTTGCCATTTTTTTATTTGAACTGAACTAGAACAGACAGAATTCGAACAGTTCAGTCCCTTCATTTCATTTGGCAGTTTCATGGAAGCTGAAACACTTTGGCTTCTCAATTTAATTGGAAGCTGAAACACTTTGGCTTCTCTATTTAATTGACAGTCTCTTCGATTCTAACAATTTGAGCAGTATAAAAAGGGAGACACAAATCAGTTTCTAACACACGAAAAATCTATCAGTTTCTCACAATCTCCTGTTCGTTGCATATTGATAAATCTGTTCCCTTGGCCTCTTGCATCTGCACCTGTGGTGACACTGTCTAGGCTTATTCTCAATTCGCCGGAAGTACTATTGTGCAGTAACTGTTCCGATCCGCTCCGTTTTATCCTGGGAGACAACCGTCTGATCAAACTCAAGCACGACTCGGTGAGGGGGCGTAAATTGTCTTAAGGAGAGTATGGTCTCACACGACTCGGGCAATTTCAAAAATTCGGTTTATTTAATATTTTGTTTCTGTTTGTAATCTGTTTTCTTTCTATTTACTAAGTAATTTTCCTAACAGTCGAGACATAACATCGTCATTGAGACGTAGTCGATGAGACACAAAGTCGTCCTTGAGACGTAAAACAAAACCCAAACCAAAGTCGTCCGTGTGACGTAAAACTCATAACCCAAACCAAAGTCGTTCGTGTGACGTAAAACTCATAACCCAAATCAAAGTCGTCCGTGTGACGTAAAACTCATAACCCAAACCAAAAGTCCTCGTCATTGCGACGTAAATTAAACCTCAAACTCAACTCGTTGTCGAGACATAAAATCGTAGTTGAGACGTAATCGATGAGACACAAAATTCCTCACCGTTACAACGTCATTCAAAAAAAAAAAATAATAATCAACAATGGCCGCACGACCGTGCGTGTAAATTGGCACGGCCGTGCAAACTGGGCAATAGCTTCAGCAACAACAAATCTTCAGCAACATCAACGTTTTTCGGCAACAACAAATCTTCATGTAATTATGTCCAAGATTGGACTTTCCTATCGGCCGTCCATCTTGCGGGAGCATATTAGGAATATAACATTATTATATTATATTCAAGTATATATTGTTATATATTAGATTAGGAAACACAATCCTTGTACTAGATTAGGAAACACAATCTTAGAAACATTCTCCTTCTAGGAGATCAATACTTGTATTAGATTAGAATCATTTTCCTTCTCGGAGATTACCTCCCCATTGTAACCCTATAAATATGTACATCTATTATTATAATCAATTGAGTCATTCAATTCAATTCTTCTCTTTCATGTTTTGATTGACTTCGTCTAATCATCCTTTATTCTAATACATGGCCCTTAAGTTCGGTCTGATGACCAAGGGGCTTAGGGCCCTGTTAAATCAGGAAAAAAAAAAAAAACAGGTTATGAAAAAAGGTGATGAAAATAAATCAAATGACAAACGATTTTTTAAAATAAATTGCATATTAAAATTTGGAAAATTATGAAGGGATAGAAGACAATAAAACCCCTTATAGCCAAAAATTTATATCAATTTGGTACTTATTGAAATAAATAGAAATTCCCCAAAAAAAAAAATGGACGATCGATCAATTCTTCGTCTTTGGCTTTTTCACGATCATCACGGAGCAATGAGCATGGTGGGAGCAATAGTCACTTACACTCCCCAAAACCGCCCTATAAAAAAGAAAAGCGAAGTTGAGTTCGTTGCGAGTTAAGGTTTTAGACCCGAAATAATATTCAAATGACTAAAAAAATCGACCTAAGCGAGTGGAACATTTCATTTTTTATAATTGCAAATCTATATTTGGAAGAGCGTAAAAGAGTAAGCGTAACTCTTTTTTTGGGACGGGTGATAGAGCACAACCTTTTGAAAGTACCGTAGCCATGGCTACCAAGAACCAAAACGGATGCACCAAATTTTTCAGCTGAATCGCACATAACATTCCGAGCATCACCTTCAGACACTTCAATGGTTACATCCTTAACCTGCATATCGGAAATGTGGATCATGTTATATAAATGATAAATGATTTATGTGTAGCATTACTCATTTTTATTTTTTTTCGAATAATAACCATATATAGGGGTTATATTCTTCTTACCGACTTAGCGTTGCAAAGTTCTTTGGCCTTTTGACTAACTTTATCGGCCATCCTCTTCAAATCCGTCTCCACAAGTGGCAATACATCCGTAGTTCCTGAAAATAATAATCATCAACATCAATCGATATCATAATATATCATACATTCATATGTCAAAATGGTTATATCAATGTTACATGTGTGTGTGCGCAAATGCATGTGTATAAAATAAGTCGCGATGAGGAGCTGAATATTACCTGGTCCAGCAAGTCCAAGAACAGAAGTGGCGGTAGATTTAGCATGGACGATTACAAGCTTGAAGTTGGAATTTGCGGATGGAGAGAAGAAATGATCGAGAGTCCATTGAAGAGCATAGAAGCTATGATCGCTATCGTCGATTCCAACCAACATAATTTGCTTTCCGGCCATTGTTAATTAACCTAAAAAAAATTAATAACCCTAGTTAATCTTTTCAAAGTTAGTGTGAGTGTGTTCTTTGAGTTGTTGTAGTGAAAATTATCCATATATAATGTACTTATAATGTGGAGAGTTGGAGGAAGTTTGTTTTGGATTATGAGGTGTAGGTTGTTTTGTTGACCAATGACTTGGTTATCGGAATTTTAGGATCAATGTAGTTTGATTGAATAGGGTTGGATCAAGGGTCAAAGATCACTTGCAAGTTGAGCAGATATGCGAGACGATATGATGATTTGAGTAAAAATGTTTAAAATATTTTTAAATGATCCGCAATTAGAAACCGTCAAAATGAGAACAACCGGACGAAATCTTGCAGCAGCATAACGAGTTGCTAAAAAATTGTACATGCGGTCAAAGTTATTTCGAGTTAATCATATTACAAAGTGTTGTCAAAATTTTATTTTATTTGTCTTAGTTATCTTCAAAACAAAACATAATTTAGATGAAAGAATAGAAAGCGGGATATGTCGAAACAAATCTCCTTAAGACAATATTTCGCCTTCAATAACTGTGCAAACGGAATGACGGCAAATGTCTCCCAAGATACAATGTTTTTTCCAAGAGTTAGATTGCACTTAACTAACTTTGACGGGCGAACCAAAATATCTGACTTGCTCTTTATTTTCTTACACTTAAAGACGAATGACACTTGAAATCTTTTTGAAAAACAAAGCAAGGATTTCGAATTATTTGAATTGAGAGAGAGAGTTTTGTTTGTGATGATTGTGATCTGATCTTGTCTTGTGTTGAATGAGAAGAATAAGATGAGTCACAGAACTCCAAGCCAGCAGCTGCAAACTGATTGCTCGACCGAGCACCTCTGGTGCCTCGCTCGAACAGTGACTAGGCAAATTGGCTTGTTTCTGAACAGATATGTTCGGCCGAATAGTTACTGACTTTTGCCATTCACCCCTAATATTGACCTAATATTCTAACACAAAGTCAAATATATTTATTTTTAATCTTGTGAGAATAATTTATAAAACTCCAATCATATCCTTCGGTTTCTTTCCCTTCCCTTGTCTTTTACTCCCTCTGTCCCATAAAGCATTACCCCTTTTACTATTTTGGGCGTCTCACTTTAAAGTTTCACTTTCCTAAAAAGGAAAAAAAATTACTATTCTCTCCACTCGTTCTCTTTCTTCCCACTCACAACACATACTTTAATAACATTATTTCTTATTTTTCTTTTTCGTTCTCAATAGTAAAGGGGTAAAGTTCTTTGGGACGGAGGGAGTATTTCTTTCATTAGAAACTCGAGAACAATAATGGTCATAAAGTATACTCCCTCCTTCCAGCCCAACCCACCCAAGTGTCACTTTTTATCTAAAATGGCGTCCCGTTTAAAGCGTCACTTTTCTTAAAAAGGAAATATTTTATTAATATTTCATTATCCCATCCACTATTCCCTCCACTAATTCTCCCTCCTCTACACTCACGACACTTTTTAAATTCACTATTTCCTCCACTAATTCTCTCTCCTATTTTCAAATTACACTCACAACATTTTTTCTTCCCACACTTTTTCTTAATTTGCGTGTCACCCCTAAAAGGGTGACACCCTTGATGGGACGGAGGGAGTATTTGGTACGAATCACTCAAAAATTCAAATTTTCTTAAAAGATTATCACATAAAAAATTTAAAATCCTAAAATGAAAAGTTACTATTTCTTTATTTGTGAGTTCCACGTACCCAACTATCTACATTCATAATACATCATTTTTTTCACTTTTTTTTTTCTTAATTTTTATGTCTCTTTATTTTTTGAATCTCACGTCTCTTTATTTTTTAAATTTTCGAGTGAGATGGAAGGAGTATTTCATTTGAACCATTCAATAATATCTGAAAATAAATGGACAGTAAGTTGCCCCTTGGTTAATTGGCTCCATTGTCATTGCTCATCAATCCTATATGTGCTAGGTGTTCAAAATAATCATAACATAAGAGCATCATAATTCATAAAGAATCAAAAGATGTGCCCTACTTTTAAATTTTTATAGGGTAAATAATAAATATTTTTATTTAACTTTTGTATTGGCTTGGATAAGCTTTCTGCATGATCCGTTCATTTATACTTCCCATGTCACATTCGATTAGAACAATTTTTCATTTTAAATGTCTTATTCAACTTAATCATGTCTCAAAAATGATAAATTTATATTATTTTTATATTTAATGGGATCCACTTATCATACTCACAACAACAATTCTCTTACTATTTCTCTCACTCATTCTTTTTCTTATTTTACTTTTTATACTCACAACACCTCATCCACTCATTCTCTTTTATCTTATTATAATAGTATTTCTTAATTTCCATTTCAAGAGAGAAAATCTTGAGTCGAGTGGGCCGTAGGGAGTATGTGTTAAATTTGTTAAATTATAATATATCTATTGATATTTTTTATTTTTCGGTCAAACAAATATAATATCTTTAATTTGGGAGACTGAATAAAAATATTATTTGAAGTAAGATGGTAATTAAAACTAGAAAAAAAAAAGTTATATGGTAAAAGTAGAAAAACAAATCAAGTCATTCAAATTATAAGTACTTAATAGGTTGGGTATGAAAAGGTAAGCACAAGTTGTCAAAGAAAGAAACAATTGTCAACTTTAATTCAAATATGGAGAGGTGATTAATACTGCTTAATTAATATAGTTTGAATCTCAATCTCAAATTGCTTTAAGTTAAAGCAAAAAAAGAATTGCTTTATTTATTTAAACAAGTGAAGTATATTGCAAGACATGATTTATATATATGTTAGGGTAGGCCAACATCAAAAAGTTGTAAAACATGGCTAGCACAATGACATCCACCAACATTTTTCCATCATGTGGACCCCACATTAGCCCAAACAAACAAAAAAACACCCCTTTTTTATAACTAATATACAAATAAATAAAAAATTCTAATTTTCAATTCTATAAGTATCATCTTTTTCTTCATTGTGATAGGTCATCTAGAAAAAAGATGAAATGAAAAAAGTTAAGTTTTTAAATGTAATATTCATATGAAATTTGTGAATATAAGTAATTTTAATTCTTAAAAGATATAAACTTATATTGTACTCTTTCCGTCTCATAATGATATATCAATTTACCATTTTTGTTTGTTTCAGATAAAGACAACTCATATTTAAAATTACTAGGTTAGAATAGTTGAACTTCCTGAATTGTCAACCTAAGAGATGAGAGGATGATAGTCAAGTAATGAATAAGAGGGGGTAATAGAGGAATGATAATTAAATCTCATTAAGGATAGTGATGAAAAAAAAGTTATACGGAGTATAAAATTTTTAAATAGTTATAAGACTATTTTTATTAGACAGGACTATCTTTTTCGTAAATTATCTTAATAATTTGTGGAGAAAATAAATGTAGACCAAAATAAATAGTAAGAAAGAAAAAAAAAAAAATCAGAAACGGGGCCATAATCCAATGCCAATAAAAAGTCGAGTAGGTCTGCTGAGAAACGCGTTTCTCCATAACTATGGAGAAACGCGTTTTTAATAGCCAGAAGATATATGTTTGATAACCAGAAGAAAATTTCTGGATATCAGTCTCAAAGGGTTCTGGATATCCAGAAAGTTGAACGGATATCCGTAAGCCTTTGGGCGGATATCCAGAAAAAATAGATTTGAAGGCAAATCCAAGGCCAAGACCAGAAATTGCTTATTGAAGGTTTCTGGATATCCAGAAACCTTCAAATGTATATCCAGAAACCATCAAATGAATATCCAGAAACATTTTGAAAGTTTCTGGATATTCATTTTGAAGGTTTCTGGATATCCAGAAACCTTCAAATGTATATCCAGAAATCATCAAATGAATATCCAGAAACCTTCAAAAGTTTCTGGGTATCATTTTGAAGATTTCTGGATATCACTTTCATAAGCTTATGAATATCCTTTCAAAGGGTTCTGGATATCCAGAACCTTTGAGACTGATATCCAGAAGTAACCATGGGACAAGGTCATGGCCAATACAAAAAGTTTCTGGATATCATTTCTAAAGGATCTAGGGAGAAACGCGTTTCTCCCTAGATTTTACGTAAAAAGTCACCCATCCGATGGAATTTAATATCCAAAAAAGGGCCAAATAAAATGCGTCACAAGCCGAAATATAGCAGTTCTAAATCATTTAGTGGCTCCGGGCGTGTTTTTAGTTTAAACTTTCAAAATATTATCTAAAACTCTTTACATGAATTAAAATATGTCAAGTTCTTATAAAGAAAAAAATCAGAAATTAATGCCAAGCCAAAATAACTAAAATTTTACATTTAAAATTTCAATATGAGATGGAAGTGATAGTAAATAGCATTTGTAATCACCATAGAATTTTAGACTATGACGCCACTAGAGAGCAACATATGGTACGATCTCAATACACATGATTTTCAGTACATATTAAATGTTACAATTAATTTATTAACTTCCTTCCGTCTCACTACTATATACTACGAGTGCGTCTGCTGAGAAACGCGTTTCTCCATAACTATGGAGAAACGTGTTTTTCATAGCCAGAAGCTTTACATTTGATAACCAGAAAAAAAAAACCCAAGGCCAAGACCAAAAGCTTCTGGATATCCGTGCTTTGCATTTGATAAATGTAAGCTTTGCTTGATATCCGTAAGCTTTGTATTTGATAGCCAAGGATGTGAAATGTATATCCAAACCTGTTAGGTGCATATCCGTAAAACCGTTAGGTGCATATCCAGAAATGTGTTAGGCATATCCGTAAATTGCTATTGAAGGTTTTCGATATTCAGAAACCTTTCAATGTATATCCGTAAACATTTTCAAGGTTTCTGATATTCATTCTCAAGGTTTCGGATATCACTTTCATAGGCTTCCTGGGCCATTCATCATCGCGCGACATGTCGGGACCCGTTTCTCCATAACTTATGGAGAAACGCGTTTCTCCCTAGATTTTGTGATATACTACACACTGAAGTATTATTTGCATGATAATTAAGGGAAAATGTTAATGGAATAAATGTTGTGAGTATGAAAAGTAGGGTAAGAAAGAGAAAGTAAAGTAGAGAATAATAATTAAATTTTTGTTGTACATATAACATGTGGATCTCTTTATTATAAAAATAAAATATTTCTATTTTAGAAAGTGTGTAGTTTGTATGAGAAGAGTGTGTGTAGTTTGTAGTACGATGAAGGAAGTATATATTTTTATGTATACATTATTAATATCAAACAATTAAATTATTTACTTACTTGTATACAATATTTACTTTAATTAAATCAAAATAAATTGTACTTCCTCAATCCCAAAATAAGGCTCCGTTTGTTTCGACGTAAAATGTTTTCCTGAAACGCTTTCCTAAAATGCTTTTCCTCAGAAATGCTTTTCCGTAAAATGTTTTACTGAGGTAGAGCGTAAAATATTTTACGGAGGAAAATATTTTACTGAGGAAGGGTGTAAAATGTTTTCTGTTTGGTAAAACGACACATATTTCACAAAGTGACCTACCCCACCCCCCCCCCCACCCCCCCCAAATTTTTTTTTTTTTTTTTTTTTTTGTAATCGCCCCCTACCCCCGCCTACCCCCACCCCCCACCCCACCCCACCCCCCCCACCCCCCCCCAAAAAAAAATTTTTTTTTTTTTTTTGTAATCGCCCCTACCCTCGCCACCCCCCTACCCCCCACCCCCACCCACCCCACCCACCCACCCCCCAAAAAATTTTTTTTTTTTTTTTTTTTTTTTGTAATCGCCCCCTACTCCCCCACTCCCCACCTTCCCACCCACACTTAAAAAATTTTTTTTTTTTTTTTTTAATCGCCCCCTACCCACCCCCACCCCCACTCACTTCCCCCCCTGTGGCTTTTTTTTTTTTTTATGTCATCCCCTACTGCCTCGCCCTGCTCACCCACCTCCCACTCGAAAAATTTTTTTTTTTTTTTTAATCGCCCCTACCCTCGGCTTTACCCCCCCACTCTACCCCCCCAAAATTTTTTTTTGTAATCTTCCTTTGAAAAAATTTTTTTGGGGGGGAGTGGAGGGCGGGTGGGTGCAGGGGTGAGCGCAGAGTAGGGGAGCGACCACAAAAAAAAAAAAAAAAAATTTTTTTTTTGGGGGTGGGTGAGGGTGAGGGTAGGCGAGGGTAGAGAGCGATTAAAAAAAAAAAAAAATTTTTTTGGGGGGTGAGGTGGGGGTAGGCGAGGGTAGGGGGCGATTACAAAAAAAAAAAAAAAAAAAAAAATTTTTTTGGGGGTGCTGGGGGGTAGGCACGAGGGTAGAGGGGCGATTACAAAAAAAAAAAAAAAATTTTTTTGGGGTGGGGGTGGGGGTGTGGGGTAAGCGAGGGTAGGGGGCGATTACAAAAAAAAAAAAAAAAAAAAAAATTTGGGGGGGTGGGGTGGGGGGTAGGGGTAGTGCGAGGGTAGGGGGCGATTACAAAAAAAAAAAAAAAAAAAAATTTTTTTGGGGGGTGGGTGGGGGGTGGGGGTGGGGTAGGTCAGGGGGTGGGGGGCGATTACAAAAAAATTAAAAAAAAAAATTTTTTTTTGGGGGGGGGGTGGGGGTGGGGGGTGGGATAGGCATTGGGGTGGTTGTACCGGGCGTAATATGAGTTGTACATTAAGGCCTCCATTTTCCGGAAAATGTTTTACTTAGGACAAGGTCAGTAGGTCGTTTTACTTAGGAAGGGCGTAAAATGTTTTCCGGAAAACGAGTTATTTTCCGGAAAACATTTTCCGGGGGCTAACCAAACACCGTAAAACAGGTTATTTTCCGGAAAACATTTTCCGGAAAATGTTTTACGGTGAAACAAACGGAGCCTAAATGTCCAAAAAAATTAAATTTGTTTTGACTAAGATCAGATTTGAATTTTTTCCAAACATTCATTTTGAGAGACGGGGTATGTGCTACTCCCTTTGTCCCGAAATGGCCTTCCCTGTTTTTTCATTATTAATATAAAAGTACTTTCAACAATAAATTTATATAAATTTAATTTTTCTAAAAAATTAAAATTTGTTATTAATACATCTTTATAAATACTATCATTATTTTTTTTAGATATTTATTAGAATAATTAATTAACTTAAAATCTATTATACAATACAGGGAGGCTTTAACTGCCTCTTAGCCTCCCTTAAGTGGTGGCTGAGATTAACTCTCTCAAAATTGATCCTACGGCCTAGCATGACTCAATAACCCACGATCTCTCTTTCTCCCTCTTACACATCACGGCCTCTTCCCACCGGCAGTTCACAAATAGCTACTCTCTCTCTCTTCTGGAACGTATTGATCGACTTAGGGCTCAATCTCTCTCTACCTCTCGACGACGTCGAGACTCTCTCCGCCGTTCTCTCTCCACCGTCACTGTAAGCTTCTCTTTCTCTCTCTTGAATACACAATTGCACATACAGTAACTGTAACTCTGTAAGCTTCTCTCTCTCTCTCTCTCTCTCTCTCTCTCTCTCTCTCTTGAATAAAATTTGGGGCTTACGGTAGGTTTTGATCTACTGTAATAGCAATAAAATTTGGGGCTTACAGCAGCAGCCATGGATGAAGAAGAAGTGTTTGGAGATTTGTTCATTCTTTCAAGTATTGTTACAGACTAACTGTAGGTTTTTATCTATTTTGTCTTGATTTTGCACACAACAATTATACAAAAATGACAAAGTTTGAGGATTATACTTGCAGCCATTGTTATCTGTTATATTATTGTAGGAATTTTCTTGACATAACTATAAACAACTACTAACTTAATAATTATTCAAATAAAGATTATACCTTTCAATTAGAGTTGTCAAAAAAGGAGTATGATTTCTTCAGATACTTGAGAATGATGTTTGACTCAACTTAGTCATACAAACATATTATCTTAAAGCACTATCAAATTTTCTGATAAAACTCATTTTTATTTTTTTAACGTGGAACATTCACATTGTCAACAAAGTCACCATTGATTTTTTAACAAAGTCACCATTGATTTCTGATATGCTTTTCCGTACCTGATCAACCAAGCTATGCAATGCTGGAATTTTAGTCTTAGCTTTGTTTTTTGCACTTGCTATCCAAATTAGGTTGCCAATTGAGTTTTCTGACAACGTTGTTTGTGCTCTTTTTCGCAGGTTATGGTTTGCTGATTGCTGGTTATGCCCTTTTTAAGTTTTTTGGTATTTATAATCTCTGAATGTTACAGACTTAAAGTAGTGTTGTTCATGAAAATGTAATGGATGTTTTGCTGATTGCTGGTTATTGCCGCTGTCCCTCTGTCCCTTTAAATATAATGGTTGTTTGCTTGATCCCAGTTCTTATGAACAGATCCAAGCTTCAATTGCCCAGACTTTACGCCGGTAGTCAGAAGCATTGGGGAGAAAATGCACTGCTAGAGCTACTGCGGCTGCATTTGTGAGGGAGTACGACATAAATGATGTACATTGGAGTGACACGGGACGGCTTATAGATATAAAAGCAGTTTTTTTCGAACTTTCATTATCCCCACTGCTTACCTTTTGGGAAAGAGAGAAACGTCTGGCGGTGTTTGTGATTTGCATGTTTTAAGCAAAATAATGAATACCACCAGAAAAGATGGCTGAATTGCTTTGTGATTCAGATTTTTTTCTCAGTTGAACTTTCATTTCGTCCCCAATAACCCTAACACCAACCCCTTTGGGTTCCGTAATCTCTATATACATATGGTTTACTCTTACTCCCTTTACTAATTTTGTTTTCTTCTTGATATGTAATTCATGTTTGTAATGTGACTCATGGTATGTAAGTCTGTGACTTTTGCAAAACGTTGATTCCCTCTTAGTAATGGCTTTCGCTGCTCGATAGGTAAAGTCAAAGAGTGTACCTTATCTCTCTAATTTAAGTTGATTTGTTTAATTCTTGCTTCCTTGGATTTTTTTAGTACTGATTGATTGTGATTGTCTAAAGGCTATGCATATTATATGCTGTATAATTAGAATTTGACATTGAATCTTCTTATTGCTATGAAACATATACGTTTTTTTATTGTGTCTATGAATTTCAGACACTTATGATTTTTAATTATGATTATACAAACATATAGATTGATTTTTTTCTACTCATCATAATCTTTGCAATTTTTTCCAGGGGTAAGATGTCGAAGGAATGTGTCTTTTCTCTCTTGCTGTTGTTGAATATTATAATTCACTTCGCCTTCTCCGTGTGCTATCTCTATCTCTCATTTATTTGCAAGTCATACGACTTGATCCGGATCCTGTGCCTTCTCGATCTCAAGAAGGTATGTCTATTTAATCACCAATTTCTCCCACACCCCCAGTCTCTTACCCATGCCCTCAGTCTCTCAATTGTATGTTTTGTTGAATACATATAAAATTTTGATTGTGTTCATCTACCTCTGTCCGGGAAATTATTAACATTTTGCTTCTACAAAATGAATGAACAAGATAATTCTTTTTCCATCTCTCTCTCTGATCTCTCTCTCTCTCAGTATCTCTAATTACATCCGTATTTTTTCGTTGAGATTTTGGTGTTTGTTTGTGAATACAAAATTCTAAGTCTGGTTGATCAATAGCTGGAGTTCGATATAGAGGAATCATTAGGGACTTGCAGGGCAAAGTTCTCTACTAAGTTTGTGCGTAGATTCATTAATTGAAGTGGGTAACAACAACTACAACAAGTCTCTCTAAGGCTAAGTACTTTCTTAAGATCATAAGTTATGTGAATTTATATTGTTTAAAATTTTGTTTCATCAAGAGCAATAACTTGGTTTTTTATACTATATTCCTCAATAATACTCGGCTCCCACATTGATCCTTCAAGGAGTCAATTATATTTTTGGTGGAGAAGGAATCCTCAAAGAAAAAGGAAATATTTAAGCTTTTTAGTTAATTTCATATACTCTGTTGATTACGATTAATTTTTCCTATGATTTCACTATTTTAAAGGTTATAACACTTAGTCTGCTGAAGAGGAAAAATGGGTTTTAAAACTTATAAAAAACCTCAATATATCTGTTGAATCTGGTGAGGCGGCTTTTTCTTACAGCTGTCCCATTTGGAATTTGATATTAGATGGTTTATATTGCAGAGTACAGGGTTGATTTTGGGGCTGGGCATTTGGTATGTGAGTTTTGTTTTGTGCTCTTTGACTCCATTATAGATATTGATAAAAACAACCAATAAAAATCTTATATTTTTGTTTCCTTTTAAACTTCATTAAATAAAGTAAATACAATTTTTTTACCTGTCACATAAAGAGGGGTCAGGATTGAATTTGAGAAAAGACAAAGAGTGGCTCAGATTGACTCTCTCTTCTCACAGCTGTTCATGGCAAAAGATGATGTAAGATGGTTTCTCTTTTAGTAATAGTATATAGATAAAATAATAATTACGAGTATTAAATAACGGAAAGTAGTTATTAAATAGGAGTATTAATGAAATTAATTAACGTGGTGATGTAAGTATGACATTTTGGAGGAAATATTTTTAATGTGGTGCTGCCATGTGGCAAAAGAGATGTAAGATGGTTTCTCTTTTAGTAATAGTATATAGATAAAATAATAATTATTAAATAACGGAAAGTAGTTATTAAATAGGAGTATTAATGAAATTAATTAAAGTGGTGATGTAAGTATGACATTTTGGAGGGAATATTTTTAATGTGGTGCTGTCATGTGGCAAAAGATGATGTAAGATGATTTCTCTTTTAGTAATAGTATATAGATTATTATTTTTTATTATTATTATATTGTTAATTTAATAAAAATATATTGATTTCATTTTTTATTTATTTCAGGTGTTTTTACGTAAACGTACCTGGCCAATGTCTGTTTCGATTGAGACAACATCTTTACTTCAACTGGTTAAAAATCTATATGTTAATTAGATGTTAATTTATGTCTTATCTTTTTGTACACAACTTTTATTGTGTAAATATTTTCGTGAGTTTTTATGGTGGTGGTTTAACCATACATAGCAATCGACATGTTTTCAATCTCTCAATCACAGAGAATGTCCTAAACTATTAGTGTTTGTTCAAAATATTTCT
Source organism: Adenophora triphylla var. japonica (assembly GCA_022495995.1). Classification (NCBI taxonomy): domain Eukaryota; kingdom Viridiplantae; phylum Streptophyta; class Magnoliopsida; order Asterales; family Campanulaceae; genus Adenophora; species Adenophora triphylla. Next base: position 702,690 of record JAFEMH010000262.1, read on the forward strand.
TGATATGTAACTGAACATTCACTTGAGGTTGGATAACATGAATGCTGTTTATTCTACTTATCATTTTTTTCGCTGCTTACTTTTTTGTACTGACCCGTGCCATTGGCACGGGCTTTTGAGTACTAGGCTCCGTTTGTTTCATGTAAAACATTTTTCGGAAAATGTTTTCCTTGTTTTCGGGTGTTTGTTTCAAGTAAAATGTTTTTCGAAAAATGTTTTACCTACTTTCGAGTGTTTGGTAACCACTTGTAAAAGAAAGTCAAATGTAAAACATTTTACAAGGATGTAAAAAAAGGAGGTTTTCTTTGTAAAATGATTTACCAATTTCAAATTCGTAAATCATTTTACAACTCTTGTTCTTGGCCTTAATGTACAACTCATATTACGCTCGGTACAACATAATAATAATAATAATTAAAAAAAATTTTAACTGCCCCCACCCACCCAACCCCCCCCAAAAAAAATTTTTTTTTTTGGAAACCGCCCCACCCACCCCCGCCTACCCCACCCCCACTCCACCCAAAAAAAAAAAAAAATTTTTTTTTTTTTTGGAAATCGCCCCACCCACCCCGCCTACCCCACCCCCCACCCTCCCCCCAATTTTTTTTTTTTTTTTGGAAACCGCCCCACCCGCCCCCGCCTACCCCACCTCCCCCACCCCAAAAAAATTTTTTTTTTTTTTTTTGGAAACCGCCCCACCCACCCCGCCTACCCCACCCCCCACCCTCCCCCAAATTTTTTATTTTTTATTTTTTTGGAAACCGCCCCACCCACCCCGTGCCTATCCCACCCCCTACCCACCCCCACCCCCACCCCCCACCCCAAAAAAAAAAAATTTTTTTATTTTTTTTTGGAAACCGCCCCACCCACCCCGCCTACTCCACCCCACCCCACCCTCCCCCAAAAAAAAATTTTTTAATTTTTTTTTTGAAACCGCCCACCCACCCCCGCAAACCCCACCCCCTACCCCCCAAAAAAAAAAAAAAATTTTTTTTATTTTTTTTGGAAACCGCCCCACCCACCCCCGCCACCCCACCCCACCCCACCCCCAAATTTTTTTTATTTTTTTATTTTTTTGGAAACCGCCCCACCCACCCCCCTGCCTACCCCACCCCCTACCCACCCCCACCCCCCACCCAAAAAAAAAAAAATTCTTTTTGGAAACCGCCCACCCACCCCCCGCCTACCCCACCCCCCCAAAAAAATTTTTTTTTTTGGAAACCGCCCACCCACCCCCCGCCTAACCCACCCCCACCCCCTCCCCAAAAAAATTTTTTTTTTTTTTTTTTTGGAAACCGCCCCACCCCCCCCCAATTTTTTTATTTTACACCCCTACCCCCCCAAAAATAATTTTTTTTATTTTTTATTAAAAAATTAAAAAAAAATTTTGGGGGGGGGGTGGGTGGGGCGGTTTCCAAAGTTGATTTAAATTAATAAAAAAAAAGTGACATTTTCGGAAAACATTTTCATCAAATTTGCCAAACAACTGAAAACAAGACCATGATATTTTACAAGAAAACATTTTACATAGAAATCTTTTTACATGAAAACATTTTACAAGGAAACCTTTTTACATGAAATCATTTTACATGAAAACATTTTCCGGAAAATGTTTTACGCGAAACAAACGGAGCCCTAGTTATTATACAAAATATATTCGTGTTAAGGATGTTGTCAATCTTGCTAAATATCTTTCTGGACAGTATCGAAAAGAAAAACAACGTACCTAAATTTGATAGCCGGCAAAGACAAAAAGACGTCCACTATTGGATTATATATTGGTACTCTTTTCATCCTTAATAAATATTTTCTTAATTTTTTATTTTTTTAATTCTAATTATCTAATCTCAATTCTATATTGGGTATCGTCCTCAAAATCTCTGCGACTTACAGACTTAAACCTGTTTGATATGTTGCTTGGGCACATGCCCTTGACTTTCTTTGACAGTAAAAAAACTCACCATATTAAATAATTAAAGATATAATAATATAAGTTATTTTTAATTATCCTAATAAAAATTATATAATAATATAAGTTATTTTTAATGAGTAATTCTTGTGAAAAACTAATTTTTTTCAAAATGTTATAAAAAATTAGTTTTTAGAACCGTTCATCACTCTTATTAGTTAGACTTAGTGCTTTAAAACTAGTTTTTTTCTTATGTTACGAAAAAACTAATTTTTTGCAAGATTTTGGCATTTTTAATTATCCTAATAATAAAAGTTTTACAATTTGGATATTTGATAATTTAGGATGGAGAAGTATCATTTTCGCTCATCACAAAATATACGTTGCATTTATCTTGTCAATATATTTTTTTAGTAAATCTCGTCAAAAATTAAGTATATTCTTTGTACCATGTTAAAATTATATTAAAATTATATTTTTATTTAAAAACATAATATTTAAAAGTATTAATTAAGAAGAAAAATCTAATAATTATTATAGTACACCAGGAATATTCTATTTTGAGAATCCCCAATACAAGTATACTCCCTCCGTCCCACAAATATATCAAAAAAAAATTCTTTTGGGCGTTCCACAATAATCTATACTTTCCCAAAATGGAAATGAGATCCACTTCTCTCTACTCACAACACTTTTTAAATTTACTATTATCTCCACTCATTCTCTCTCCTATTTTACTTTTACACTCAAAACACATTACCTTTATCACTTTTTACCTTAATCTCCGTGCCGGGCCAAAAAATTTATATATTTGTGAGACGGAGGGAGTATAAAGTATGACTCTATAAATGTGACATCACTTAAAAACAGAGAATAGAAAAGAAAAGATATATGTAACTGATGCCGCAGGAAATGTGCTTATCAATCTTCCTTCACGTGGCAGGACTGATCACTTGGCTCCTTGACCTGAAAACCAGAACTCACGACTAGCCAGATGTGTCTCCAGCTTAGACACTCGGGCGTGAGAGTAAGTATGTATGTATTGGAGAGCAAAATGTATTGAACAAGATGAATATTCAAACAACGAAATTGCAGTTACCTTATAACCGTTGTAGTGGAGATGTATTTATAGTTGTTGAAGGTGGTTTATTTGGTAGTGCTACATGAGCTCCGATATTTTAGGGACAGTTACGTGTCATGTGAACGTGTCCTTAAACGATTCCTGATTTGTAGGAAAGCAGTTATGGCAAGAATAGAAACACGTGCGCCTGTAACCGTTAGGTCGACGCTTGCTTGGGCAGGTCGAGGTCGACACTTGGAGTTAGGTCGACCTGACTGACGAGTAGAGCTGGATCGTATCCGAAATAGAGCTTGGGTCATGAAGTCGGACTTAGTTTGGTCGGGACCTAGTAGGTCGGACAATGAACTTAAGTCGACTTATCAATGAGATGGGCCTTGGGCCATGTGATCATTAGGCCTAGCCCACTGAGAATATAGTGGCCATAATTACTTGAGGACTGGGTTTTACTTGCTTGGTCCAGCTCGATACATTTGGCACGTTCAGTGGCCCCCAACTTTCGAGTTGACTTTGTCGACTAGGAAGTTAAGGAAATTTTGACGAAGATTGTTGTGACTCGCATGTCGCTGCTCGTTCTAAAGGTTAATCGACTAAGGTGACGTGGCATAATCCCTGACGTTCATGACGAACGGTTAGATCTGAAAGAGCGCCATTTTTTCTTAATGATTACAGTTTTGACGTTTGAGAGTCCATCTTGAAAACCGTTTCCGCATTCAATTTTGGAAAACAAAACTTTTGAATTTTCCTTTTCCTCTTCAATCTTGGAAAATATAAATACCAAATTCCTTCCTCATTTAGAACTTTTGCACTCTCTGAATTCTTCCGTAACTCCGGTGAAGGTAGCAGAAAAAGGCAACTGATTAAATCCGAGTTTTCGTCTTCGTCTGTAACCTTTCTTCTTTCGAGCTAATTAAGGTATTCCTTTTTTCCCTTAGTATTAGGGTTTTAATTCCTGCAATTTCTCCAATTCCGCCATGGCTAGGACCTTTAGTTGTGAGCGTGGAGCTTGGTATGGTTACTGTAGGGTAAATAGAAGAGTTTACAAGCACTTGAACGGGGAGTGGAGTGAGATAACAATGGAGGAATGCACCTCAATTTTGACCCGTTGGGGCTTGCGTTTCTCCGGGCTAATTTTGCCCGTAAGAGAGGGTCTAGGCGTTTTAGAGTCGAATGAATCCCAGAATTGTGTCTTTCAATCTTTTCCATGAACTTCTCGATCACCTTGCGTTGTTCTATGTCCAGGGCCCTAATAAACCCTCTTTTATTAGGAATAGGTTGGGATTCCCGGGGGAATCTAGGTCGCCTCTTAGTGTGTCCACTAGGTCGCTTGAGACTGTGTATAGAACGGATTCCCCTGTTTCCCCTTCTTCTTGTACAGATATGGAGACTCAAGGAGAAGTTGATGCTTCAACCTCTTCCAGCCCACGCATCGTTGATACCTTTGGGACCTCTGTAGTGTCTGGACGGAATGAAAGGGGCTATGTGCCCAAAGGGCCACTCAGAGGGAAGCAAAACTTTCCTTCCCGGATATCTATGATCCATGACTTCTGTGAGGTGGACAGGGAGGAATTTGATGTTACCCTTTACAGCAAGAAGGATTTCTTAGACCAGTTTGGTGGCACTTACAAGATAGATCCCACTATGGTCGCCTTCTATTATGGTCAATTCCTGGCTGGCCTGAGATTGCCCTTGGACCCTTTCATTAACGAATTTTTAGAGTGTGCCAATGCCTTACCTCTCCAGCTGGATGCCAATACGTGTAGAGTCTTGGTCTGCTTCGCAATGGTGTGCCGCTTCTTAGGGTACGAGCCTTGCATGAGGGTATTTAGAGAGTTTTTTGGTGTGAAATTTGATAAGTCCCAGGGTATAAGCACCCCCTCAAAGCCAAATTCTCCCAAGTTATTCATCAATTTGCCCAGTAAAGCCAGTGGTTGGAACTCTCACGTGGTAATAGTGGAGAGTAGGCTGGGTTGGGAGTTCCCTTTACCCAATGAGGACACCCAAGTAGTGAGAGAGGAGGATCAAAGGGAGCCCTATTGGCATGCTGATTTACGTAAGAAACTGGTAGAGCTGGTTGCCTATAAACCCATTAGTTGGGAAGTTTTAGGAACCACTAAGAACAACTATATTCAGGCTGGTATGATGCTTGGGGATGATGACGTTGTGCCACTGGTTCCCATAGTAAGGTGCTTGAGGTATCCGGATTGGGTAACCCATGCTCTGGGTAGGTTCGAGAAGAAATGCTCGCTCTGCCTTAAGACCCCCAAGTATTGTAAAGATAATGGGGAGCACGTTGGTGGTAAGGATTTTACTCATAGCACGTACATTTTTAGCTTCTGTATAGAACCTTTTAGCTTGTAGTTATATTGTTCGTATGTAGAACTAGTAGCTCGTACATAGAACTATCTTGATAGGTCGAGCTAATACTTTATCCTCTTTGTCTTATGCAGTTTTAACCCCTGCCCAGGAAGCTAACATGGGATGAGCTATTGACGTGAGGAAGAGCAAGAGGAGCCATGGAGCGGCCAATGCTAGGGAGAATCGAGAGGCGGAGGGAGTTAAGAGGAATGAGCTGTTGAAGCTGGTTGATAAAGACACCACTCAATACATCCCTGCTGAGGATAATGTTGAGGAACTGGGAGAGGAACCTGTTGATGGAGGTGAGGCGCAAGGCTCTGAGGAAGTTGATGCGGCTGGAGTTGACGGGACTGAGCTGAATGTGGAGCCAGTCAAGGAGGTCGTCAGGGCCAGAACCCGTACCCAAGCTAAAGCCAAAACCAAAGCTGCCTCCAAGGCAAAGTCTCATGTCATTGATGTGGATGAGGATGAAGATGATGACAATGCTCCCCTGAGCAAAAAGATTAAGATTGGACCGTCCAAGGTAAGCTCGACATCTGACCAGGTCGACGCTGGTGAGCCAATGGATACTGAATTTAGGGGCCTCCAGTCTTCTCCCGTCCATGTTTCATACGCCGAGTTGATTCAGGCTCGGGTTGATGAGCTGAGTGAGGTGACTCCTCTGACTAGGATCAACTGCTTTGCTAGGGAGTATCCTGAGTTGGAGTATGGCCAGGTGGTTTGTTAGGAGGGGAGCTGATCAGGACTTAATCAAGAAGTTCACCAACAAGGCCTTGACTCCAGAAGCTTGCCGTGCCATGGTCGGGCTAGCCACCTCCGAGGTAACCCTTGTAATTTTTGTATTGTTTCTTTTTTTCTTCTCGCTAGTCTCAAATCTCTACTTTATTTCTGGTTGACCTAACTCCTCATATTTATTCGTCATTTCAGTCTCTTGCCATGATTGACTTGGCTACCTCATATTGGAAAGCTGCTGAGGAGCAAGAGAGGTTGGCTAAGACTATGCTAGCCCAAAAGAATGAAGAGTTGGCAAAGGCGGAGGATGAGCGGGCCAAACTAAAGGAGGAGCTTGAGAAGCTGAAGGAGGAGCACTCTGACTTGGACAATTCCTATGATGCGTTGAAGCTTTTGAAGGACAACGAGGTGAAAGCCAAGGAAGAAGCCTGCGCCAAGATGGGAGAGGCTAACAAGGAACTTGGTGAGCTTAGGCCTATTAAAGATAAAGCTGTGAAGGATTTAGAACTGGCGACCCAAATGTTGGAGGAGAGTCACGTCATTTTAGCCAAAAAACAAGAGGAACTTGAGGCTGCTCGGCTTAAGTGGGAGGGAGAGCTAGCTGACGCTGTGAAGGTTGCCAAAGAGGAGGCTGTGCAGGCCTACAAAGATAGTGACGAGCTTCATACTCATATTACCAAGCAGGCTAGCTCATTCTGGGATGTAGGTCAGAGCCATATGGCTCGACGCATCGTGGTGGACCCCTCTTTCAACATCTCTATTGAGCAGCTTGCCCAATAGGCTTCGGAGGATCCCTACAACTCGGCAGCTCGCCCGGGCCATAGCCTAGTGCCATATAACGACAATGACTTGGCCATCATTGCCAAGGACGACGAAGAGGCAGATGCAGAAGTTTGGGTCCCTCCTGCAGTTGAACCAGTGAATTTTGATACAATTTTGGTCGAGCTCGAGGAGCCTGACTCTCCGGCTTTTGACGGTTCTACTCTGCGTAATGGATTCTCTGAGTCGGGTAAGCTCTTAGGTCCCCAACAGCAGGAAGAGCCTGTAGGTCATCAAGCGACGACCAGTACTCAAGTCGAAGCATCTCCTTCCTCTTGAATTTTGCATTTGAATGGCTATGTAATCAAACAAGTTCCAAACATTTATCGTTTTTTGGTTTTGTGAATGCTTGAATGCCTTGGCCCGGTTTTTGGGAGGCGCAACATTTCGTAACTTTAATTTGCTCAAGTCTCGGCCTGCTTTTGGGAGACTTATTATATACAATCGTAGCTGACTTTATATCTTTGTATGTTGTATGCTTTTAATTTCAGTAGGTATGTGTCGAGCTAGATGTAATAAGACGAATAAATCACCCTAAACTTAGTGTCGACCTGGCTTCATGGTGACTTAGTCAACCTTAGACTTGTAAGGATTTTTATAAACGAGGTTGACTCAGAGTCGAACCTGTCTAAGAGATCAATGCTGACCAAGGGTCGAGCTTATCAAAACGAAATCGACCTAAGGTCGGACTTGTTGATAGTCTGCAGCTGATTAGAATAAAGCCGACTAACAGTCGAGCTCGTTAGGACGAAGTCGACTAAGAGTCGGACTTGTTAAAGGAACAAAACTGATTAAGAATCGAGTTTGTTAAAACGAAGCTGACTAAGAGTCGAGCTTGTAGAACGAAGTCGACTATGAGTCGGACTCGTTAAAGGAACAAAGCTGATTAGGAATCGAGCTTGTTAAAACGAAGCTGATTAAGAGTCGGGCTTGTTGAAATTAGTGTAGTACAATGTTTGGTCGAATAGAACTGTGATTTTTATTGAAGTAGGAACATGCTTACATCAAATGGAAAGCTAGAACTATGATAAATTCAAACTTGGGAACTGCCTTAACTTTGAACTGAACTAAGAACTTGAACTAGAAGTAGTACTTGATGAGGTGGGTGGTATGCCATGGATGTTTCAACTCCTCACCATCTGGATGAGCTATCATGTAAGTCCCCTCCTTGATGACTCGAGTAACAATATAAGGACCTCCCAGTTAGGAGATAGCTTATTCTGTTGGGTTCTCCTTCCCATCGCTTCGATCTTTCTCAACATATGATCTCCTACTTGGAATGATCTTGTCTTCACCTTCTTTTCATGGTAACTCTTAGTCCGTTGCTTGTAGTTGACCATTCGAAGGTAAGCCGTGTCTCGCTTCTCGTCGATCAGATCCAAGTCGATCAATCTGTTGATATCATTCTGTTCTTGATCAAAAAATGTCACTCTGGATGTAGGAAACCTCAACTCAGCTGGAGCCATGGCCTCTGATCCGTATGCTAGAGTGAATGGGTTTCCCCCGTAGGCCCCCGAGTGGTTGTGCGAACTGCCCAAAGAGCAAGGGGGAGTTCGTCCCAACCGATTCTTTGCGTCGACCTACCGGGCTGTCTTTAGTGAAGATAGGACTAGCTTATTATTTGCTTCGACTTGCCCATTTCCTTGAGGATATGCAACAGATGACTGCCAATGCTTGACCCTCACTCTATTCATTTCTTCTTCGAAGGCTCTGGAGAACTGTAAACCATTATCTGAAACTATAGCTCGAGGGATCCCAAATCGACACCAGATGAAGTCGTGTATGAAGTTGATGGCGTTCTCCTCTGTGATGCGAGCTAGTGGCTTTGCTTCGACCCACTTGGTGAAATAATCAATGGCGACGATCGCATACTTGCAATTTCCCCGGGCGAGAGGGAAGGGTCCAATTAAGTCGACTCCCCACATATCGAATGGCCAAGCAGCGATCACTGGAGTTTGTTCCGTTGTGGGCATATGAGGTAGGTTGGCAAACCTTTGACATTGGTCACATTGCTGAACAAAGTCATGAGTATCAGCTCTCATGTGTGGCCAACAATACCCCAAAGTGATCAACTTGTTGGCTAGAGTTCTGGCCCCCGGGTGTCCACCACAAATTCCACTGTGCACTTCATGCATTAACTGGGTGATCTCCTGAGGGTGAATACACTTCAATAGTAGTCTAGTGTACGATCTCCTGAATAGCATGCCTCCTTGGATAACATATCTCGGAGCTCTCTTCTTGATAGCTCGAGCTTTCTTCTCGTCCTCTGGGAGCTCGCCAGTCTCCAAGTATGCTTTCATTTCCTCGATCCAGCACTTGTTGTAAACCCAATTCCTTGAAGTGTCTTCCAGACACTGAATTTTAACCCTTTCATAAGCTGGATTCTCGAGGTAGGAGATGGGCTCTTCATGTGGCTCGTTTGAAGTAGCCAGTTTTGAGAGCAATTCGGCCAACTCATTGTCTTCTCGACCAATCCTTTGGATTTCCCAAAACTCTAAGTCTTTCGTCAGTTCCTTCACCAGGTCGTGGTATTTGACTAAGGTGGAATTTAGTACCTCATACTCGCCTCTAACCTGGTTGACTATTAGTTGGGAATCACAGTATGCCATGATTTTAGTCGCTCCAAAGCACTTGGCGTATTCGATGGCTGCTACTAAGGCTTCATACTCCGCCTGGTTATTGGATGCGTCAAACTTGAACCTTAACGACTCCTCATATCTTGTCCCAATCGGCTCGATCGAGAACAATCCCGGCTCCATCGACATTCATTGTAGGCGGCCCATACGAATAGACCTTCCAACAATCGTCGGGTAGAGAACTGACGAGCTGGGACTCTTGTTCCTTTCCCTTAGCTTTTTCTTTCTGAACTCGTACCTCGCTGTCCTCCTTGGTGAACGTAAGCTCGACCAAGAAGTCTGCCAAGGCTTGAGCCTTCAACGCCTTTCGAGGTCGATACTCGATGTCGAATTCTGTGAGGGAAATTGACCAATTGAGTAAGCGACCTGAACTCTCTGGCTTGTGCAAGATTTTTCTCAAGGGTGCATTTGTGAGCACCACGATAGGATGAGCAAGGAAATAAGCTCGCAGCTTTCTTGAAGCTACGACTAAGGCATAGGTGACCTTCTCAGCATTGTAATATCTGCCCTCCACATCTGATAGGGCCTTGCTAACATAGTACACGGGCTTTTGAAGCCCTTCCTCTTCTTGAACCAGCACTGTAGCAACTGCTTTGTCCCCCACAGATAGATATACGAACAAAGTTTCTCCAGTGGTCGGGCTACTCAATAGTGGTGGAGTAGCGAGGTAATCCTTGAGTTGTTGGAACGACGAATGACATTCGGTCGTCCACTCAAATTTTTTCGTCCCCCTCAAAGCTTTGAAGAAGGGGAGAGACCTTTCCGCCGACTTAGATATGAAACGACCTAGGGCTGCAACTCTTCCATTAAGTCGCTGCATCTCTTTGACACTAGTGGGCTCCTGCATGTCGACTAGAACCTTGATCTTCTCTGGGTTCGCCTCTATTCCTCGTTGTGACACTGTAAATCCAAGAAATTTACCCGCTGCTACACCAAAGACACATTTGCTAGGATTGAGCTTCATGTCGTTTGCTCGCAGGTTGGCGAACGTTTCCTTTAGGTCGACCACATGACGTCCGGCCTTTGTTTTGATGACCATATCGTCGACGTAGGTCTCCATGTTTCGGCCAATCTGTGAAGCAAAGACCTTATTGACCATACGTTGATAGGTCGCTCCTGCGTTCTTTAACCCAAATGGCATCATAGTGTAGCAATAGATGCCTCCAGCTGCTTGGAAAGCCGTCTTCACAATGTCATCCTCATGCATCTTGATTTGATGGTAGCCTGAATAGGCATCTATGAAGCTGAGGGTAGAGTGGCCAGCAATGGAATCAACAAGTTTGTCGATTCTAGGAAGGGGATAGCTGTCTTTTGGGCAGGCAAGGTTGAGAGTGGTGAAGTCGACGCACATTCTCCATTTGCCATTTGACTTCTTCACCATGACCACATTGGCTAGCCAGGTTGTATGAGTGGCCTCTTTAATTATACCTGCACTCAAAAGTTTTTGTACCTCAGTTTTTATGGCCTCTTCTTTGTCACGAGCGAAGCTTCTCAATTTAAAGTGCAGGCTTTATGGTCGGGTTGACCTCCAGCCTATGAACAGCAACCTCCTCCTTGATCCCCCTCATATATTCTACTCGCCATGCAAAGACGTCATTACTTTCTTTGAGTATCTCGACAATCTCCATCCTTTCTTCAGGCGACAGCTATTTTCCAATCTGTATTTTCTGCTCGGGGTAGGAAGGATTTGTAATTACTGATTTCAGTTCATCCACAGCCTATAACTCTGGACCATCTCTAAATTGTAGGGTTTCAACGATGATATCTCTAACCCTTTGTCTTTCTCTGGCCCCCAAGTGGGGAGCTTCCTCAGCAATCATCTCATCTAGCTTGTCAGCCTCACCGGTGGTGGCCCCAGAGTTATTGTCGATCTGGAGGCATAGCTTGCCTATGGAGACTTGGTCGACCATAACTGTATCCGGATCGACCATGGTGGTTTCAGAGTGACGTGTCGACTCAGTCATGATCTCGTCATGTGAGCGATAGGTCGACTCTTCCACAATGGTGATTGTAGATAGTCGAGTAGTTTTGGTGACTGACTGAGACAACTTTAAGTATCCTTCTGCAGTCTCAATCTCTAGCTCCCTCTTCTTCCTTTCTCGAAGTATGTGATCAAGATACGCTCGAGTTGTGCCTTGCACACAGCCGACTCCAGCTGGTGTGGGGAATTTAACTCTCTGATGGGGGATTGAGGCCACCATTCCAAGTGCGACCTGGCCAGGAATTCCAAGAATAGCAGCATAATCACTATTGACATCTATGACAATAAATTTTACCTTGGAAATGACCCTGTAGGGATGCTGGCCTAGGTAGACATCCAGCTCAATCTGTCCTTTGGCATCGACCCTGTGGTTGGTGAAGCCTTCTAATCTGCCATCATACCTTTCAAGCTGCTCATTCGAGAGACCCATCTCTTGGAATGTCTTGTAGAACAGAATATCCTTGCAGGCCCCCGTGTCGACTAAGAGTCTGATCATCGTACATCCATCAATGAGTCCTGGGATGACGAGAACTTGCTCTCTAGCCGCCATATTAGTTGCTAGCTCGTGAGGATAAAAGCTGATCACCTCATCCCTAACGTGGCTCCTTGGCGGCACATGTGGGGCTTTGTTGAGCTGAAAGATCTTATGCTTGATGGCTGTGTTGCTGGCTTGTTCAGTAATGACGCCCAGATTCAATCTAGGTTGCCTTGGCTCTTGAGGTCCACCTGCAGGTCGCTCACCTCCGCCTGCTTGGGGTCTTTTCACATAAGCATCGAGCCTTCCCTGATCGACAATTCTCTGAATTATGCGCTTCAAACTCATGCAATCCTCGGTAGTATGGCCTGTATCCTTGTGGTAATCACAATATTTGTTGTTGTCCCTTCTGAACTTATTGGCCGGGTTCATAGGGGCAGGTGGGGCTAACTCGACTGCATTCATTATATCCGTTCGACTCACCGTTAGGGGAGTGAAAGCCTCGGGCACCTTCTCAGTCGCCCTGGTTCTGTTTTTGCCATTCTTATTGTTTCCCCCGTTCTTGGCCGAGTCCTTCTTATCATCAGCGACCTCAACCTTGGGACTCTTCCCATTCTTCTTTTCTTTTCTTTCCTCGGCCAAAGCTACATTGTAGGCCTTCTCAAATAACTCTTGTCTAGTAGTGACTGTTCGGATTGTCAGCTCGTAGTCCATATTCAAGGAAGTAATTCCACTCCTAAAACAGTTGATCACCTCTCTGTTTTTGAGGTCCTCCTCGATCTTGTCGACCATCTCCTTAAACTTGGTGTAATAGCTCATTGAGCTTTCATTTTTCCCTTGCACCAAGTTGTTCAGATCGGTGACTGTTATCTTCCTAGCCCCTGCAGTCGAGAAGCGTTCCAAAAATTTAGTCCTCATATAAGACCAAGTTGTGATACAACCCGGTGCTAAACCATTAAGCCAAGTAAGGGCTGCCCCTGTGAGTGTGCTGGTAAGTGCCTTGCACATCATGTCGTCCTCGTGGGAGACAAAGCACATGGTAGCCTCCAAGTGCTGTATATGGCTTTTGGCGTTAGTCGCTCCCGAGTATTTTTCCAAGACTGGCAATCTGAAGCCTGGCGGAGGTCGACGATCGAGTAAATCTTTGGCCAATGGACGGAGAGCAAAATCCTTGTGCTCACTCTTTCCAGTACTTTCCTTCTTCTCAGCTTTCCACTGTTCGAACTTCTTCTTCCAAAGGAGCCACTCCCTAGCGTCGGGCCTGTCGTCCCTAGCATGGGAGACATCATTCGACCTTTGCTTCTCTTCCTGGTGATTTTCTCTCCCAGAATTGGCTCTATGTCTTTCGCTTCTAGGGGGAGTTATTCCTCTGTCCCTCCTATCTCTGTGGGAAGGTGACCTCACAGACTGAGTTGGCGACCTGTGCCTATCGTCTCTTAATGGCGACCTGCGCCTATCATTCCTGGGTGGCGACCTGCGCCTTGCTTCTCTTATAGGCGACCTGCACCCATTCCTTTTCCTGTGGAATTGAGATCTTTGTGTTCTGGCTGGTGATCTACGCATGCTTCGATTGGCCTCTAGCTGTGTCCTCAGGTCTGACTGAGCTTCTTGCTCCCTGTTTCTATTGAGACTGGCTCTGAGATCGTCGCTTGGGACATGAATAGGCGATTGAGGCCGCACCACCATCCTTTGATCAATATTCTGTCCTACAGTCTCCTTTGGCCGAGAACTCCTAGCATGCTCCCTGTTTGATACTTGAGATGGAGCCACCCTTTCAGACCTTCTATCTGCCTGCTCTGCATCCTCCATTGCTAGTAACTCAGCCAGAATCTGAGCTCGCTCCAATAGCATCTCCTTTCTACTCAGGGGATTGGATGAGGGACCTGGTCTGTTTTCAGCGTTCAACTTCCCCGTTGGGCGCTTTGGAGGAGGTCGAACTCCTTGTCCCTCCATAGGCCGCTTATCTCTCCTTCCATCTGGCAGTCCCCTGCCATCAGCCACACTGTTAGATCGCGTTGCCCTAGCGTGTTGACGCAGTGGAGGGGGAGGAGGCAAATTGGCGTATCCAGTATTTGCATTTGCGTTATTGTTTCCTTCTTCGTGCCCGAGTGAGGCTTCAGATACATGTTCCTCCGAAGTCACCATGATTGCAGGTTGAGAAAACTTTTGAGGTCAAGTTATGCACGATTTCCGGCAATGGAACCACACTGATGCCGCAGGAAATGTGCTTATCAATCTTCCTCCACGTGACAGGACTGATCACTTGGCTCCTTGACCTGAAAATCAGAACCCACGACTAGCCGAATGTGTCTCCGGCTTAGACCCTCGGGCATGAGAGTAAGTATGTATGTATTGGAGAGCAAAATGTATTGAACAAGATGAATATTCAAACAACGAAATTGCAGTTACCTTATAACCGTTGTAGTGGAGATGTATTTATAGTTGTTGAAGGTGGTTTATTTGGTAGGGCTACATGAGCTCCGATATTTTAGGAACGGTTACGTGTCATGTGAACGTGTCCTTAAACGATTCCTGATTTGTAGGAAAGCAGTTATGGTAAGAATAGAAACACGTGCGCCTGTAACCGTTAGGTCGACGCTTGCTTGGGCAGGTCGAGGTCGACACTTGGAGTTAGGTCGACCTGACTGACGGGTAGAGCTGGATCGTACCCGAAATAGAGCTTAGGTCATGAAGTCGGACTTAGTTTGGTCGGAAACTAGTAGGTCGGACAATGAACTTAAGTCGACGTATCAATGAGATGGGCCTTGGGCCATGTGATCATTGGGCCTAGCCCACTGAGAATATAGTGGCCATAATTATTTGAGAATTGGGCTTTACTTGCTTGGTCCAGCTCGATACGTTTGACATGTTCATATATTTGTGAGACGGAGGGAGTATAAAGTATGACTCTATAAATGTGACATCACTTAAAAACAGAGAATAGAGAAGAAAAGATATACTAGTATGCAACTATTCCAGTTTTTCTCACTTTAATTTTTATGATCAATCCAATTAAATTTTGATCATAATTTTTTAAAAATCCAGATATTTTTCTACAATTCTATTTTTTATTATTGATAGTATATATTACATAATAGTGAAACAATAATTTTTAGAATTGTCTATAAATATCTAAAAAAATAAAATTATATTCAAATTTTAATTGAAATTAACCATAAAAATTAAAATAAAACAAATTTTTCGAGAACCGTAAGAAATATACTGTGTGATACTTTCGGACTCGGTACTTTTGTGGACATGCATTTTAATCAAAAACCATAAAATGTAGAGAACATACAAAATATTGGTAGGACTATGTTAGAAAGCCAACTTCAGGAATATGTTACATCCTTAAATAGGTTACTTCTTCCGTACTTAAATAAATATTTAATTTTTTATCGAGAACATTTGTAAAAATATCGAATTTAGGCATTATTTCTTACGATAAGTATATACTCTCTCTATCCCACTCGATTTAGGATTTTTCTTTCGATACAGAGATTAAGAAAAAATATTATAACAAGAGAAGAGAAAATGAGTGGAGGAGATATTGTGAGTATGAAAAGTGGATTCTTTTAATATAAAAATAATATAAATTTGTCATTTTGAGACGTACTAAGTCGAGTATAATGTCCAAAATGACAAATTGTCCCAAGTGGACGGAGATAGTATACCTTTAATTATCTTATATTGTATTTCATTGCAAATCTAAGTGTAAACTATAACTATAGAGACTAGAAGATTGAATAATGCATTGAATATTATTGATTAAGAGGTAAAGTATATATACACGTATAATCTTGGAGTGCACTCCAAGAGGTCTAATAATATTAGGAGATATAGACAATCCTAACTATAATAAAATACAAATGTAAACTAGGAAATAGAATCAGACTTAATATCTCTATCATGCCCCCGCAAGATGGACGGCCGAGAGGTAAGACCAATCTTGGCTAAAATGACATGAAATCTGGGACGTGCAAGTGGCTTTGTGAGGACATCTGCTAGCTGATCATCTCCTGATATGTGTGAGACGCAAAGGGACTGCTTCTGAACATGCTCACGGACAAAGTGATAGTCTAAACCAAGGTGCTTCATCTTTGAATGAAACTTGGGATTAGCCGCAACATATGTTGCACCAAGGTTATCACAGAAAATGGTGGGAGCCGAGGTATGAGGGGCGTACAACTCATGAAGTAAGTTCTGAACCCATAGTACTTCTGCAGTAGTGGCAGCAACTGCCCGATATTCAGCTTCTGTGGAGGATCGAGCAAGGGTGCGCTGTTTGCGAGAACTCCAAGAGATGGGATTGCGACCCAGATAAACAATATAACCAGTAGTGGATAAGAAGGTGTCCTTGTCACCCGCCCAGTCAGCATCCGTAAATGCATGAAGAGTGAAGGGGGACGAGCGACGTAAAAGGAGACCCTGAGTAGCAGTGCCAGCAAGGTAACGCAATAACCTCTTAAGAGCGGCCCAATGATCTTCAGTGGGACAGTGAAGGAACTGAGAAAGGCGATTTACGGCGAAAGAAATATCTAGACGAGTGAGAGAAAGATATTGAAGACTACCAACGAGTGCGCGATAGTCGGAAGGATTTTTTAGGGGTGAACCCGAGGATGAAAGAAGAGGGGGATGCACGGCCATAGGAGTGGACACAGATTTGGCATCAGACATTTTGGCACGAGAGAGAATATCGAGAGTATATTTATGTTGAGAAAGCAGAATACCTTGAGGGTGAGGGAGAACTTCGACACCAAGAAAATAAGATAAGGAACCAAGATCTTTGAGAGAGAATCTGGACGAGAAGGTGGAGATAAATTTGTCAAGAAGGGTATTATTAGAGCCGGTGATGATAATATCATCAACGTAGACTAGAAGGTAGATGAGATCATTGCCATGACGAAGGACAAAAAGTGAGCAGTCAGAGACATAGTTCTTAAAACCAAGAGATAGAAGGTATGATTTGAGTTCGTTGTACCAGGCACGAGGTGCCTGTTTTAGCCCATAGAGAGCCTGCCAAAGTTTGCAGACATGAGTGGGAAACTCGAAACTTACAAACCCCGGAGGTTGGATCATAAAGACATCTTCAGAAAGAGTGCCTTGAAGGAAGGCATTATTGATGTCGACCTGTCGGAGAGACCAAGAATTCATGGTGGCAATAGATAGAACAGTGCGAATAGTGGTAGGTTTGACAACGGGGCTAAAGGTTTCAGAGTAGTCAAGTCCAGGACGTTGGTGGAAACCCTTAGCAACAAGGCGAGCTTTGTGACGAGAGACAGAACCATCAGGATTATACTTTGTACGAAAGACCCATTTGCACCCGACAAGATTTTGAGAAGAAGAGGGAGGAACAAGATCCCATGTGTGGTTGTGGGTTAGAGCATCATACTCGGCTTGCATTGCAGCTCGCCAAGTGGGACTTTTTAAGGCTTGGGCAATGGTGGTTGGCTCGGAAAAAGATTTGTCAACAGTGGCAAGAAGGTTTAATTTTTGGATGGGTTTGTGTATGTTGTTCTGAAAACGGGTGTTGTAGGGATGAGGAGGGACAGGCGGTGGGGAAGGTGAGTTGGTTAAGACAGTAGGTTCGACTGGGACAGTGGGTTCGGGTGAAGGGACTGTTTCGGCTGAGGAAGGAATGGTAGATGTAACAGAGTGATCGGCCAGGGGTGTGGTGTTGGGGGCAGCTGGAGATTCAGCAGGTAAAGCAGGGCTGATGGGAGAAGTGGGAGGAATGGTAGGTGCAGTGTTTGGTGCGACTGGAACAGAAACAATTGGAAGATGGTGAGTGCACCAGGCATCTGGAGATGTAGGTGGTTCTGTGGAAGTAGTGAGTTTTGAGAAGGGAAAGGTGTCCTCTACAAATTTGACGTGGCGAGAGGCATAAATTTTGTGAGTGGTAGGATCTAGGCAGTAGTAAGCACTTTGGGTGGAGGAGTAACCAACAAAGACGCAAGGTGTAGAACGAGGATCAAGTTTATGGGTAGTGTATGGGCGAAGCCAAGGGTAGCACAAGCAGCCAAATCCTCGGAGTTTAAGGTAGTTCGGAGGATTGTTATGAAGTTTATGGTAGGGTGAGAGAAGATGAAGTGTGGGTGTAGGCATTCGATTTATGAGGTAGCAAGCGGAAGCAAAAGCAAGGGACCAAAATTTTCGGGGCATTGAGGCATGAGTGAGGAGGGTGAGACCCGTCTCAACAATGTGTCGATGACGACGTTCAGAGTAACCATTATGTTCGGGTGTATGTGGTGTAGAAGTGAAGTGAGAGATACCATGGGAGGCAAGGAAGGGGCGGAGGCCAAGATATTCGCCTCCATTATCACTATAGACAGTGAGTATAGAACGATTAAAGTATTTTTCGACAAGAAGCTTAAAGTGTGTGAAGACAGAGAGAGCATCACTTTTGTGTTTGAGAGGATAGAACCAAACATACTTAGAAAAATGATCAACGAATATGATGTAATATTTATAGCCATCAAAAGAAAAGAGGGGGGAGGTCCACACATCACTATAGATAATATCGAGAGGGCCTTTGGAAGAAACAGTACTTTCATTGAAAGGAAGCTTGTGACTTTTGTTACAGTCACAAGAATTACAACTAGAAAAAGGAGACGAAATTTTTAAACTAAACAACTTGCTAATATAACTTAAAATAGAAGCG
Source organism: Adenophora triphylla var. japonica (assembly GCA_022495995.1). Lineage (NCBI taxonomy): Eukaryota > Viridiplantae > Streptophyta > Magnoliopsida > Asterales > Campanulaceae > Adenophora > Adenophora triphylla. The sequence continues at coordinate 721,339 of JAFEMH010000262.1, forward strand.
GAAGGGTGCCCTAGTCTGTGATGCCAGTTTGAAGAAGATGCAGAAATAGAGTGAACGGCAGGAGAGGATGGAGACCATTCATAGACGCCGGAATTAGGTTGACCTTGGAGAAGGGTTGCCCCCGTGAGAAGATCCTTCACAACATAAGAGTTTGGTGAGAACGTTATAGAGGAATTGTTATCACGACAAAACTGAGAAATAGAAATAATATTGCGAGATAGAGATGGAACATGAAGCACATTATTTAGATGAAGGAATTTAGAAGGAGTAAAGAGAGAAGTAGAACCGGTGTGAGTGATATTCAGACCCGAACCATCACCGATCAAAAGTTCCTCTGTCCCATCATATGGTGAATGAAGAGCCAATGTGTCAAGAGAGTTTGTTGCATGATGTGAGGCGCTGCTGTCCAGTAACCAGGAAGGATTTGGTGGTGGTTGAGTGAACATGGCATGGTGGGCCGAGGGAGGGACAGGGGTATGCTGGCGAGGTGAAGGACGAGAGGGGTTAGGGATGTTTGGTGGTGCTGCCATGGGGAATTGTTGGCGGAAAACTGGGCATTGGGACACAAAGTGACCGGGTGTGCGACACCATTGACATTTACCTTTAAATGGTGCCATGGGTCTAGGAGAAAAGGATGTAAGGTTGGGGGATGGAGTTGGTAGGAGTCCATGTTGAGGAGATGGGTTACGGGAATTATGGGATCTAGGTGGGTGTTTGGCAGAGAAGTTTACTGTGGCGGGGAAGGTGGTCAGGTTGGTGGATTTGTGTTTCAGGGATAATTCTTTATTGATGAGTTTTTCGTGAAGCTCATCAAAGGAGATTGGTGTGTCTCGACTTTGGACAGCGGTAATGACACTATCATAATCTGGATCGTTTAGTTGGTCAAGAATACGGTCCACAAGGTCATCGGCATCTAGGGGTCGACCTAAGGAGGCAAGTTGATCTGCGCAAGTTTTGAGGTCTTGCATATAGTCACTGATGGAGCGAGGGCCTTTTGTAATGCTACGGAGGCGATCCTTTATTTGTTTTAAATGGACTTTGGAAGGGTTAGCGTAAGTTTTGGCTAAGGTGGTCCAAGCAGCAAGTGTGGTAGGGCATTGAGAAATAAGAGGGACAAGGGAGGGAGAGAGTGTGCTTGCTTAAGGCCCCTAGTATCAATTTGTCTTGACGGAACCAAGTTTTGTAAGCGGGGTTGGGAGTACGAGCAACAGCTGTGGGAATAGGGTTGGTTTGGGGTGTGGAGGGTGCGGCAGGGGGAAGATATTGAGATGGAGCGGTTAGGGTTCCGTCGATATATTGGTAGAGATCATGGCCTAGGAGAGTGGCTTCAATCTGAATTTTCCAGGCGATGTAATTTGTTGGGGTAAGCTTAAGAATGTGAGAAAGAGAGACAACAATCAAGGGTTTGGTGGGTTCATCAGCGTTTGGAAGAAATAGAGGAGAAGAATCAGTGGAGGACATGATGGAGGCCAAGGAGGAGCAGCCGGCCAGAAAAAAATTGCCCAGGAGGAGAGAAAAAGAAATTCCCTAGTTGGATCTAGTGCTTTGATACCATATAGAGACTAGAAGATTGAATAATGCATTGAATATTATTGATTAAGAGGTAAAGTATATATACACGTATAATCTTGGAGTGCACTCCAAGAGGTCTAATAATATTAGGAGATATAGACAATCCTAACTATAATAAAATACAAATGTAAACTAGGAAATAGAATCAGACTTAATATCTCTATCAATAACTTGTTATATGATGAAAAGAAAATAGTAACTTACAACAAAAATTGAATATTTATTTTGAAACAAATTTTTTAAAAATTTTGTACCCGTACAAAAAGAGAGTATACATATGAAAAGTCCGGATTTTGGAACGTAAAAATATCATACTCCCTCTTTCCAAAATGGGACCAATTTTTATTTTTTTTTTGAAAATTTGTTTTTGATCAAAAGCAAATTTAATTTGATTTTTAATATTTATTTTGAAACAGAGAAATTTATTTTGGAACAAAGAGTGTAGTATTAAACTGCAACTCCTAACTGATAAGTTGATAAGTTCATGAGAAGAAAAAAACTTTTGGATCACTTGTGTGCATCATATCGTGAACCATTAGTGATTCAACGGTTATAAATAATTAGAATTGACATAATCAATAATGAATAATCGTTAGATCACTATTTATATAAGTATAACACACAAAATTGATATTAAAAATACATAATTATTAGATTACTAATTATAGTATATAAATATAATAAATATAATTAATACGGATGATTTTTTATCGATTACTCCCCCCGTCTTATCCAAGTGTGCACCATTGATCAAGGCACGTCGATTAAAAAATATTATTAAGATAATGAAAATGTGTGGTAGAAAATGAAGAGAGAGAATGAGTGGAGTAAATAGTAGGTTGGTTGAATAAATTGTATGATGGAGAATGAGTGGAGTTAATGAGTGGGTGGGGTATGAAGAATATAAAATATTAAAACCTTTTTCATTTTTGATAGTTCACACTCGACTGAAACGGAACAAAAAAAAATGTACACTCAACTGGTACGAGGGGAGTACATGATTATGAGTGGGGTTGGCATGGTGGGCGATTTTACAAGGTCATTGGATCCTTAAAATTTGTCCAATTCCTTCTTTGAATTCAGTGCTTCAGACCATCTACTGAAATTCTGGATTCTGTTTCTTGATTATTATTTTTATAATTGAAGGTTAAAAATGTAATTACAATACCTAAGAATCTCTATGAAGCAATTATGACGCATACTTGTGCAAGTGTAAAATATACTGTATAATTTTATGGGTGAATAACCTAAATATTCAACATATTCAACGTATTTTTTCAATTTTTACAATTAATTCAGTTTACTAGTTAGTGACATTTTAATGATATGTACTATTTCCATTTTTTACATTTAATGCAATATACGTTAAATCAACCTAATGACGTCAAAAACTTAACCAAAATGTCAAAATTCATTAAAAAACTAACTCATGTTAAATGCACCAACAATTGTTAACCACCCCACCACCCCTCTACCCAACCCAACGACTCCCACCACCTCTCTCGAATCCGGTCACCACCATCCCAACCACTCCCACACACCTTCGAAAGATTTGAAGGGGGTTTTAAAATTGCACATTTCCTTTCCGCCGTAGAAACATTCAAACGATTCAGCTCATTTTTCGGTTTTTCGCCGACAATCTGCCAAAAATCAAAGAAAAAGTCAAACAATTGGTGTTGCAAGGGCAGTACTACCAAGCTCTTCAACTCTACAAAGACCAATTACACCTCCATTTTCAGACAATCTCCATTCTACCTTTAGTAATCAAAGCCTCTTCTACTTGTCTGTGAGAGATGTTGTGTCGTGAAATGCCATGATAAATTGCTATATTCAAAATGGGTGTTTTTCGAAATCTTTAAGGATGACTGTTATATGATGTGGCTGAGGTGTAGGTGAGAAAAAAAAAGATGTTAGGAAGTTAGATTGTGGCGAAAATTAGGGAGGTATGGTGAGGAGGAGGAGGAGGAGGAGTAGGGGGTCAACAATTGTGGGTGGTGTGGGCATATTCAATTAGAGAGAAGGGGTTTTGTTAAGTTAGTAACTGAGTTACATTTTTAATGAATTTATAAATCAAATTTAACGTCATCCAACCATGTTGCATTATTTGAAATAAAATAAAAAAGTACATTGCATTAAGATATCACTAAATAGTACATTATTCATTGTGAAATAGAGGGTATATTACATTGTATGATTTGATAATTATTTCATAATTTTATATAATTTGCATATCTACAATTATTATTAAAACTTAATATATAAATAAATGGTGTAGTTGTAAGAAATTGACAAATTTAATATAATTTAATGAAATCTCTATCTCTATATACTCCCTCCGTCCCTGCCGAAGCGTCACTTTTTACCCAAAATGGCGTCCCATTTATAGCGTCACCCTTTCCTAAAAAGGAAATGTTTTAACATTATTTTAATTGGTGGGGCCCACTAAATTAACATTAACCATTAATTTAACTAACCCTAACCCTAAACTAATTAAACCTAAATCATTAATCAGAAAAATAAAAAACAACCCATTACCTATTCTCTCTCCTCACTTTTTCTCATCCTTTCCAGAAAACGCCGTTCACTCCTTACGACGAACCCTAGTTTCTCTCACTCGATTTCTCTCTCAATCTCGACAACCCAAAGCAATTTCCTTGAAATCTTGGGTTTGATCTTCATCATTTACTCCTTTCTCCATGGATTCAAACGTTATCGGTTCCATCAATTGCTATTGGCCATACGAAGAACCCTAGTTTCTCTCACTCGATTTCTCTCTCAATCTCGACTACCCAAAGAAATTTCTTGCCATTTTTGGGTTTTGTCTCTCTCATTTTCTCCTTTCTACATGGATTCAAACCTTTCCATCAAAATCCAAGATGAATCGACCATGGCGACGAACGATTCTTCAATCGTTGCGGCGATTCGGTGGTTGAGGAAACACAATATTGTCGGAACATATTTGGGAAACAATGGTTCAACCAGGTCGACGTATCCTTCCTATTTCGTTTTTAATGAGCCGTGGTGGTCTTTATCCAAGGAACTTGATGAAATTTATGTCCGAAATGGTTCAACCATGGTCGATTCATATGAGCGGAAGGTCCGAAGCACGTAAATTATTTGTTGATGTTGGGTTTGCATTGTCCCATTGTCTGACGATGGCTTAAGGAGCAGGTTTATGTCTTCTTTCTCTATCTCTGAAATTTCGAATGGTGACTCTTTTATGTGATGTGAAATTTTGTGATGTTTTGCTTACATTTTTGGGAGTTTGGTACTAATTTGGATGTGAAATGATGAGTATGGCTTGTTGACCTATTTTGTGATGTTTTGCTAAAATGCTCACTATTAGTTGCAACTGATAAGAACACTTTTTACATTGGTCTGCCACTATGTGTCCAGTTCTATGATGATTAAAATCTGAGAAGAACTGTGATGTGGAATTTTTTGCCTAATTGAAGTTTGCTTTGGTTCTTTATGCATTTGTGGTATTAGTTATAACTGATAAGAACACTTTTTACATTGGTCTGCCACTATGTGTCCAGTTCTATGATGATTACAATCTGAGAAGAACTGTGATGTGGAATTTTTTTGCCTAATTGAAGTTTGTTTTGGTTCTTTATGATCTGTGGTATTCAGTGGTTGAGTTTGAATTTGTGAGATGCAATTGTTCAATGATGATTTTGTAAACTGAGAATAAAAGGTTAAATAACATTGATTGACCTTGGGATGTTTCTTCACATTTTTTACAAAAGGCCCTACAAAAACTACTCTGTGATGATCTTTTACTGAGAGTAGAAAACACTTTCCAAAAGTTGGTCCCTACAAAAACTACTCTATGATGATATTTTACTGAGAGTAGAAAATGATATCTAATGCATCTTTCCAAAAACCTTTTCTTTGCTGAGGTTTTACAAACACATGTGAAGAAGCTCCATTTCAGACATCATGCCTTCAAACTTACCTGCATGCCCAGCTTGTTGTAGATATCTAATGCAACACATGACAAGTTCTTTATTCACTGTCAAATCTCTGGGTAGTTGACCATTGCTTTGCATAGGATCTTTACCAAGATGTGGTAAGGGGTAATTGTTTGCACCCCTTCGATCCATTATGCATCTGAGACATGCTTGAAGTGAGATGAATAGCTTGTTGAGTGTGTAATCTGATAACTCTTCAAAAGCTTTTAGAACTCCATCTACCAATTCAACCACAGTGCTTGCTTGAATACTAGTTCTCTTTGCATATAATGAGTTGAACCATCCCAAGTCATTGATATTTGTGTCGGGGCTATTTGGTGGCCGAAATTGTATTTGTATGTTAAAGCCATCACATGTTCTTTCTTGCCCTGAAATCAATATCATCATTGTTGATATGTGGTGGAGCATTATCCCACTGGATAATGATGTCTTTTGTCGATGTGAATGGCCATTTCTCCTTAATTGCTGGAAGAACCTGTTATGTAAAAAAAAAAAAGTAATGAACCTGTAATGTAAAAAAAAAAAAAAATTAAGACTTTTAGTAAACATTCTTTGGAAGAAGATGTTTGCGAGAGTAGGAATACCTACTTTGTTTAGCAGCATGTCTTTTGTCACTTCTTTATTGATTGAATCCAATGATTTTGTAACCATTGTACCTGCTTCTCTGTTTTTACTGTTTCTCTTGGCTGGTTCTTTCTTAATGAATGGCCACATACCAATTTTTCCATCAAAGATTAATGAACCATTGCTATCATAGATTGGCCTTGAAACAGCACAAAGAAACATCACTTTTGTGATGAATCTTTTGCTTTGACATGTTATATGGGGATCTTCTTCCCCTTGACACATGTAGTATCTCACTGCATCTTTGGTTATGTAAAACCATTTTTCATCCAAGTGTATTATGTTATCCATTGAGTTGAAAATGACACAATCAACATCTTGATGATAAGAGATAGCTTCAAGGCAAAATTTCAGCCTTGCTAAACAGTTTTCATATGTTAGGGCTGGTTTTATTGCACTAGTGTGAGCCCTGATCACTCCTTCTTTCTTCCATCTCCCAATTGTACTTTTACTAATTCCTAGTGCTTGACTTAAATTTTGAATTGTTCCTCTTTTATGTAAATCAATTGCTTTCATTTTTTCTTCATCTAATTTCACTCTTTTTTCCCTAAATACTCCAAATTTCTTTGAATTTAAATTGATAGGAATACCTTGACTACGTTGATCCACCACTTTCCTCCAATACCTGAAGACAGTCCTGCGATTGACTCCAAATTTTGTCGCAGTTGTTGATATGTAACCTCTAGGAAGCTTCCCACCAACCATGCCTTCAATCAAAAATTGGGCCAGCAAGTTCATTTGGTTGTTAGACAGATTTGGCTTGGCTAGAAGGTTGCTGCCGCTTGTTGTTGAAGTTGTTGCCATTTTGTTTTTGCTGTTTGATCACAGTTGCTGCCCTACACTTTTGTGAAATGAATTCTCTTTTGCTGGAAGAAGAACACAGTTACTGCTGGGAATTTTTTTGTTGTAATTGGTTATGTAAATAGTGAAAGCTTTTATTCCCCCCAACTTTTGTTATTTGGAGGGAAATTAGAAAGGTACTGCCAGGTGTCTTGTTTTATTTGTACATCACTGTGATATTAGGCAAATTTAAAATTTGGTGGGAAGCATTAACATTTTTGAATTTTGGTTCCAGTTCACTAATCCAAGTTTAGCCTCATGTACTTTCTTTATTTTTGAATATTTTATTCCCTCCTTAATTTGTGTGTCACCCTTAAAAGGGTGACACTTCTACCGGGACGGAGGGAGTATATAAAAGCATCAAAGTCTACATTCCCGCTCAAAAGTATCGCTATCAAATGGCAAAATTGTTCTTACAATATTTCATTAAGGATATTTTCGTAATCAATCAAGTCTAATAGAATTTTTTATAATCAGTCTTCTTTTCTTTGAAAATTATTGACTTCTTTAAGAATCTTTGCAATGGTGTTGTGAGCATATTAGCCATTTATTTGTTTTTTTACTGAAAATTTTGACAATTGTTGTATACATATCACTCCACGTTTCCCACCACCCTTTACTATTCACATTTTGAAGCGAGACAAATATTAATCCCACCCAAACATCTCATCATCTTCATCTCACTATTTTAAGCTATTTATTGTAATTATTATTAATTTCAATCTAAATAAAGGAAATACATTTGACATTCTAATTACTAGATGTTGGGGACGGATTTTTCACTATATGTATATGGTTGGCATCTTAAGCAGGTCAACATGTCAAGACGCCTCAGTATCCTGATCTCTACAACTTGACCTCTACAACTTAACCTCCACAACTTGGTCCACAACTTGGACCGACATCTTGGCTCAACGTCTTCATCAACATCCTGAAGCTGGAACAACTTGGGAGCAGTTTTACGGTTCCTATTTTCTAGGAGATACTTGTGCACTCATAAAAGACCAATTCAACCATGATTTTTCCACCATCAGCAGTTATGCCCAGAATTTTCTCCTCAAGTAACTCCATTATGCCTAGTTTTTAGGGATTTTTGGTTATTATCTTTTTATTTTACCTTTATTATAAATAGGGGTATGGAAATTAGGAAAAGACACATGTACTTTCACACACTCACACTTTTGTAATTCTCTCCATACTTCCGGGCTTGTAACTCACTGATCATAGTAAAACTTTGGTCAAGGTAGGTTCCAAAACCTCCCGAGGTTTTATGCCGGCGAACGAGTTGTTCAAGGGCTTTCCTCGTCAAAATCCTTTGTCATTTTCATTTTGATTACACACAAATCTATATTCCAATTCACCCTATTCTTTCCTTGAAATATTTGGTTATTTAGAATCACTTGTCGAAATTTGACCAAAACACTAGATACAATCAATGTTTTAAAAAACGCTAAGCGAATGTTAGGCAGCGAAGTCGAGCCTAGCACTTAGGCGGGAACTAGTCAAAATTAATTAAAATCTAGACGAGACTTAAAACTAGGCATTGGAGAGGGACCTAGTGCCTAGACGAGGCCTAGACACACTTAGGCGGAGTCTTTTAAAATACTGGATACAGTATATAGTACTCCCTCCGTCCCGGCCGATTTAGGATTTTTTGGGCCGGCACGAGGATTAAGGAAAAGGTAAATGTTGTGAGTGTAATTTAAAAATAGGAGAGAGAATGAGTTGAGGGAATAGTAAATTATAATGGTGTTGTGAGTATTAAAATAATGTAGGAGAGAGAATGAGTGGAGAGAATAGTGATTTAAGGTTTCCATTTTGGGCCGTCCTAATTTGGGTGGGACGCCCAAAATGAAAATAAATCCTAAATCGGTCGGGACGGAGGGAGTATACGGAAAGTTAATTTCCAATCCACCCCAACCCTAACATTCACCCTACCTTTACCCCATGCATCCACCCACCCCACCCCACCACCTACCCACCCCACCCCCTACCCTGCCCATATCCTTACCCTATCCTTTACCTATTTCGAATTATATTTTATGAAATATATATATATTTTTTAAATTTATCAAACAATCAAATACTATTATTTTTTAAAAATATTTTTATTTTACTAAATTATTTTTTAAAATACGTTTTACGATTAACAAGCGAAAGAACTAACGAAATCTTTAGAGCATCTTCATTCATGCCACTTCAAAATTGTTTCAAGCCATCCCTCTCTCATCCACCTCAGCTCCACATCATTAGTCATCAATAATACAATTCCAAACAATTTTATCTCCATTCATTACAAAAGTCATCAGTTTCTCTCTCCTACTTTTTATTATACCCCACCATATTTTCTCTTTCCTACTAATTTATATTACATTTATTACTACTATAAATAATTATTAATTATTGTACTATATAAATAATTAATTATAAATTTCATTATAATTAATTATTTTATTAATACTCCCACCGTCCCGCCCGAAAGGGCAAATTTTGTACCTTGGACGGGAATTAAGAAAAGTGATGTAGGAAAGAGAAAAAGTGTATAGTGAAATAAATGTTGTGAGTGAAAGGTGATGTAGGAAAGAGAAAGTGGGGTAGAGAATAGTTAGTGAATATTTATTGTGAGAGTATGACAAGTGGATCCCACAAATAAAGAAGTAATAAAAAACTTTTCATTTTTGGGTTGTGCCCTTTCAAATGGGACTCCCAAAAAGGAAATTTGTGCCCTTTCGAGCGGGACGGAGAGAGTATATTTTATTTTTTAATTATAGAGAGTGATAAAATATTAATAATGGTAGTTTTTTCAATATTCTTGTATTTTTATTATTTTTTATATGTTAATTGCAATTTTTGTTAAAAAAATTAATTTCAAATATCTGACAAGTGTCGCCCTCTAATTGGTCAATTGCCTTGATTTTCTTTTTTTCATGCATGCCGTCGTGAAAAAAAAAAAAGTAATTCATGACTTTTGTAAAAGTCATGAATATGCAAAGTCTTTCTTGCCAAATCAGCCATAACATTTGAAAATGTCTATGGTTGTGGATGCTCTTACCTACAATCAGTGTTTTAAAAGAGCCTAGGCGCTAGGCCCGCCTGGCGCAGCCTCTCCAACGTCTGATTCAGCGCCTGCAGGTCGACTAATCTCGACTAGCTTGCAAAACGCTTGACCATTCCGCCGCCTAACATCCGCTAGCGCTTTTTAAAACCTTGCCTACGACTATAAACTCAGCAGAGCAAGAGGCGCCTCGTAACTCGTAAGGAAGCAGCAAAGGGTACAAAAGTCATCTCTTAAAATTCAAAATAGCCGTTTTAATTAAATTTTACTTTTCACATCTTTCAAAAATAAAAATAAATAAAGCCAAACCAAAATATAAACCGACAGATAGATATATAAATATAGTATGTATATTCATACGTCACCGGAAGAGCATATCACAAAATTTATTTATATTTTATTATATACTCAATGAAAACGAAGAAAACCTTGCCAAAAATTTCCCCAATTCAATTGAATTTCATTTTTGTTGATAAAATTCACACTTTGAGAGGAAATCGTGAAGATCCCTTTCTCCAATCGATTTAGGGTTTATCAGTTTCGTTTTGCAGATCTATTTTCGGTTACAATTTTCAAAATTTGGTTGCAAAATTTATAAATTCAACCGTTCAATCTGATCGTCAATCCGGCGCAACTTTGCGTGTTGCATCCGGTAGTTTGTTCTCTGTGTTTGATGAGGAATGTATTGGTCGTGCCGTTTAATTTCGTTTCTGTGTATTAATGCGTTTCGATTTTTTAGGGTTGCTTGCTGAAGGAGATTTATTTGCATTTGGATAGACCGATCAAATCGATTGAATTTGAGATTTTGCGTTTGGGAGACGTTCACGTGTTGCTTTTGATTTCAGTTTTCTCCTCAATGTGAGCAACTCTCTTTCTCTCTCTCTCTCTCTCGCTCTCTCTCTCTCTCTCTGTGTGTGTGTGTGTGTGTATTGTAATATAAACTTTGTTGTAAACTTCGGTTTGATTGTTATATGATTCTCTCTATAGATAGATTTTATTTGGGTTTCTTCTTTTCAACCTTCTTATCAATCATTGATTTTTAGAATTAGTTCCACATTTGGAATGATAGAAAATGTGAACTGGGAAATGCAGCTTGTTGGAATTAGAAAGTGACTTAATTCTTTTGCAAGGTGATTTTCTTGGAGTCATTATTTGGAAATGTATGTAAACCATGTTCATTAGGATCTAACATAGTTGTACACACAGTCAGGCTTGTATTTTTCTAATGGTAATTATAGTTTCTTTTAAAGATTTAAATTAGAAAGTGGATTCGAAAAGTTAACCGATAGGTACATGTTGCAATCTGTGGTTGTTTCGGTTATTTCGTGTAGCTCTTAACTTTGGTGTTTTTATGGGTGGTTGAAGCATTTTGAGTAAACCAAAACTGATAAGTGGCGCCTCAACGCCGATCACAGCGCCACATGGGTGGCCAGATGCAACAGAGCAATGCAGCGGCAACTGCTCTGTATGATCAACCCACTAATGGGTCCCTGCATAATGCAGTTCCCACTAGCGACGCTGGAGATGCAGTCATGGCACGATGGCTCCAGTCTGCTGGGTTGCAACATCTGGCCTCACCCTTGGCTTCGACAGGGATCGATCATCGGCTCTTGCCCAATCTACTCATGCAGGTATTGTTTTAAGCTCTCTGCCTTTATTCCAGTATATTGCAACCACCTCTTGTTTGTTTACTTCCTTTTTATAATTAATGTTTGTGAGAGTTGTGATACTGTATTATTGAATTGAGGATGAGGGACTTCGTGTTAGGTTAGTTGAAAATGCCTGTCGAGAGGGAAGAGCTTTTCTCTACGTTAATATGTTATGTCAGGTTGTGGCTACCTAGCTTTGGTCCTTAATTTAAGGGTTAATTGCAATTTAGTTACCCACGTGTTACCAAATGTTGCAATGTGACTACCTACATTTCATTTTTTGCAACTTCCCCCACGTTGACATTTTGTTGCAATCTAATAAAAAATGAGTTAAAAGCTAACTTTTGTCAAAAATACATATCAGTTTTTTGCATTTTAGTTGCCCATGTTACCAACCGTTAGCTTTTTAACCCATTTTACATTAGATTGCAACAAAATGTCAATGTGGGGAAGAGGGTTGCAGAAAATCAAATGTTGGTAGTCACATTGCAACATTTGATTAAATACGGGTAACTAAATTGCAATTAACCCTTCATTTAATCTTATGTAACTTCTGATAGTTGTGTATGTATGTGTTTAAATACAATGAATAAAGCTTCAACCATTAGAGAAACCAGAATATGATTAGCAGGGGAAAGAAGGCCACAGTGAAAGAGAAAAGGCAAAAGAGTTTTGAAAACTCAAGTAGCTAAAAGTCCCGAAACAATTTTTCTGTTCAATTTATCTGAGGTTAATAGCCTATACTTTTTACATGAAAAAAAAAAAAACTATACCCACTATCTTGCATACCGTAGAGCTCATGTTCTGTTTCATCACTGCTTACTGCAAATATAGCACAATCATATAAAATTCTGCCGCCCTTTCTTCACCAAAAAAAAAGTGATGCTCCTCATATAAAAGAGGCACACGTGCAATGCTCCTCTAGGTGGTCTGAATATAAATTGCTTAAGATTGCCAGATGGTAGTACATGAATGGAACTAATGTTCTTACACTGGTGTATTGTTTAGGGTCTCTATGAGTTTATATAAATGTTGTTTGTTGATTGTGATTTATATTTTCTATGATTGACGGGGAAAATTCTTACTCTTTTTAGGGTTATGGAGCACAATCTGCTGAAGAGAAACAAAGGGTTTTTAAACTAATGAGAAACCTCAATTTCAATGGTGAATTTGGTTCCGAGCCTTTCTCTTCAACAGCCCCAAGTTCTGGTGGAGTTTCTGCATCAGATGGTTTCTACTCTCCAGAGTTCAGGGGTGATTTTGGAGCTGGGCTTTTGGATTTACATGCGATGGATGACACCGAGCTTTTGTCTGAGGTATGGAAACACATGGTTCGAATTATCTTCGTATAAAAGTTATCGACATATCTCCATTGTACTGACTTATGTTGATGGAAGTTGTTGAGTATCTTAGCGTAACAAGGAAATTTTGAAGTTAAATTATTTGCTTTCTCGAGATATGTAATCCATTTAGCTCTAGAATGGTTTGCTGTTAAAGAACTAATCAGTTCATCCTAGTACTAATAAGATTGGCGCATTTGTCAAGCCAAACTTTTTATTGATGATACTTATTCCAGACCATCTTGATCCAATTTGCTCTTCTTTTTATTCTTCTTTTTTATTTTTTTATTTTAAAAATCGGATCAACAGATCGTGAGCCTGCTAATGAATTATGTAATCCATATTTCATCACGAGAAGCATTCTGGAAAGTATTGGTTGCTCAATTAGGTGATATGACTTTGCATGCATGAAAAGTATAGATATCATGAGACAAGAACTATGACGTACCTATGTAGCAGTTTACAGAGTTATTTTTCGCATTGTAGTTCTGGTTTATTTTTGTGGGGTCAGGTTCTTACTTTGAGATTGAAGATGCCGTTTTGGTGAAAGAAACATAAAAAGTATACAAACCACTACTAATGAAGAGCTTAATTTACTTGATTATGAGGCGCATACCTGATTCGTTGTGTAAATGTGTTTGTTTATGCATGCTCAATTAGGACAAGGTTTAAGTTCTGTGTCGGAGGGATTGTTAAATGTATGAAAAATTCATTGTCTCTAAAGAATTGCTTGGGATTACATTATTCTAGCTGGTATGGGTTAGCTTAATGTCAGTTGTTCCTTGAAGAATCATGGTTAGGGAAACTAGGTTGCGTGACTTTGTTTTAAGCATCATCATCGTAGGTGTTTTAACTATGAACCTGACCATATGTAACTGTATTTTAACAGTCCTAATTTCGAGAGTGAATAGCAGCACAGAGAAAGCATAACAAGGCCAGATGTAGCATTCAGTAATCCTCATGGGTCTTTTGTTTGTATAAAGCGTGGATTTTTTTTCAGTGTTTTCTATGTGGCGGGTCCCTCCGTTTTTCCTATCTAATTGTTTTCTTTCTTTCTCACTCAATAATTGCTTTGAATTTCTTGTTGCAGCACGTTATCTCTGAACCGTTTGAGTCCTCACCTTTTATGCCTGCTGTCAATAAAGCATTTGACAGCGACTCTGATGTGATGACCAGTCGGCAGCAAAGAGGACAGATAGATGCAGATGCCTCAGTTGGATTACCTACATATGAAAAAGAGAATGCAAGGGAAAACAACGTGGCTAAGATCAAAGTTGTGGTATGTATTTTGAACGCTGTTGCTTCCGTGTGTATATAGGGGAGAAACTATTTCACCTACTGGTATCTTGTCCACTTCTTTATTTTTTTATTTTACCTTTATTTCTCTCTAAAACAACCCCCTCTCTCTCTCTTCTCTCTCTTATTCTGAGTGTTTATTTTGATGTCAAGGTTTGAATATCGACGAACTTTTCAAGTCTAGGCAAATTCTATGATAAATGCTTTGTCTTGTTAGCGCAAGCTACATCAGTACTAGTAGAACCATTCAATTTTTTACACATGAATCTTGTAGTGGTAGTAGAATAGTGTCCAAGAGTAGAATTGTGAAGATCCTCTCTGCTTACTCATCCAATTTCTCCACCTCTTCATTAGTCCATATAAAGAACATGGCTACCTAATATCCATATACAGTTCACAAAATTAGTACACTCTAATTACTTAGTGAAGGATCCTATTTTTGGTCGCGGGATAGGGACAAGAAACAATTTAAATGAGAAGGTGATCATAAGGTCATCATGACATTAAGTAGGTGGAAACCTAAGAACAAAAGAAAGTGAACAGAGTTGAACTGGTGTAGCCCTCCTCTGCATTAACCTGAATGATTTCAGTCAGAACTTTGGCACAAAACTAATTTGCTACAGTTGCATCATTCCTTGTGAAAATCTTTGCAATAATAGGCTACTGACACTTCCTTAAAATTATCCTTGACGTCCTCACCCCCTTGGTATAAAATGTTTGGGTTGGTTAAGGAAGCCTGTATCAATATCCCTCCTCTGCATTAACAATTTGGACAAGAAACGATTTAAATGAGAAGGTGATCATAAGGTCATCATGACATAAAGTAGGTGGAACAAAACAAAGTGAACAGAGTTGAACTGGTGTAGCCCTCCTCTGCATTAACCTGAATGATTTCAGTCAGAACTTTGGCACAAAACTAATTTGCTACAGTTGCATCATTCCTTGTGAAAATCTTTGCAATAATAGGCTACTGACACTTCCTTAAAATTATCCTTGACGTCCTCACCCCCTTGGAATAAAATGTTTGGGTTGGTTAAGGAAGCCTGTATCAATATCCCTCTGCATTAACAATTTGGACAAGAAACAATTTAAATGAGAAGGTGATCATAAGGTCATCATGACATAAAGTAGGTGGAACAAAAGAAAGCGAACAGAGTTGAACTGGTGTAGCCCTCCTCTGCATTAACCTGAATGATTTTAGTCAGAACTTTGGCACAAAACTAATTTGCTACAGTTGCATCAATCCTTATGAAAATCTTTGCAATTATAGGCTACTGACACTTCAATAAAAGGTATCCTTGATGTCCTCACCCCCTTGGAATAAAATGTTGTTTGGGTTGGTTAAGGAAGCCTGTATCAATGTCCCTCGGTCTCTTCTTATCAATGTCTCTCGATCTCTTCTTTTCTTCATATACAACTCCATGGTTTTTGTAAGGGTAGTAAATGCCAGAATGTTGTGGCTGTGTGGGCTTTTTCTATCTTATGGAAGATCTGAAGTGAGGATTTGTATTCTCCTTGATCTCTTCTTCTCTTCATATGCGACTAATGGTTTTTGGCTGGCGCGGTGATGCTTGTGTCCTGTGTCAGTGTGTGTTTTTTGCTATCTTATGGGGATCTGGAGGAACTTTAGTACTTTCAGGGATCAGGAGTTGCCTTGCCCTCTTCTTTGTTGGGACAGAGTGGTCTAGGTGGGCTTTTTACCATACCATGTTAACTTTTCTCGCTCCGCTTCTCACGTTGCTTTTCAGTCACCTCATATTCTTATCGCTCGCTTCTCGCTTTTAATAACTATGTTATAGTACGAATATTGCAAGTCTAGGAAGTTTGTTCGGATGTGAATATTTCTGGTTGCTGAATGCTGTTCTATGTAAAAGCAGATGCTTGATTACATTCCTTGTGTAATCTGTGCTAGTATACCGTGCATGTGTCTGTGTGTGTATTTTTCTTTGTATTTCATGCATCTGCTTTCTTTTATTAAATGGTGTCTGATTTAATGATAACTCATTCCTATACAATGTGGTTCCAGAAGTTGGCTAACTATTACATAATTCCTGAAGCATTTATAACTGATTATAGCTTTGATGCTAATCTCAGGTACGCAAAAGACCGTTAAACAAGAAGGAAATTTCACGCAAGGAGGATGACATTGTGACTGTAAATGACAGTGCTTATCTAGCAGTTCATGAGCCAAAGCTAAAGGTCTGGATAAGTCTCTACACCTCTGGAGCAAGTTGGTTAAATAATTTATGCTTGAATATGATGTGGGACATTAATAATTTTAACTGTTTCGACACCTAAATAATCTGCATATTCAGTGGAGAGAACTAATGCTTGATCTATTTAAAGGTGGACTTGACTGCGTACGTGGAGAAGCATGAATTCTATTTTGATGCTGTTTTAGACGAAAATGTATCAAATGATGAGGTAAAATACCATATGCAAATTTTTAAATTATGTTAGTTAATTGGTTTAACATAGAATGTGATATTATGTTTGTATTCATCTTCGTTTGCTCCAATCTTTCTGGTTTATTAAAACAGGTGTATCGTGAAACTGTAGAGTCGATCATCCCAACCATCTTTCAGCGTACAAAAGCTACTTGTTTTGCTTATGGACAGACAGGTGCACATGTGTAGAGATTTTATTTTGCCATTTTGCACTTTCTTTGGTCATAGATTTGTATTTTAGTCTCTTAGGGCAACTCCAATGGCGGTCCTTGTCCCAATGGGTATCAAAATCATGGACACTATTCACATGGGTATCAAAAAACAATCTCCAACCACAGGTATCAAAATTTTGGTATCAAATTAATTGTTTATAGTTAGAAACTTTATTAATATTTTTAATACGATAAATAATTTCAAATTATGATCATTACAACATCTACAACAACAATGTCTTAGTCCCAAAATAATTTAGGGTCGGCTAACATGAATCCTCAAATTATGATCATTATTTTAATTAATTATTTTTTAATTAAAATATTGATTTTATAAATAATTATAGAAAAACTCAAATAAATTATAAATCAAAATAAAATTACTATACTCCACTTGTATTATTACTAATTACAAATTGTTTTGAATAATAATTGAGCCATACTATGAAACTTTGGAAAAGAGTGATTGCACAAAATAATAATATGGAGAATTAACGCAATGCCATTGGAGTGGCGGAAGAATACTCTGATCCCTTTGTATAAGAACAAAGGTGATGTCCAAGATTGTGCCAACTATCGGGAGATCAAACTAATGAGCCATACTATGAAACTTTGGGAAAGAGTGATTGCACAAAGGCTGAGAAAAATTGTGGATATTTCGGATAACCAATTTGGGTTTATGCCGAGAAGATCGACTATGGAGGCAATATATCTTATGAGACAAACCATGGAGAAATATCGGGATCAAAAGAAAGATTTGCATATGGTTTTCATTGATTTGGAGAAGGCGTATGATAAAGTGCCAAGAGAGGTACTTTGGTGGGCATTAACAAAGAAGGGTGTTTCAAAGAAATATATTGATATTATTAAGGATATGTATAATGGAGTTAGTACTTGTGTACATACTAGTGTTGGGAAGACTGAAGAGTTCCCTATAAAGATTGGAGTGCATCAAGGTTCCGCACTTAGCCCCTTTCTTTTTGCTTTGATAATGGACGAATTGACGAGGTCAGTCCAAGATGATATACCAAGGTGTATGTTGTTCGCAGATGATATTGTGCTGATTGATGAGACAAGAGAGGGTGTGAAAGTAAATTGGAGTTGTGGAGACACACTTTGGAATCTCGAGGTTTTCAACTAAGCAGAAGCAAGACTGAATATTTGGAGTGTAAGTTTAGCAGAGTTGGAAGTAGGGAGGCAAGGGTGGTCACATTTGATGAAAATATTGTCCAAGCTTCTGAGTTTTTTTCGATATCTTGGATCCATTATCCAAAAGGATGGAGAATTAGATCATGATGTGGCTCATAGGATTAAAGCTGGTTGGTTGAAGTGGAAGAGTGCCACAGGGTTTCTATGTGATCGCGGCATGCCCAATAGATTAAAGGGAAAATTCTACCGCACGACAATTAGGCCGGCATTGCTTTACGACACCGAATGTTGGGTCGTGAAACAGTGTCACGTACATAAGATGAATGTGGCGGAGATGCGTATGCTTCGATGGATGTGCGGTCATACAAGAAATGATCGATTGGGGAATGAGGTGATCAGAGGTAAAGTAGGAGTTGCGCCCATTGAGGATAAAATGAGGGAAAATCGTCTGAGGTGGTTTGGACATGTGAGAAGGAAACCGAGTGATGCACCGGTTAGGAGGCCGAAACAGTGGAGAAATGATAAAATTGCAAGGGGTAGGGAAAGACCCAAACAAACTTGGATTAGAGTGATTGAAAATGATATGAGTTTACTAGGAGTGGATGAAAGTATGGTGTTGAAGAGGCTGGAGTGGAGGGCAAAAATCCATGTGGGGGGCTATTTTTTTTTTTACTATATTTAATTATTATTATTATTATTATTTTATTATTATTATTTTTTTTCCAACAACCTTTCCACACGATGACATATGAGGATTCATGTTAGCCGACCCCAAATTATTTTGGGACTAAGGCTTTGTTGTTGTTGTTGTTGAATAATTGAATTTAAATATAATTAAACTATAAAATAAAAAATTTATATGATTAATATGTATAGTTTCAAAATATTTATTTTTATTTTTTAAATTAAAATATTATTTATTAGCATCTTCAATAATTGGACGCAGGGAGCATAGACAATATTTATAGAAGGAAAAAAACTGTCAAAAAATGATAAAAGCGGTAAAAAAAATAAGGCAATGACCGTTGGATAATGTATTAATTCATTGGATAGAGGAATTATAGTAGTGACAAGACTTGGTGGAAGGGGGGACAAGCACCCAGTAAAGATGTTCCCCCAATGTTCCCCTCACATTTCCTTCCCTTCTGGCTCACTTGCGCGAGTGACGAACGTGCAATGGTCCTAAGCAAAGTCCTAAAAATACTATCTTTGTTAGGATCACATCAAATTTTGATACCTCTAGTTTTTGCCATTGGAGATGCAAGGACCTTTATGTGGGTATCAAAATTTGGTTTTGATACCCACCATTGGAGTTGCCCTTAGATGCTCTCCTTAAAAGAAGATCACATTAATTTGGTAATGTTTTTCATCAACACAACAATTGATTGGAAGGAGAAGAAAAAGTTCTATTATTGATGATATACATTTTGCTATATGAAAGGGTATTTTTATTAATTTGCCACTTCTCTTTATTATTGAAATTTAGCAGTTCCTATAGAGCACTGATACTCTGAACTCCTTTTGATGCAGGGAGTGGTAAGACATACACAATGCAACCTTTACCTCTTAGAGCTGCAGAAGATCTTGTAAGATTATTGCATCAGCCTATTTACCGGAATCAAAGATTTAAGCTCTGGCTTAGCTACTTCGAGATATATGGTGGAAAGCTCTATGATCTTCTCAGTGAGAGAAAGTCAGTATTCTTTGTTAATATTGGATTTTATTATTTTGTTATATTCTGTGGAATCTTGGAACTTTGCTTGGTGAAGCAAACACGAGCTGCCTATCCAAATTACTAATCCAAGTCTCTGTCATTATAGGATACACAGTTGCAAATATATGTGTTGCATTTATTTAAGGAAGATTTTTTTTTTACTAAAAATGACTCATTGGCTGGTACGTTACCATTGACAGTAGATGTTAGTTTTGTCACAATGTTGATAACATGTTGTGAGTTATGCTACTATTGGGTTCCCTTGCCAACCAGCATTTTCTGCTGTCTCAAATGTCAACCTTTTTTTAATTTTTAACATGTGACCATTTTCTGTTAGTTTATTCTCTAAGTGAAGTGCTATATTGTGAATATGCTGGTTGGCTAGTCACAAATTATGTACTCCCTCCGTCTTATTTAAAAAAGGCTCACTTTAGAGGGGTCACGGGTTTTAAGGAAAAAGTGTTAATAATGTCAGTGGAGTAGTTCTGTATGGAAAATGGGGTAGGAATTGTAAGGTGGGGGTAGGGAATAGTGAGTGGGATAGTTGTTGTGAGTATGATAAGTGGGTCCCATTGAATAAATTATATTATGAACTTTTCACTCTTTGGGGTGTGCCCTTTTAAGAGGGACATCCAAAATGGCAAAAAGTGCCCTTTCAAATTAAATGGAGGGAGTATATATATTATGGAGTAATAAGTGTGCTTAATGCATTTCGTATAAATGGTGATATTAAACACTGGTGTTCTTATGTAGGAAACTTTGTATGAGAGAAGATGGCCGGCAACAGGTTTGCATTGTTGGGCTGCAAGAATTTGAAGTTTTGGATGTACAAATTGTTAAAGAATACATTGAGAAGGGGAATGCAGCAAGAAGTACTGGCTCTACTGGTGCCAACGAGGAGTCCTCAAGATCACATGCTATATTACAACTTGTTGTCAAGAAGCACAATGAGATAAGGGAGACTAAGCGCAACACTAATAACGATGTTAATGAGTCCAAGGTTGGAAAGGTTGTGGGGAAGATTTCTTTTATAGATCTTGCTGGTAGTGAAAGAGGTGCTGACACGACTGACAACGACCGACAAACACGGTATAAATATCCCATATACAAGCTTTGGTGCATTCACAACTGTATGCCTTGCAGAGCTTCCTTGATTCATTGGTTCCAAATTCGATTTAGTTGTGATTTGCAACCTATTGATAAGATGCACCTTCTATATTTCTAGGATTTAAGTGTTGAATTTTTTTAGAGACTTTCTTATCAAAAAAAAAAAAAAAAAAAAAACTTTTTGAGACTCGTATAAGTAAGCATCCTTGTAGCATGTGACGGCCAACGTCGCTCTTGCAGGTTTATTGATGCTCATTTCTGTTTGGATTATAATGCCTTTTGTTGCCTGAGATACGTAAGTAATTACTCTATTACTTTGTTGTTTGCTCTTGTGGTGCTGCATGCTAACTGGTGTATTTGCACATATCCTAATTTTTACTTGGTTGAATGGATATCTGTGCATTACAGTATTAATCCAACTTCTTTAAAAAAAATCCTTTTTGTTAAGTCAACTTCTTAAAGAAAATAACTTTACTTGCTTGTACCATCTTAAAATTGCTCTAAAATTATTGCATCTTTTAGAAATGACTATATTATTTGGTCAAACCAAAAAAGGGAAGAGGGAGCTTTTTTCAGGGATGGAGGGAATATGATGTTTTGAACTTAAATCTCACTGCATCAGAATGTGCTGTGTTTGTCTGCATTTGCTTATTCCTGTGCAGAACAGCAGATTGTATTCATATGGCTGCTTCAAAAAACGTTTTTAGTTGGATTCATGATGTATATATTTTCTATAAGATAAAATATAAATGTCTCTATTTTGATTGCCCATCACAGGATTGAAGGAGCTGAAATTAACAAAAGTCTCTTGGCTCTTAAAGAGTGCATTCGTGCTCTTGATAATGACCAGATACATATTCCATTTCGTGGGAGCAAACTCACTGAAGTGCTACGTGATTCATTTGTTGGAAATTCAAGGACTGTAATGATCTCATGCATTTCCCCTAATGCTGGTTCATGTGAACATACCCTTAATACATTGAGATATGCTGATAGGTACCAGTGTTTATTATATTATTTTTCCTCGTGTTTAATACATTGAGATATGCTTTTAGGTAACCTATGTTTATTATACTCCCTCCGTCCCATATTAAATATTACACTCTCCTTTTTAGCCCGTCCCGGAATAAATGTCACGTTTCTAAATAAGAAAATAAACTTGGTGCAATTTTATCATTGTGCAAGCATTGTATAAACTAGTAAAGCAAATTCCTTTAAATCATTGACTAGTCAAATACGACATTTATTTTGGGATGGGGGAATATTATTCTATATCCTTGTCTTCTTATTGGTTGCCTGTATTCTATATCGATAAACAGGGTTAAGAGTCTCTCAAAGAGTGGAAACGGAAAAAAGGATCAGGGTTCAAGTTCATTACCAACAAGTAATAAAGATTCTTCATCTTCTGCACCAGTAGCTGCTGATGGGGACGGCATCTATGATCAAGACGTAAAATTTGTGAATACAGGTAGAAGGGTTGTAGAAAGAGAAAATGTCTCATACATTCCAACTCCCGATTTCGATAGACAACCGCCTCCTACTTTTCCTTCAAATTACTCCACTAGTAGGGAAGAAATTGGCGCAACATCTAGCCTTGTGGATAGAGACAGGACTGATACAAAGAATATTGCCAGTGGTCCAACTAATCAAAAGATGTATTCTTTATCATTCCCCCATAATTCAGTTGATGCAGAAGAAAAGGTGCAGAAGGTATCACCACCTCGCCGGAAAGTTTATCGGGAGGAAAAAACAGAAAAGGTGGGGCCATGGTTGAAAAAAGATGGTGGCAGTTCCGATATTCCTGCCCCGGGCTATACGCAGCAGAGAACAGGAAATTCTGGTGCTGTTAACACTGGGTCGAAATCACATGAATCTGAAGCTCTTCCTGATGATGGAAGTATCAATGAAATACTTGAGGTTTTTACTTTATTCCTTAATTTTCTCAATATGCAGGTGTCCATTAATTTATTTAGATTGGGAGGGGTTAATAGAGTCACTTTAATATTTCATCCTGTTCGACTGTAGGAAGAAGAAGCTCTTATAGCAGCCCACAGAAAAGAGATCGAAGATACAATGGAGATTGTGCGTGAGGTAAGCAAGGTTTTTCATTTTTCAGTTACTCTTGTTTGCACTCCGCGCACTTAGTTCTGTAATTGCTTTTGTAAATCAGCTATACCATTTTTCATCATGCAGTATGTTTACTTTCACACAAACTTTCTTCTTTTGCGATTTAATGGATGCGCATTTTCTCAAGTGTGCATGCCCAACCAAGCATAGAGTGGCGAAGCCATCCTAGAGCTATGCGACCCCCCCTAATTTTTGGATTGATTTGATAACTAACAACTAGACAAGAAATTAAACTAATTTAACAAGGCAAATAAAATATGACTAATTCAAGTAGAGAGAAAGAATTGAAGATCACACACATATCCATCTTATGTTCTTTTATAAAATTGTCAAGACTTGTCAAGTGTTTATTCACGAAAATACGAACTGGGATGCTTGGATCACTATTTGCAATTTGAGTATTCCTCTAACATTATACGTTCTTGATCGGTTCGTATAACGTACTAGGAATCCTTTAAGCACAAAAGAAATTATTAAACCCAAACTCTACTTCTTCAAGGTCATGATTAAAATAGATTTTAGTTTTCAAAAGACATGGCAAATGTACAACGTATGCATACAGATAGTGCAATTCATTGTACCCCAAATAATTTAAGCAATTGAAAACATCTTCACATGGATTCAATTTACAAAAAACTCAATTAAATTAATCTTGAGGAAAACTTGACAAGAATTGAACTATAAATAAAGATTAGAACATAGGATTTCAATGAGGTATACCTTCAATCCTAGATGAAAAACTTAGCTCATGATTGTGGTAAACAATCACAATCCTTCTTGAAATACATCTTGATTGCTCAAAATCCACACAAATGATAATTATAAAGAGTATTTCCCTAATTTTTTTTTTTTTAAATAGAACTAGCCTCCTTTAAAATGAAGAAGAAAACATCTATATTAACTAGGAGGAGAAAACAAGAAGAAAACTCTTGAAGTTCTTCAGAATCTGTATTTCAGCTCTTAATTTTTCAGTATTTTGCATTTCAGTCCTCTAAAGTTTCCAAAAAAGTCCAAGAATGCTTCCAACTTGCTGAAATCTCCACCAAGTCCTAAAAACTTGAAAAATACTAACAAACCCATTAATTAACAATAAAACCCGAGAATTAAGCTAAGATTAAGCCTGTGAAATATCCAACGGATGAGTATAAAACTCATCTATCAACCCCCTTAATTTTCGGAATCGTCATTTTACTACCTTAAATTTTTTAGAAAGTGCACTAAAATAACATTTTTGGCCAACCCCCTTGATTTTTGGTAAAATTTTGTACTACGATATCATTTTTACCCCCTTTTATGCCAAATTTCTACTCCCTCCTTCCCATTGATATGTGCACAAATTCACCTTTTGGGTGTCCCATTAATAAGTCCCACTTTCTTAAAATAGAAATTTTATAATACTTCTTTATTAATGGGACTCATTTGTTATACTCACAACAACTTTCCAATCACTATTTCCTATCCCCCTTTCTCTCCTACCCACTCAAAACACCTACTTTTATAACATTTCTTCCTGATTCCCGTGCACTCTCATTTTTGTGCACATATCAATGGGACGGAGGGAGTATATGTTAAGTGTAATTTTTATTACCAAACGATATTGACCCCCTTAGCAAAAATTTATGGCTTCGCCACTGCAAGCATACATGGCTTATAATACTCCAATTCTTTTCTTCTCATGGCAGGAAATGAAGCTGCTGGCAGAGGTGGATAGACCAGGCAGTCTCATTGACAACTATGTGACTCAGCTGAGTTTTGTGCTCTCACGCAAAGCAGCTAGTCTAGTCAGCCTCCAAGCTCGACTTGCCAGGTTCCAGCACAGACTAAAAGAGCAGGAGATACTTAGTAGGAAGAGGGTACCTCGTTGATTCAGACACACTCTCTCATAATTACAACTCCAAAGCTTCTTACTTTCATCATTTCTGTACACAAATTTCTCCGATGAACTATGTTAGTATGACTGATCAAACTGTGGGACGGTAAAATGAATGATTTTTTTTTTTTTTTTAAAGTCGCAGCTGCAGCGTTGAAGTAGGCCTGAACGCTCAGTTTGTGGATGTGGCACTCTCCTATTTACGAGAGTGGTGATGGTTTTGTGTAAAAGCATGTGTAAATCCCAGGTCTGGATGGGGGTTTGTAGGATTTGGGCTGTTTTTTAATTGTATCTGATTGTACCAAAAATACAGTTTTTGTTTAGAAGAGAAGGAAAGACACACTATAAGTTGTCAGTGGGGGGTGTATGTACTTTTCAGACATGTTTTTCTTTTATAATGGAAAGGAAATCTGAAATATTTATTTGCTTCTGCTTGGATGGTGATTTTGTTCTGACATGCTGCTAGCTAGTGACCTCTAAATTTATGTGTATATGGTCACTTTCAAGGATTGATGTTAAATGTACACTGTATTCGTTGGATATTATCTGCAAATCGTGAATTTGAGGCATGTGCAGTTAAACGAGTTAGATCGCGTAAGAAGCTTTGGAGAGATCTAACTCGTGTTATTATAAATGTTAGGCTCGTTTATTAAGCTAATTTTGCGTGTTACATTTTATTATCGTGAAATAACATACGAGTTCATTGTATATAGGATGGCTACAACATTTATACTTCATCTCTCTGATTCAAAATAAATGTCGTAGAGCTTTGCACAATTCTTAAGAATCCACACAATGGGTATAATTAATACTCCCTCCGTCCCTGAAAGATTGTCCCATTTGCCATTTTGATTTGTCCCAAAAAGTATGTCCCATTTTTAAACTTAGGCATGAATGTTAGTGCAAATTTACTAAGGTACAAGAAGGTGAAGCTCTTCCTTAATAATTGCAAAATGTACAACAGAACAATCTTTTAAGGACGGAGGGAGTAGAATGTAATAATTTTCAATGTTGGGATAAATTGCAGATTTAACCTAAAACGACATTTATTTTGAGTTTGAACAAGAGGGAGTACAGTAGTATGCACATAATAAAAAATTTATTATTTAATGAAAAGAGACCCAATTCACATATTCACACTAACTAGCCCACTATCGATCCTCGCAATACCTTAATATTTATACCTTTTCCTTAATTCTCGTGTCTGATAATTTTTAAATGGAACGGAATACCGTAATATTTTTACTTTTTTTTTTTATCCAGGATAATTACAGTGAGACGGAGGGGGAGGGAGTATAAGAGATTGTAGGACTGCTGTGCAAATGAAGTGCAGCATTCAGTACAACATACGCAAGAAAATGGAATGCAAACAATGGGTCAGTCTGAAATAAAAATAAAAATAACTCTCATTTACTTGGTTAATATACTTCAAAACAAAACAACTTTAAATACGGTTCACATCCGTGAATATACAGCAAAATGGTTAGAATCTGAAACTGTGATTTGAACCAACCGGCGAAATGGACAATGCTGAAAGCTACAGACACACCAAAGAAAAAAAAATGGCCCGTCTTCTGCTGACGACTGGATCCAGTATAAAGCAACTTACCAATGTTCTCCTACACTGTTAGTGGTGGTAATAAACTGACCAAAATCTGAACCAGAGCTCGCAGATGAAGATCATTTGCTTAATTGACAAGGAGAGGCGTTTTCTTGATAATTTGTCCAGTGATGTTGGCTTGTCAATTAGGGGCAAAATATAGCGCACAAGAGTAGATAATCTCAGTCAGCTTTCAGTCTCAATATCTCCTTGACAGTCCTCCTCCGGAAGTACGGCATATGTTCCTTAAAAAAAAAACATACCAGAGGCCCATTACGCCTCATATATATATATATACTAGCAACCTCGGTAGCCAGTAGGATTTAATTCAATAGGCAGAGGAAAGGCAGAAGAAGAGAAACAAAATCTAGAAGTAAACAGAAATAGAATATGTCTAAAAGTTTCTACAAGTGAGCTAATGCTCCCTCGATCCCCCTTAAAATTAGACATTTTAAGGTTGGCACAGGAACCAAGGAAAAATGTATACTGTTTAAGGTTGTGTGAGTACAGAAAGTGAGATACTGGTGTTAGTGGGATAAGGAATAGTAAGTGGAGTAGCTGTTGTGAGTATGACTAGTCGGCCCCATTGGTTAACAAATATTAAAAACTTTTCCCTTTTGAATTGTCTAATTTCTAATGGGACGCCTAAAAGAGAAATAAGTCTAATTCTCAGCGATGCATAGGAAGTATTGGACAAATTGGAAAATTTTGTTTAGTAAGTTGTTACATCATCAAGCTGGGCTACCCAATCTGCCGATAGTGTTGCTTCAAGCAGCAGTAAGCTTGGCAAACATAGCGAAAAACTGAGAGAATGCCTTTTTGCAGATGCTCCTGTTTCTCAAAAACTCCCACTTCCTATTTCAACTCGAGTCTTTGAAAATGAAGTTGATAATTCAACTAAAAATTAGGACATTATTTATTTTTTACTCAAAACATTGACCTCAGAAATGGGTGAACTCTTTTGAGTGGAACCAAGGGGGTAAAATACTACTTACTCCCTGTTTACAACCTCAAAGAAAATTCACAGAAGACTGATAACGTGATCCAAACCTATTTCAAGAACCTCCACACCCACATTTTCCCTTCAAAAAGATTGTGTTGCAATCCATTTAGATGTAAATATTTCTAATAAGACCGCAAGCTAAGAAAGATGTTTTACCTGATTAAAGCAGAGTCCAATGTCCCTACTATAGAAGTCCACATACTTGATCATGAACATGCCGCAGTCAAACCTGTTTCAAAATTCATTGTTGAGATTATCACTACGGAGGATCTGAAAAGAACATTAGACCTAGAGAAATAATACCAGTAATATTAAACAACAACAACAACAACAACAAAGCCTTAGTCCCAAAATAATTTGGGGTCGGCTAACATGAATCTTCATATGTCATCGTGAAAAAAGATTGTTGAAAAAAATAAAAATAAATGAATAAATAAATAAATAAATAAATAAATAAATAAACAAATAAATAAATAAATAAACATACAAATAAATATCAAAATCAAAAAAAAAAATAAAAATAAATAAAAAAAAAAAAAATCAACCCCCCACATGGATTTTTGCCCTCCACTCCGGCCTCTTCAACACCATACTTTCATCCACTCCAAGTAAACTCATATCATTTTCAATTACTCTAATCCAAGTTTGTTTGGGTCTTCCCCTACCCCTCGCCATTTTATCATCTCTCCACTGTTCCGGCCTCCTAACCGGTGCATCACTCGGTCTCCTTCTCACATGTCCAAATCACCTTAGACGATTTTCCCTCATTTTATCCTCAATGGGCGCAACTCCTACTTTACCTCTGATCACCTCATTCCCCAATCGATCCATTCTTGTATGACTGCACATCCATCGAAGCATACGCATCTCCGCCACATTCATCTTATGCACGTGACACAGTTTCACGGCCCAACATTCGGTGCCGTAAAGCAATGCCGGCCTAATTGCCGTGCGGTAGAATTTTCCCTTTAATCTATTGGGCATGCCGCGATCACATAGAAACCCTGTGACACTCTTCCACTTCAACCAACCTGCTTTAATCCTATGAGCCACATCTCCATCTAATTCTCCATCCTTTTGGATAATGGATCCAAGATAACGAAAAAACTCAGAAGCTTGGATAATATTTCCATCAAATGTGACCGCCCCTGCCTCCCTACTTCCAACTCTGCTAAACTTACACTCCAAATATTCAGTCTTGCTTACGGCAATCGAAAACCTCGAGATTCCAAAGTGTGTCTCCACAACTCCAATTTACTTTCAACACCCTCTCTTGTCTCATCAATCAGCACAATATCATCTGCGAACAACATACACTTTGGTATATCATCTTGGACTGACCAGTAATATTAAACACAAGCAAAAATGTTGACCCTCACGTATCCCAATTGTGGTTGGATAACAAAAGGAAAAAAGAAAGTAAAAAAAATAATTAGTAGCAAGGGTCTTCATATAGGTACTTAACAAGTAAATTAAACATTACATTTTTCTTCAAGGTAACAACCCTGAAGGAGAAAGTTTTCCTTAATTAATAAAAGTAACTTCAAGACAAGTCTGCAATGAATTTGCCATAACCTCGGTTCTCACAGCAACATTATACGAAATAGCTCCTTTACTTTTTTTATTTTTTATTATTATTATAACGATTAGGAAAGGGGGGGGGGCGCAGTTATAAATTACACACACCCGTTTTGCTGATTAGGCAGGTCTTTCACAAATTCCTGCTTCCAGGATGTAACATCAATGTCTATCCCACTCTTGTCTTTCACCTCGTCCACAATGTACTGAGCCTGGACACAGTAAGAAGATGAATAAATGAAGGCAGCGAAAATCTACAGCCCACATTTGAAAAGAAGCAACACAAATGGATGGGAGGCAGAGAAAAGCAGGATTATAAAATTAAGGAATTAGGCTATGCATTGTTGTTGTAAGATTGTTTTAAAGCACCTTCAAGGGGCTTCTCTTAAATACTTTTAAGATGAGAATAGAGAAGATTAAAACTAGTTTCAGAAAAGAGAAAAGTTGACAAGACATACCAGTACTTTCATTACTTGCCTATCACCTCCTCCCAGAGAGTCAAGGTATTGGAATTTTCCATCTTTCTTGTTAATGACAGCTAAGCACCAATGTATTTCCTTGTGGACAGGTACAAATATCTGACAGAAAGAAAAAAGAACAATACAACAACAGGGCCTTAGTACCAAAATGATTTGGGTCGGCTAACATGAATCGTCAATGAAGAGCTGAGATAACATGAAAAATGGAGAGAAAGCATTTTTTTTTGTGAAGGCCAAACTTCGTTTTCATCCATTGTACTTTCAAGGGTGTTTCACTTTTACTGTTATACTTTTTTTCTTTCAAAAATACCACTGTAGTTTGGAAAAAGTATCATTTTAACTCCAAAATCGAGGATTGAGACACGGATTAGTCACAGTTTTAGGGACGGAATTGGGGCTAAAATGGTATATTTTCCAAAGTAAAATGGTTTTATGAAAGAAAAAAAGTATAATGTTAAAAGTGAAACATCCTTAAAAGTACAAAGGATGAAAAAAGAGTTTGCCCTTTTGTGAAAGCTGAGAAGATATGTAAAAGAAGAAATGTAAAAGCATGATACACAAGAATAAGAAATATAAAATAGTGATGAAGAAGAAACACGTGAAAATATTTACCTTGTCGCACTCATAGAGGCAGTATCCCAACTTCCTTTGGGTAGTCCACCTTCGAACTGATTTGTAGTCGTAACCACTCCTTCCACCTATTAACTGGACAAGATATTCATATACCAAGGGTAAGAATATAGAAAGATACTATATATAGACGAAGACAATGAAATATACACAAACTAGTAATAATAGAAAAAAACACTCCGAATTAATTTAGTAGGAGACAGCACATCAGTGACTTAATGCACTGGCATCATTCAAAACTTCCAACCAAGTACATTAACAAGGTCAGCTCTTAGCTCATGCATTCCCTAGTAGGTTCTTGATATTTGGTGTTTTACTAGTTGCTTGTCACAATTTATCCATGACTGCCATGACAAATGGTGGATCCAACTCTCTCTCTCTCTCTCTCTCTCTCTCTCTCTCTCTCTCTCTCTCTCTCTTGCAGACAAAACAAATAATTATACCACTTTCTATTTCATTCTTTCTAGTCACTCTGATCTCTTCATTATCCTCTCTCACCCTACTCATAGAAAGAAAAGGTGCGCTTCTACTAATTGTACATTCTCTCTCTCTCCTTTTTCGTACAGTTGCAACAAAAAAGGAACCCTAAATTTTCTATGAAAGTCATTTGAATATGTGTATTGACTTTAAAAATCAAATTTGAATTATGATACAACAACAGAAAGACAAAATAGCAAAGGCTAATATATAATATATTTCTGTATTGAGCGGGACACTTTCTATATGCAAAGCGAACAACGCTACAACATGAAGTTTGTTAAGAACAAGATTTCATATGATACGGTTTGAATCATGATGTAAGTTGCCACAGAAATAGTAAATATGTGTTGCTAACTCCATAACAGTTGATTGATACTTTCGGGGCCAGCTCCTAGGGTAATCCCTACCGTTCCGTCTCTCATACTAAGTTCCCCTTTCTGCTTCAATTCTCCTTAGACCCAATGCATCTATAGTTAGAAGGATAATTAAGCTCATAATGTGGTATTTTTTGTTTGTCTTTTTGCAATTATATAGGTGTTTATCGTTGAAATCTGGTTTCGATTTCGATGGAGAAGGCAAAAATGCTATAGCGAGCTTCTCTCTTGTCCAACAAGAAACTGATTCAATATGCAATAACAATTTTGCCTTTCTTGTCAAAATCGAAACAGATTTTTACAACAAATAGCAATATACTCGCAAAAAAGACAAGTAAAATCCCAATACTGGAAACTGGAAAGCATTTAACAAAAACTAAAGATGATAAGAGTAAGCATGACACATAATGTCAATAAATGAGGGTGTTCATAATGGTGCAGTGACCAGAGAGGATGCATTTTAGTAACATTGTAGTTGCAAATTGTTTAAGAGCCTGAGTTTGTGCTTGTTTTCTTTTACTTGACTATTACATAAGAGGCAGAAATAGGCAACATTATGCACCGTGGCTTAATACGATGAGCTGGAGCAATTATGTCAATCAAGAGATATTTCAAAACCAGGCACCTAGGCTACGACCGAAGAAGTAATTTATCATACACTCTTTTCATTCACAGTTACCTTTATCTCGATATAAGTATGAAGTATACACATCATATCCAAATAAAGAAACAACATATATAATAAATAATAGGGTTGAGAGCGATATCAACCAACCTTCTTGTAGAAAAATGTATTGAAGAAATGACATTTCAAATACTTTTTGGGCTCCTTTTTTTCCCTTTCTTTCAATAACTCGAGATACACATTAATAACCTATCAAATAAGAAAATCTGCACTTCAAGATCACCAATTAAGTAGTAAATTAAATCGATTACTATTTTGCAGAGAGATCACCTCATCGTTCAACCATGCACCTGGTCTTAAACACTGCAATAGTTCTCCAGTTATTTGAATATTTGAGTTCTCATGAGTTACCAAAGGCTTCTTCCTGCAAAAGATGAACCCTACAGATTACAAAAGCACCTTCGATAACAGGTTACCTAAAATGTACATACGTTGTACCCTCCTGGCAACTTTTACGCATATTTGTTTGAATATATTCATGCACAAAATATCTTACCGGACTGCATTGGATAAGGCATAGGAAACCTCTTTCTCTTCATCATTGTTAAGTGGCAAAAAGGCCTCACTAGATACATCCTGACAATTCAAACAATAAAGTTTACAGGAAAAATCAGTAACAAAAGGTCAATTCAACCAAGTAATATTAACCTAACAATCACTTAACATAAGCATCTTCCAATTTCAACACAACAAAAGAAAAAGATCTAACCTCTTGTTTCTTAGCAGGGCGCCACAGCCGTAGTGTATCCAACTTTTTCTGACTCACGTTAATTTCATTCTCAATTCTGGACAATTTATCATTCCGCTTGTTAGCAGCATTGTACAATTTCTTATGCACAGGCATATCCATATCCACATCCCAAACCTCAACGTCTCCATTTAATGACAATGATTTCCCATCAGTCAAACCCGAAGCCACCGCAGACGAATAACTAGGGTTTTCTTCCACCCCAACCTTTCCATCCAATTCCATATACTTCGCAGCAATCTCTTCATTTTCCCTCTTTCTCAATTCCTGCTCTTCTTCCAACCCATCTTCCAAAACCTCACCCACCTCCATACTAGAATCTTCCTCGACCCCAACATTCTCATTTCGACTATCGCCCTCTTCATCAACATCGATCACCTCCTTTCCTTTACCATGATACCGTAAACTACTAACCACTCTACTTCTCGCAAGATTGTAGTTTCTCGAAAGAAAATTACCCATTCTATCCCCACCAGAATCCTCCCTTTTCGCGGAAAACCCAAACCTGTTTAATCTTATAGGGGCATGTACTTCCCGCCCAATCTCCTTCGTAACTAGGGGATACAATTGAAGTCTTGAACTTACACTTGCCGAGTTGCCAGCTCTATTTGGGGTTCCATTCATCGACGAATTCGAAAATTTCGGCTTCTTGGAAACGTGAGAATAGTCGAAATTCCGTATGGAGGGACACTGGGGTTTACTGATTGGGGTGAAGGGTTGATCGCATTCAGCACGTTTGCGATTGCTAATCGTTGTTAGGACTCCCATTGGGTGATAAAAGAGATGAATTTTGGAAACCCTAGAAGGAAATCGGAAGCCATTCGGATGTTAGCATGGCGATGGTAGAGTAGGGTTCGGGTTGAGGGACATGAAAATTGGGGAAATTAAAAACCCTAGTTTATGAATCGATGGGGGGGGGGAGGGAAATGGAATTGGGGTTTTGTAAGATTCTTGAAGGGGATGGAAATAATTTATTGTGAAAAGCTGAAGCTTTGGGAATTCGTATGAACAGCAACTGTGTGTGTACTTGTGTTTGGTGGGTACGGCCCGTAATAACCCGTACACCATGCGACGGGTTTAAGACCCGGACGGTCAGGCTTAGAATGAACCGGATTTCGCACGACAGAGAAAAAAAGCGTCCGAACGGAACGGTTCCATCCAGGGGTGTTCACTATTCAGGTTAGTTCGATTCTTTATTAAAATTTTAGAAAATCAAGATCGGATCAAATACTTTGATTCTGTAAAAATTTAGGATCAGAATCGGATCATTACATTATAAGACCGATCTCATCGGTCCGGTTCTAATGGGCCGTTTCTGATCCGGTTGCACCGGTTTTACAAATTACAATATAATATCTATATTATAAATCACACCATTGTTTTGAACAGTGGTGTGAATAGTTTCATCCGCGAAAATGACCATTTTGCCCTCACTATTCACTCTCTTTCCCATTTTGCCCTTAAAAAAAAAATTAAATTAAATTTTTTTTAAATTATTATTTTTTAAAAAAAAAAATAGTTTTAAAAAAATGTGGCCTTGGACACGGGCATATTTAAAAAAAAAATTAAATTAAAAAAAAAATTAAAAAAAAAAAATAAAACGTGGCCTTGGACACGGGCTTAGGCTAGTAATCTATATATACTCCCTCCGTCCCGTCCGACTTAGGACATTCACTCCCGACACGAAAATTAAGGAATACTATTATAATATTAGGAGAGAGAATGAGTGGAGGATGTGTTGTGAGTGTGAAAAATTAAATAGGAGAGAGAATGAGTGGGATAAATAGTGATGGAATTATTGTTGTGAGTATGACAAGTGAGTCTCATTTAATATAAAAGTAATATAAATTTTTCATTTTGGGCCGTCCTAAGTCGGGTGGGACGCCCAAAATGGCAAAACGTCCTAAGTCGGACGGGACGGAGGGAGTATATATAAAGAGAATAGTGTCTTTTGGTATGCTTAACATTCAAAAATAAGATTTTCCCTCCAAAATAGTGATAATTCTAGAAGCTATTGTTGAGAGTATTTATAATGTTGTCCTAATAAATGTTTGAAAATAAAAGAACTAAAATATCTTGCAAAAGAATTGAAATTATATTCAATTCCTTCTTATCAATTCTTTATTCTTATCGTCAACTTTTTTTTTTTAATTTTTAACATTAATATGGAGTTTTTCACAAAAAAATAATAATAATATAATAAACATGGATACTTTTGGCATTATTTATTTAATTTTAAAAAATATGCTCCTTCTGTCTCACTACAAACTACACACTTTTCTCACATGACATCTCACTACAAACTACTCCCTACGTCTAATCCGATTTAGAATTTTCTCTTTGACATAGGAATTAAAAAATATTAATATAATAAGAAGAGAGAATGAGTGGAAGATGTATTGTGAGTATGAAAAGTAAAATATCAGAGAGAATGGGTGAGGGGCATAGTAAGGAGGCTGTTGTTATAAGTATGACAAGTGAGTCTCATTAAATATAAAAATAATATAAACTTGCCATTTTGAAATGTTATAAGTTGAGTGGGACGCCAAAAATGGAAATTGATCCTAATTATGGTGGGACGGAGGGAGTATATACTTTGTAAAATGAAAATATTTTATTATTTTTATATTAATGAGACTCGCATATCATACTTAGAACAACAACTCATTTTCTCTCTCCAACCTCATTTTCATACTAACAACACTCAATTCACTAACTTTTTTCTTAATTTCTGAGCAAATAATAAGTGTGAATTTTTTAATATGATGGAGTAAGTATAATCTGAGGGCGAGCCTTGGCGCAACGGTTAAGTTGCTCCTTTGGTGACCATAAGGTCACGGGTTCGAACCTTGGCGAACAGCCTCTTGGCAATTGTCAGGGGAAGGCTCTAGCAAATGGTTCCCTCTCCCAACCCCGTGGCGGGAAGCGCAGCGCGGTTTGCAAAAAAAAATAAAATGGAGTAAGTATAATCTAACTGAAATTTTTTGTTGATCCCCCACTTTATATAGATGAAATTTTATTATTCCATGTTTATTTTATTTCTTATTATTTTATTTACTATTTTACAGGTTTTATTGATACCCACATTATATGGATGAAAATATTAATACATAAAAGACTTTGCTAACTTTTCGATGTCATGCACTTTTTGACGAATAAGCCATTATTTTGTGTTGATTTAAGATTTATTTTTTTTGAGAGTTTATTTCACTAAAAAATGGATAAATTGTTACATTAGTTTTAACTTTAGTTGTTAATTTTGAGTTTTGTTTATTTAGTTATATCAAAATTATACAAATTATAAAAAGAAACAAAAGTCGATACAATTGTTGTCATAATAATAAGGCTACTAAATATGTTGACTAAGTAGATGATTTTGTTTTAATCATTACTACTTTGTCTCTTAATAAACTCCAATGTAAGAAATTTTTGTTTTAAAATTGTCTTTTTTATAAAAAAACTTTGTTCTAAATGGTTTTACTAAATTTATTTCACTATTTTTTTATTATCATAAATTAAATGTTTAAAAGTGAATAATAAGAATATTTATCTTCTTTTCCAAAGTGAATACTTCAAATTCAAATGAATTGTCCTTTAAGAATAAAAATTAAATGAATATCAAACTTTTGATTTAGGGATATTTTAAAAATATTTATTTTAGCAAAGATGTATAAATACGCTTGCTATTCAAAATTTTCAATTTTACAATTATATAATGAATAGTAAAATAACAAAGTAGCAAAATAAATCATATAGGAAAAATATTTTAAAATAACAATTCCTATTGGAATAATCACTGAAGTTCCTCACATCACGAAATATGTGTATACAAAAAGCTTCCAAAATTTATATTATTCATTGTGTTGGTTAAATAATTATATCCTGTGTAGACTTTCATTAGTTTTAATTTTTTTATTATAAATTATTTTCAGTGTAAATTATTTTGGACTCATAATTAATATATTATAATTATATAACATCATTTAAATAAAATATGGTAATATAACAAAATTTTGCTTATACCATGCAACGCATAGGTGCAATACTAGTTTTTTACAATAACAAAATCTATAAGCAAGCATATTTAAGAACCAAATTGTTGAACAATATTTCGGGACGGAGGGAGTATCTGGCTGATGAATGTGTTTTTACACACCCATTTTACATGTTTACGAACTTATTTTAGGCTCAAAATCCCGGATTTTATGTTGTTTTAATGTGGTTGTTGAGTGTTGGATGAGTACAGGGCAAAAGAATGATTATGTGTTGAGTTTTGTCAAGAAAAGGCAAGGAAATCAAGTTGGAGCGGAGCGGAGCAGGAAAATAGTGAAGCAGATTCGAGCTCCAGTTACTGGCCTCCAGAGCGGCCGCGCTCATCACCAGAGAGACCGCGCTCCATTGAAGAAAAACAAGCCAAAATCCCTGTCCAGTAGAGCGACCGCGCTCCATACCAGAGCGGCCGCGCACAAGTGACGTCGTTGAAGACCAAAGATTACTGCCAAGTTGCGCGGGCGTGCTCACCTACAGAGTGGCCGCGCTTGTCCCGTATTCAACATCAGATTTCAGCAACTAATGAAGGGCATTCTTGACTTTTAGCACGTTTTGACCTGTGTATTTTGCCCTAGTATTAATACTTCAGCAGCAGATTTTAAAAAGACATCTTGAATATTGTTTTTGTTCTTAGTTTTTGAGTTTTCTAGAGATTTCTTCGTTCATCAAATCCGGATTTCTCAGGTTTTGATGTTCTTTTATTTTATGAGTATTGTTATTTTCGTTATGTCGTTGAGCAGCTAAATCTCTTAGATTTGCGGATTGGTTGTAGCAATTACTGGATCTTTATGCTATAGATTTCATTATTCCAAATTGATCTCTTTCTAGTTCTTCAAAGTATTTATCTTTAATAGTTTTAAGGTTTCAACTTCATGTTAAGATGACTTTGGCCTTTTAATTATTTGGGTATTAATTCCGCCATTAATTTGGGGATTGATACAATTGAACATTGCTTTGAAGATTAGATCTAATTGAGGCCGTAGTAGAAATCAAAAGGGTTTAGATTCAATATTCTAACACAAAATCTAGGGAGAAACGCGTTTCTCCATAAGTTATGGAGAAACGGGTCCCGACATGTCGTGCGACAATGAGCTAGATAGCCAGAAACCTATGAAAGTGATATCCAGAAACCTTCAAATGAATATCCAGAAACCTTCAAAATGTTTTCGGATATACATTTGAAGGTTTCGATATCCGAAACCTTCAATAGCAATTTCCTGGATATGCCCTAACACATTTCTGGATATGCACCTAACGGTTTTACGGATATGCACCTAACAGTTCTCGGATATACATTTCACATCCTTAGCTATCAAATACAAAGCTTGGATATCAACTGCAAAGCTTCTGGCTATCAAATGCAAAGCTTCTGGATATCCAGAAGCTTTTGGTCTTGGCCTTGGGTTTTTTTTTTTCTGGTTATCAAATGTAAAGCTTCTGGCTATGAAAAACACGTTTCTCCATAGTTATGGAGAAACGCGTTTCTCAGCAGACGCACTCATATTCTAAAGTGCTGAATAATTATTTGATTGTTGTGTGGCCGTAATAGAAAACGCAGCTTGATAATAATTTAAAGGGTTGCAATCCGGGCACCACACCGTCCCAATCCTTACTTTTGTGAATGAATCTTAGATTGAGATTAATGTTTTTAGCAATAAATATAGCATAAAGTGAAAGTAATTGTGAATCCAATCCGTGAATCTCCGATGTTGATCTGAGTTAATTCGTTACTGTTAAATTGCTTCCTTAGTTTAAATTGTTTGCTTCTGTTTTAGAATTAAATTCTTGTTTCAATCAAAAATCTCTGGTTACTCTATTCATTGCTTTTCTTTTACTTGTTTACCAACGAGTCTCTGTGGATTCGACCCCTGCTCGTGCATACTGCTACACCGGCAGTGAGTACACTTGCTCGATTTTTATTACTAGAGGAATTTTTTTCCATCAAGTTTTTGGCGCCGTTGCCGGGGACTTGTTGCAAGTAAACAAGTAGGTTAAGTAGTGAATGCAAGGTCGTCGTTCTTTGAAGCCTACATTGGTTCCATTGGACGACAACATCAATAGATTTGAGGAAGCATTTGAGGGCGATCCCCTCTTTAATCCTCTCTTTTCAGATTAGGACATCGAGTCTGAACCCTCCACCACCGAGGTAGAGGAAGAAAAAGCCGAGATGGCAGAACCACCGGCTCAAACAATGAATGATTACCTGAGACCTAGGGTAGACACTTCTACCTCATGCATAGTGCTGTCCGAAGCAGCAAAAATTTAGAGGTCAAAGGTCAGTATTTTGCTATGTTACCTAGTTTTCAGGGGCTACCAGGCGAGGATGCCTTGACTTTCTTGAAAGAATACCATATGACGGTAGCCCAGTTTTTATTAAGAGAGGGAGTGACTGAAGTTCAGTTTAGGCTTAAGAGGGGCAGCGAAAACTTGGTTAATGATGCTTCCATCCCAAAGCATCAGCACATGGACTGAGATGCAAGATATTTTTCTCAGGAGGTACTACCCACATCATCTGCAGGCTAATTTTAGGCAGAAATTGATGACTTTCACACAAGATGTGGGGGAACCTCTCCATGAAGCTTGGGAGAGATTTAATATGATGCTTATTCAATGTCCTCAGCATAATTTTTCTTTACTCTCTTTGAATCAAGCTTTCTATGATGGCTTGAATGATTCCACTCAGTCTGTTGTAGACAATGCAGCAGGAGGCTCTATAGGAGTCAAGACCCCTGAGGAGACTAAGGCCTTATTTCCCCTGAGGAGACTAAGGCCTTATTTGAGATGTTGAGTGCTAATTCTCAACAAAAGAGTTCTAGGGGGAAAACAAGGGGGTATTGGATTTGACTGCTACTGATAATTTATCCAAGCAAATTGCTATTTTAAATAGTAAGTTTGACAAGTTGACTGCTCAAGGCACCTCTTCTAGTGCCAATGTGTTAAATGATTTATGTGCTTACTGTGGTTTAAATTCTCATGCTACTAATATGTGTCCAAGTAGTGTGCAGTTTGGTTGTGATCCTGAACAGGTAAATGCTATGTATGGACATCCCCCAAGGCATCCACAGAACATACCCTATGGCAACACTTATAATCCAGGGTGGAGGAATCATCCTAATTTCTCATGGGGAGGTAATCAGAATCCACAAAATAAATCTCTCCATCCTCCACCTCCACAAGGGGCATTTGAAAGAAAGAAGGAGCCTTGGGAGGAGGCAGTAGAGCAGATGAGAGCTGAACAGCAGCAGGCAGCAAAGAATCATGAAGCTGCTATGAAAAAATTGGAGACCCAAATAGGGCAGATGGCTGAAGCTGTTCAAGCCTTACAAGGGCACAAGTCAGGGACCTTCCCGAGTCAAGGTCACCAAGCAAAGGCAATTACCACACTCCGGAATGGTAAATAGGTAGGTAGCGAGGTAACTTCTTCTCCATCTACTGTTCCACCTCCTGTTGTTGAAATTGTTAATGAGGAAGAAGGTACTAATGAATTGGGGGAGAAATCTAAAGTTGACTCTCCAACCCCCAATCCATATGTACCGGCTGTACCGTTTCCTGGAAGATTTATGAGGAATAAAATGGATCAACAAATGTCGGAGTTGATGGACATGTTCTCTAAAGTGAACATCAATCTCCCTTTGTTGAATGTGATAAAAAATGTGCCGGCGTATGCCAAGTTTTTCAAAGAAATTAATTCCAAGAAACCAAAGTATGGCAAGGATGAGAAGGTATTTATGGGAGAGAATGCTAGTGCAGTGGTACAACAAATCCTCCCACCCAAACAAAAGGACCCCGGAAGTTTTATAATTTCTATCAATATGGGGAACTCGAGTAAGGTGAAGGCGATGTTGGACCTAGGCGCTAGTATTAATTTGTTGCCCCATTATATGTATCTTGATATGGGTTTGCCTGAATTGAAACCTACATCCATGGCTCTCCAACTAGCGGATCGATCTATTAAAAGACCGTTGGGGATTGTGGAAGATGTTTTGGTTCAGGTGGACTCATTAATCATACCTGTGGATTTTGTTGTGCTTGAGATGCCTAATAGTGTGTGTAATCGTCGTGATTCCCCAATTCTACTTGGGCGTCCATTCATGGCGACAACAAACACTATTATTAATGTTGGCAATGGAACTCTTTCCATGACTGTGGCCAACGAAACGATTGAAATTTCTGTGCATGATATTATGCAAAATCCAATGGACAATGGGAATTCTTGTAACTTTGTGGAGAGAGTAGATGATTGTGTGCAGGAATATTTGTGGCATGATAGAGCATGTGATGAACTTGAGATGTTGTTGAATGGCAGTGGGAAAACTAGGGATAATGCGGGTTCCGAAGTAATGGCCATTGAAAATAAGGCCGAGGAACATTATTCTGTTAATGGCCCGTCTCACTCCCTAGGCTACTTCAATGAGAAGTATGCGCCATCAGTTGTGGTTCCACCGGTTCTTGAGCTAAAACCCCTTCCCTCTAATTTAAAGTATGCTTTTCTGGGGGAGGGCGAGACTTTACCTGTGATAGTTGCCTCAGACTTGACCCTAGAACAAGAGGCCAAATTAATTGTTGTGCTTTGTGAGCACAAATCGGCCATAGGGTGGACTTTGGCGGATATTAAAGGAATTAGCCCCTCAATGTGTATGCATAAAATTAATCTTGTAGAGGGGGCTAAACCTTCAAGGGAGAGACAAAGGAGATTGAATCCTCAC
The DNA here is from genome assembly GCA_022495995.1 of Adenophora triphylla var. japonica. Lineage (NCBI taxonomy): Eukaryota > Viridiplantae > Streptophyta > Magnoliopsida > Asterales > Campanulaceae > Adenophora > Adenophora triphylla. The sequence continues at coordinate 762,648 of JAFEMH010000262.1, forward strand.
ATGGAGGAAGCAGTGAGGAAAGAGGTCCTGAAATTGTTAGATGCGGGAATTATATTCCCAATTGCGGATAGTGAGTGGGTAAGCCCGGTCCAAGTGGTTCCCAAGAGGTCGGGCATTACTGTTTTGAAAAATGATAAAAATGAGGATGTGCCCACTAGAGAGGTGACCGGGTATAGGATGTGTATAGATTTGAGAAAGCTTAATGCCGCCACCAAAAAGGATCACTTTCCTTTGCCTTTCATTGACCAAATCCTAGAGAGGTTGGCGGGTCATGCTTATTACTGCTTTCTTGATGGATTCTCGGGATATAATCAAATCACAATTGCACCCGAGGACCAATCAAAGACCACACTCACATGTCCCTTTGGTACTTTTGCTTATAGGAGGATACCCTTTGGGCTTTGCAATGCACCCGCTACTTTTCAAAGGTGCATGACCTCCATCTTCTCGGACATGATAGAGAAGTGTGTAGAGGTGTTTATGGATGATTTTTCTGTGGTTGGAGATAGCTTTGAGGGGTGTCTTGATAATTTGACTATGGTCTTGAGGAGATGTTGCGAGACCAATTTGACACTTAGTTGGGAGAAGTGTCACTTTCTTGTTAGGCAGGGGATTGTCTTGGGCCACATAGTGTCTAGTAGGGGGATTGAGGTCGATAAAGCTAAGATAGATGTGATTTCTAAGCTACCTCCCCCGGTCTCAGTTAAGGGTGTTCGAAGTTTCTTAGGCCATGCGGGTTTTTATCGGCAATTTATTAAGGATTTTTCACAAATTTGTAAGCCGTTAAGTAACTTGCTAGCTAAAGATACCGAGTTCATCTTTGACCAAGACTGTCTAGATGCTTTCACTTTATTAAAAGAAAAACTTACTTGCACTCTCATTCTTTCTAGCCCGATTGGTCTCACCCTTTTGAGATCATGTGTGATGCATACGATTTTGCTATTGGGGCTGTTTTAGGCCAAAAGATAGATAAATTACCGCATGTAATCCATTATGTAAGTAGAACTCTTAATGATGCACGGCTTAATTATACCACTGCGAGAAAGAATTTTTAGTGTTGTGTTTGCACTTGAGAAGTTCCGTTCATATTTGCTTGGGTCGAAGGTAATAATTTATTCGATCATGCGGCTTTAAAATATTTGTTGAATAAAAAGGATGCAAAACCTAGACTTCTTAGGTGGATCTTTGTTGTTGCAAGAATTTGATTTGGAAATAAGGGACAAAAGGGTCCGAAAATGTAGTGGCGGATCACTTATCGAGGCTTGAGGATTTCTCGTTTCGTAATAGCAAAGAAGGGGTGATTAGGTGAATGAAAATTTCCCGGATGAACAACTACTTGCTTTACATGTTCAAGAGCCTTGGTATGCGGATCTTGTTAATTATCTTGCATGCGACATGATACCTCCTCACTTTACTTATGATCAAAAGTGGAAATTTAAATCTGATGTGAGGAACTACATTTGGGATGACCCTTACTTGTGGAAAATTTGTCCGGATAAGATTGTGAGAAGGTGTATTCCGGAACATGAACAATTGAGTGTCTTGCGCTTTTGTCATGACTTACAATGTGGTGGGCATTTCGGTGGTCAAAAAGGCGCTAGGAAAATCCTTCAATGTGGCCTATATTGGCCCACCATATTTAAAGATGCGCAAGATTTTTGTAAAAAGTGTGATAAATGCCAAAGAACTGGAGGGATAGGTAAGAAAGATGAGATGCCCCAAAATTATAATCTTGTTGTTGACATATTTGATGTGTGGGGCATTGATTTTATGGGCCCCTTCCCCTCATCCCATGGTTTTGTGTATATATTAGTAGTGTGGACTATGTTTCTAAATGGGTGGAAGCTATTGCCACCTGACTAATGATGCTAATGTTGTTTCAAAGTTTGTGTGTGAGAATATTTTTTGCAGGTACGGGGTGCCTCGGGCTATCATTAGTGATCAAGGAACTCACTTCACAAACAAAGCTTTTCAACCAAGTCCTAAAGAAATATGGGGTTGTTCACAAGCTAGCTGCTACCATCCCCAAACGTCGGGGCAAGTGGAAGTTAGCAACCGCCAAATCAAGGGGTTCTTGAGAAGACGGTTCGGCCAAACAGAAAGATTGGGCTTTGAAGCTCAATGATGCATTATGGGCATATCGGTTGCTTACAAAACTCCCATTGGGATGAGTCCGTACAGAATTGTGTATGGCAAAGAGTGTCACCTTCCGGTTGAGATGGAACACAAAGCATATTGGGCTGTGAAGGAACTCAACATGGATTTGAAGAAGGCGGGTGAGAAACGAATGCTTGACTTGGATGAGATCGATGAGTTGAGGAGAGACAGCTACAAGAGTGCCAAGCTGTATAAGGAAAGAACCAAGAGGTACCATGATCAGTACTTAAGGCCGAAAATCTTAATGCCGGGTAAGAAGGTTTTATTGTTCAATTCTAGATTGAGACTTTTTCCTGGCAAGCTGTGTTCCAAATGGTCGGGCCCTTATGAGTTGGTGAAAGTATTTCCACATGGAGCGGTCGAGCTCAAAGATTTGAAAACTGGAAGTACTTTCAAGGTAAATGGGCATCGAGTCAAGCCCTATTACGAAGGGGTGTCTATCTTGGAAGAAATTGATGTGGTGGTGTTGGTGGATGCACCAAAAATCAACTGATAAATCATTAGCATCATGTCGAGCCAAAGACTTAAAACAAAGGCGCTTGTTGGGAGGCAACCCAACCTTAGGTAACCTTTACTGCTTTCTGTTTTTATTTTCAGTTTATCACTACTCGTTAGCTTTGAGTTCGCGTTGGAATTTGTTTATGCAATGAGGACATCGCAAATTCTTAGTTTGTGGGTGGGGGTATTCATAAAGAAGAAAAAAAATTGTTATTTACCATTTTCGAGTCGTTAGTGTAGAACGTGTCGAACTACGGTGACCTGAGCCTATTAATGTGTGTAGTCCTCTCACATTAATGGGGACGTAGGCAGCGAAAGTGCGGTCAAATGTTTGACATATTTTTGTCGAACAAAAGTTTTGTGTCACCCTTTATGGGTCTCTCCGAGTTTGTGGGTTTATAGGGGAGTGTAAATAGTTGTCACCCTCCAAAAATATTTTCTTTTATTTTATGTCAATAGATATTACGCTTGTGTGTGTTTGTGGTGATGTGCAGGATAGCACACAACTGATCAAAACTGAAGCGGTGGACCTTAAGGCAGTGAGAAGAGCAAGAAAAATGACGAAAACTCGCTGTCCAGGTGCGCGGGCGCGCTCAGACATAGGGCGGCCGCGCTTGATTAAAGGAAAAAGGGCCACAAGTCTCGGCCATCCAGCGCGAGCGCGCTCCAAGATAGGGCGGCCGCGCTCAATCAATGGAAAAAGGGGAATCAGTTTCTGTCATCTAGCGCGGACGCGCTTGAAGGGAGGGCGGCCACGCTCTAGCGAAAATTCAGGGCAAATTTGAATAACCCTAATCAGATGCTGGCCCCTCTTCATAACAACAACCGCCGCCCCCTTCTCTTCTCTCTAATATTACGAGTTCCCTTCCCTCTCTCTCCTAAATCCCTCACCCAAATCCCAAATACCTTCCCTTCCAACCCCTAAATCACCCTACCCACCATATATTATCAAACCAAAGCCCGATTCCCTCAACCAAAAGCCATTAATTCCAGTGACTTTGAGCAATTTCGGAAATTGAAGAAAAGGGGTTTTGTGAATGCAATCTTGTTGAATCAAGTGGGTTAAGCTCGAGTTGAAGGTGGTATTGTGGGTATTAGCTTTGCAAGGTCAAGTTTGTGGGTTTTTTCCGGCCTTCTTCCCAAACTCCGGCGGGATTTTCCTGCAGCCCCGGCGAATTTTCCGGCAAGTATTGAGTAGGGGTAAGAACCTTGAATTTTAGAATCTTTTTCTGCTTCGTAGTGATAATATGTCTACATCTAATCCCAAGCGTAGAAGGGGAAACAAAAACCCACCGGTTGCACCTCGACCTTTGTATGATGATAGCAAATTTGTGAGTGTTGAGGCGGAGAAATTCTTTAATGCTTATGCCGCCCGAAGTTTCAATGTGGAAAAGGGTATTGATATTACTGATATGGGATTGAATGAAATTGTAGAGAGGTGTGGGTGGCAAAATTTATTGATTGCCCCGGTAGTTGGAGGGAGTAGTGTTCTAGTCCGGGAATTTTACGCAAATGCGTTTTCTAGGAAAGGGGAACATGATATGTCTTTTGTGCGGGGTATTGAGGTGGGGTACTCCCGGGAAAGAATTATATCTTATTACAACCTCCCCACGCACGTGCATGCCGACACTTGTTCATTCTTGCACCTCGAGAAACAAATGATGTACAATCCCAAAGGTAACCTCCAGCTGATTGCCGACACGTTCGGGGCTTTGCCGATTGACCTGACACTGCCAAAAGGAGTATTGATTGCTTCTAAACTTCTTCCCCCACAGATGAAGTATCTTCATAGGGTTATCTGTGAGAGAGTTCTCCCCTCTTCGAGGCCGCACGAGGTTGGGTGGCGTAGAGCCGCTTTGATGCACGTCATCTTGACAGGGCAAAACATTGACACCGGCTCAATCATTGCCCATGAGATTAATAGGACGTATCAGCAGATGGGAAAGAACAGTTACAACTACCCTTTGATGATTACGGGGTTGATGGGGCTCAATGGAGTTGATTTTACTAATATCCCTAGGGACATAGGGTTGGAGCCCACCATTACAGAAAGAAAGATTAGGGATAAGAGTCACCCCAAGGGGGTGAATGTGATTGAGCCGCAGGAAGAACAAGAAGAGGAGGAGGAAGAACAAGAACAAGAGGAGGATGTTGTCGGAGACTGGAGAGCGGACCCAGCTAAGGGCATATACTATCTATCGCAGCAGTTGGAGGCGATGGAACTGAGATTTGATCAGCGATTTACTACCCTGGAGCAGAGGCAGACCGCGATTGATGATAGGGTACACGCGGTTGATGATAGATTAAGGGCGGAGATAGAGACGGCCCAAGCATGGCGGGCCCAGCAGGATAGTAGGTGGGACCAACTCTTTAGTCGGTTGCCCCCTACTGGTTATACATGGTCACAGTACCCGCCGCAGTACCCGCCGCAGCAGCAATTTCCCAGTGGCACATCCGGCCAAGGAGATCAGTGGCAGCAGCAGCAGCAATTCCCTGGAGGCTCATCCAGCCAATGGGGTTATCCGCCACCATGATCGGTTAAGGTATCCCTACCCTGAGTTTTACAGTTAATTGCATTGGGGACAATGCAATCTTTTAGTTTGTGGGTGGGGGGTATCTGTGTTTTTTTCTGCTTATCACCATGTTAGTTTAGGTTTTTTATGTTTGTAGTTAAAATTTAAAAAAAAAATTGTTCTCTTTATTTTGGGATATGTTGGCCTGCGTCTGTGATGATTGAGTGTAATTTGTTAATCCTTATGCTATCTTGGATTTGAGAATTAGGGTTACATTGAGGCAATAAACCATGATTGCACCACCTCTCACTTCCATTTATCATTGATCATTGTTGTCATTCTAAGTGCCATTTATGGGATCACTTGTGTATTCTCGGGGTCCCTAGAACATGGTTTGCATGATTGTCAATATCACGTCATTAGGCTATTTTGATACATATGGCTTATTCTTTCATCCCTTTTGTGGACCTTCAGCTTTCTACCCCAGTAAATAATATGTTCCGCTAGAACCCCTGTTGAGCCTTAATAGAAAAGAATGGGAAATCAGACCGCCATTCGCCTTCGTTTGATGCCTTTTTCCTTACCCCTTTTTCACCTAGTGCGAGGATACCTTACCTTTTGGAAAGTGAACTAGGGAATGAATGGGAATATGGGTTGAATTTGGGTGAGTGGAAATTAAATGTGCAAATTGGGGTCAAAGTGCGAAAACAGAAAAGGGGTGTGATATACAATGAAGAGGGGCAAATGAAAAAATGAAAAAATTGAAAAAAAAAGAAGTATGCTTTGTATATACATTCTGTCAAAAGAAAAAAAAAAAACAAAAGAAAATCAATCTTGCCCCTCTATTGTGTCACAAGCTAGAAATTAGAAGAGGCCCCAAAAATAAGGGAATGTGTCCAACCCAATGTTGTGTATGTATCAAAAGTTTTAGTTTGTGGGTTGGCACATTGGGAAGTAAAAGGGTGAGCGGAGTGAATTATCATAGTGAGGATGGACAAATAAAACGAAGACTTCTTAGTCTCACTTTCCAAGTTCGTATGTCCTTACCGTCTTTTGTAACCGTGAACCGAGCCATGCGATCTTTCGCACTATAACACTTAGAGCCATATCTTCGTTTCGTTATCAAGTAGCCGGGTTGACAATTGTGGAAACATGCATATGAGTGTCCATTTGTGGTTGTATTTGATACACATTATGTTAGAGCATCACTTAGTGAATCCATAAACAATCTTAGAATGTGACAATGGTCTACCATACTTCACTTCATTATTCAGGCCGCGATGGAAAATTGTGGGTTTTTGCATTAATGTAATGTTAATTGATGATTCATGATAGTATGCTTGTGATTATTTTGTGTGAGGATCTGAGACTGTCTGGCCGGCAAAATTCCCATTTTGAAGAGAACATCCCAAAAATATTTTGCTTTATTTTTGTAGTGTAGTTTTATTTTATGTTGGGTAGCTTAGTTTTTGTTTTGTTTTACTCGGGACGAGCAAAAGGTTAGTTTGTGGGTGTTTGATGGATGTGTTTTTACACACCCATTTTACATGTTTACGAACTTATTTTAGGCTCAAAATCCCGGGTTTTATGTTGTTTTAATGTGGTTGTTGAGTGTTGGATGAGTACAGGGCAAAAGAATGATTATGTGTTGAGTTTTGTCAAGAAAAGGCAAGGAAATCAAGTTGGAGCGGAGCGGAGCAGGAAAATAGTGAAGCAGATTCGAGCTCCAGTTACTGGCCTCCAGAGCGGCCGCGCTCATCACCAGAGCGACCGCGCTCCATTGAAGAAAAACAAGCCAAAATCCCTGTCCAGTAGAGCGACCGCGCTCCATACCAGAGCGGCCGCGCTCAAGTGACGTCGTTGAAGACCAAAGATTACTGCCAAGTTGCGCGGGCGCGCTCACCTACAGAGCGGCCGCGCTTGTCCCGTATTCAGCATCAGATTTCAGCAACTAATGAAGGGCATTCTTGACTTTTAGCACGTTTTGACCTGTGTATTTTGCCCTAGTATTAATACTTCAGCAGCAGATTTTAAAAAGACATCTTGAATATTGTTTTTGTTCTTAGTTTTTGAGTTTTCTAGAGATTTCTTCGTTCATCAAATCCGGATTTCTCAGGTTTTGATGTTCTTTTATTTTATGAGTATTGTTATTTTCGTTATGTCGTTGAGCAGCTAAATCTCTTAGATTTGCGGATTGGTTGTAGCAATTACTGGATCTTTATGCTATAGATTTCATTATTCCAAATTGATCTCTTTCTAGTTCTTCAAAGTATTTATCTTTAACAGTTTTAAGGTTTCAACTTCATGTTAAGATGACTTTGGCCTTTTAATTATTTGGGTATTAATTCCGCCATTAATTTGGGGATTGATACAATTGAACATTGCTTTGAAGATTAGATCTAATTGAGGCCGTAGTAGAAATCAAAAGGGTTTAGATTCAATATTCTAAAGTGCTGAATAATTATTTGATTGTTGTGTGGCCGTAATAGAAAACGCAGCTTGATAATAATTTAAAGGGTTGCAATCCGGGCACCACACCGTCCCAATCCTTACTTTTGTGAATGAATCTTAGATTGAGATTAATGTTTTTAGCAATAAATATAGCATAAAGTGAAAGTAATTGTGAATCCAATCCGTGAATCTCCGTTGTTGATCTGAGTTAATTCGTTACTGTTAAATTGCTTCCTTAGTTTAAATTGTTTGCTTCTGTTTTAGAATTAAATTCTTGTTTCAATCAAAAATCTCTGGTTACTCTATTCATTGCTTTTCTTTTACTTGTTTACCAACGAGTCTCTGTGGATTCGACCCCTGCTCGTGCATACTGCTACACCGGTAGTGAGTACACTTGCTCGATTTTTATTACTAGAGGAATTTTTCTCCATCACTGGCTCTCTACAAGCAAGCATATATATTTAAGAACCAAATTACAATAACAAAATTAACAGTTAGAAAAGAAGAGTTTTCCATGTTCAACCACTTGAGCCCAACAAAAAACTTAACTAGCTAAAAAAAACATAATGGTAAGAAGGTTAATATATATATATATATATATATATATATATATATATATATATATATATATATATATATATATGATGTAAAGTAACGCAGCGGAATAGTAGCAAGGCTTGATCGAAATCAAAACCCTCTGCAAGGAATCGCAATTCCTTAGATAAATAAGAACTTCTAAGGAAGATCTTCTGCAAGTCAATAAAGACTTAAAGGTTTAAAACCCAAATTGCAAAGCAATCAATTTTATTAATAAAAAATAGTCTAAAATTCGGATTACAACTTTAGGCCTATTTTAGAGTGCCTATAAAACATGAAAAACACTCCTAAACCTTCTAGAATTATTCATAACCTATATGGTAACTTAATAGGACTCAAAAACTAGTAAATCTCCTCAAAATCTACTCTAAAATCATCTCTAATCAACCTATTAAAATTAATGACGAAAATAAGAAATAAACTATAAACTAAAACAAATTAAATCCTAAAATACTAATTAAAATACAAAAATAATTACTATATTTGACTTCGTCAAATATCTTTCCTACACCCACTCTTCAAAAGAACTCGACCCCGAGTTCTCATCCAATGTTTGAAAAGTGCCGTCCCACTTAAAAATATATTTCGAATAAATCTTCTTTTTAAGCACACATTGATGTAAGATGATCTCTTCCAGATATAAAATTATTCCATCCATCACATCCTCCTTGTGTTGATCTTCCACCCCTTCCTCCCCTTGATCAACAATGATCAATAAATTTTCAAAAATAACTTCATCCTTGTTGTGAACAACACCCAAATTTTCATCAAAACTTGGGGGTTTCCACATCAGTTTTGAACAATCAATACCAACCTCTTCTTTCTCCTTGAATTCAACTAGGACATTATCAAGGACTATAATATTTGAAGTAATAGTATCACCACAAACCTGAACAATGCTCAAATCTTCTTTGAACTCACAAATAACCTCCTCATCAAAAGCTTCTTCTTGAGTAAGAAATTTTTCAATAGACAACTCACCATTAAAGACCGGAATATCCGCCCTAATCTTGGGTCGTTGATCTTGAGGAGGCACTGTCCTGGCCTCACCTTCAACATTATCCGAAGTATCCCCGCCTATCGGATCATCACAGTGGAGATTTTCCCCGTGAGGACCAGCCCGATTTCGTGGGTTGACACCACCTTGACCAACTTGCAATCCTCTCAAAACTTCCATCAACTCTCTATGTCGACGATCCTGTCGCTCTGCTTGGCGATTCAAAGTTTCAAGGATTGTGGTAAAAGTGATATCTCCGTTGTTTCCCTCATCGTTAGCCATCTTCTCGTCAGAGAACCCTAGGATCGTCCGATTTCTGATACCAACTGATGTAAAGTAACGCAGCGGAATAGTAGCAAGGCTTGATCGAAATCAAAACCCTCTGCAAGGAATCGCAATTCCTTAGAAAAATAAGAACTTCTAAGGAAGATCTTCTGCAAGTCAATAAAGACTTAAAGGTTTAAAACCCAAATTGCCAAGGTTCTAAAAATCGCTAGGCGGCTCCTAGGCGGCGAGGCCGGGCCTAGCACCTAGGCGGGGCCGAGGCGGGGCCTAGGCGAGGCCGCGAATTTAAACACATTTTTATATATATTCCATAGTTTCTGTCCATACATAATACATAGTGACAAATTCAAATATATATTCCATAGGCGGGGCCGAGAATTTTGACACAAGGTTATAGAGCATATGAAAATTATAAATGTATTCCATCATCCACAACATAAACTAAGGTTAAGTCAAATTCAACCATGTGTTATTTGTTTTCATTTTCAATCCTTATAAAACGACGTCATTTAAGGATAAAAAAAATTAAAAAAATTAAAAAAAATTAAAAAAAAATTAAAAAAAATTAAAAAAAAAAAAAAAATAAAAAAAATAAAAAAAATAATAAAATATTACTTAGACCGCCTAGGCCCGCCTAAATCCGTCTAGGCCCGCCTAAATCCGCCCAGACCGCCTGATCCGCCTAGACCGCCAAGAACGCCTAGGACCGCCTAGGATCGCCTAGGCCGCCTAACGCCTAATTGACCGCCTAGAGAAAAGTCGCGGCGCCTGGGCCCCGCCTAGCGCCTAGGCCCCGCCTAGGCGGCCGCCTAGCCCGATTTTTAGAACACTGCAAATTGCAAAGTAATCAATTTTATTAATAAAAAATAGTCTAAAATTCGGATTACAACTTTAGGCCTATTAGAGTGCCTATAAAACATGAAAAACACTCCTAAACCTTCTAGTAACCTAATAGGACTCAAAAACTAGTAAATCTCCTCAAAATCTACTCTAAAATCATCTCTAATCAACCTATTAAAATTAATGACGAAAATAAGAAATAAACTATAAACTAAAAAAAATTAAATACTAAAATACTAATTAAAATACAAAAATAATTACTATATTTGACTTCGTCAAATATCTTTCCTACATCAATATACATTCGGTCCGGTCCGGTTCCGGTCCAGGACATCATATATTTTTTCAAAACCAGAATCAGACCAAATAATCGATTTCATAAAAATTTGGAACCAGGACCAGACCAATACTATTTTTTCGGTCCGGTTTTTACTGGTCTGATCCGGTTCTACTGGTTCGGTCCGATTCCACGAATTTTTTATACTGCCCTAGTTCCATCTGAACTCAAACCCATCTCATTTATATTTATGTATTACTATCTATATTATAATAAAGTTTAAAAATTACTTCCTCATTATATATATGATAATATCATATGGTTAATATTAAACGATTTTATTTCTTTTTAATTTCAATTGTTGGATTATTTTTCAGTAACTCTAATCTACGGTATGGTAGTGATCGATTTTCTTTATTCACCTCTTTTTTAATTTTTGGAAAAAATCATATTTTCATCATTGAACTATAGCATTTTTCAAAATGTTCTCACTGAAATAATTTTTTTTCAAAATATTCTCACTAAAGTTTTACATTTTTCAAAATGTGCTTACTCCATTAACAAATTCGCTTAGAATTTAACGAAATCTAGCCACATTAAATATGCGTGAATAAAAAATTTGAAAATTATTAATTGTATTTTAATGGTGTTGTCAAAGAGAAACCAATAGATTGGTTTTTTGTTTTTAACAAAATAATTATTGCTATTTTTATATTTTTTTTATATTCATAATTTATGATTGTTTTTCGTAAAAATAATTGAAACATGAAAGTTTTCTATTTATTTCTCAATTTTAAAGATTATCTTTCGATTGCTTAATTTTTTTTTTTAATGACAACCTGTATATTTTCGATAAAAATTGATTGAAAATTAATCTATACTCCCTCCGTTCCGCTAAGGTTGCAACATCAAGGGTGAAGCACAGAAAATAAGAAAAAGGCTTTATATTCATAAAGTAATGCCCAGCTGTACTATTTGCTTGAATCAATCGAGATTTGCAAAAGTTTAAATTTTGGATTACACACTTAATCCTTCCCTCTCTTTTCTTCCCTCTCTTTTCTTCCCTCCCATTTTCTTAAAACCTAGTACAGTGACTGTGTAGTGCATAAATTCCATCACTTGCACAGTACAACCAACTACTATAGTAAATTATTTTCTAAAAAAAAAAAAATAAAAAAAAAATAAATACACAAATTTCGTTTCCCTCCAGAACAAAGAAAATACAAAAATTTCACCAGATTTCATATTCCCACCAAATTACAATTTACAACTATGATAAATACAAACCATTGTTCAAACTGGAAACTTCTTCACTTTCCAAACATTCCAACAAAAAAAGAAAAAAAAAAGAGAGGAAAAGATGAAGCATAGGGAAATGAAAGATGATGAGAGAAATCACATGGCCCAGTTCTTGATGTCCAAAAGTCTTCATAACATCCTACCTAGAGGAACAATACCAGCAGCTATGGAGAAGTTCGGGTTTTCGAGGCAGACGGTGTATCGTTGTTGGTTACATGTGCTGCAGCAAAAGAGAGAAGGTCTACCTGTATTTTTAACATCAAAGAAAATTGGTAACACAAGATCAAAGAAGGTGGTGTTTGATATGGAAAAGATGAAAGCATTGAAGTTTCAAGATAGGAAAACAATGAGAGCATTATCCCAGTCAATGGGAGTCAGCACAGCTACAGTTTGGAGATGGAAGAAAAATGGGGTAATCAAACCACATACAAATGCTATAAAGCCTCTATAATTGGGTTGGGTTAATTAGTCTTTAGTATTAGGTTGGGTTAAGAAAAGGAAGAGTGTAATTGTTATTTAATTAAGTGGGACCCATGAATAAAAAATGATAAAAGAGTTTCTTTTTTAGGTAATGTTGCAACTTAAGTGAAATGTCGAAAATGACAAAATGTTACAACCTTAGCGGAACGGAGGGAGTATAAAAGATGACATTATTTTTCAGTTGCTTTCCATTTTACACTGGTTGGCACGGGCCCGATACTAGTCATTTATATTAGAAGATGTAATCATTAATGAGCTTCGGACTCTAGCCCCCTTCCCAAGCTAAATGAAAAATTTATGACATATCGAAAATTTAATATAAATTTACGCTATTATCAGTATTTTTTTCACAATTTTTTACATTTAAAAAAAAAATCATATTTATTAACTAGTACGCTTCTATACCTAAGGTATAAGACTAAAATTATTCTTATAATTGGGTAAAAGAGAAAACTTTTTTCACGTTTTTTTCGCATTTTGTTAAAAATAATAATAAAAGTCTCATGTTTTATTAATCAATCCGCTTTTATACATATGGTATGGTATAAGACTTGATGTGACCATGCAAAAATGATTTGGCCCAAGTTAATCAAGGATGACCCATATGTGTATTCGGCCCAAAGCCCAAGAGGAGGGGGTTATATAAAGAAGAGGCTACACCCTAATTGGTAAGTTGAATCTCTCACTCTCTCTCCCACCCCCACGTTCTCTTCTAAGATATTTTGTGTTATTATGTTCTTAAAACAGAGTTCTTATTCGCACACCGGAGGGGCTTAAGCCGGAGACGCTCCCGGCTTAGTTTTTTAGCTGTTTTGTGTGCAGATTGATCGGAGAAGAAGGCCGTTTGTCCGTCTAGACTACAACCACGGACCACGCTGCTGCTCAACAAAATTTGTGGCAGCATCAGATGGTTCCGTTGCCGAGACCTGAAACATCTTCTCCGTTTCAATAATTTTATGGGTGTTTTGGTCGACGGGTAGAGCAGATCTGAAACCAGATCTGCTCAATACCGCAGAAACCAGATCGAATGAATCGCGTAGATGCAAAGCAGCTACGGAAGAACTTCCGTCTATTTTTTGTGGGGGATAGGAGCAGATCTGGAAACTCAGAAGTCGGGGTGGATCTAGTGATTTCGCCGGAGTAAACCCAAAATAGAGAAGAAAGAAAGCGAGAGGTGTGAGAGATAGTTTTTCTTCTTGGTTTGTTAAATCGGGTCAGATCTGAGACAAAACGGCGAAGAGAGTAGCGGATCTGAAGAAGAAGCGAAGAATATTGTGGTTTCTCTCAAACTGGCCGGAGCTGATGCCGGAGAAACCTGCCGGAGAGAACAAGCATGAAACGAAAATCAAAAGCTCTCGAGATTTCGTCTTGGTGAGACGAAGAGAATGGCGTGAAAATCTTCGCCGTCCCACATCATTTGAGTCGCCACGCGCCGCCAGCGGTTGCCGGATTATTTGTGTTCGCCGGCGACGATTCTTGGTTCAGTTAAGAGGAATTTTCCATTCTGTTTTTGAAGGTTGGAATGTGGCCAATGAAAATTAGTCAATAGTCATCTCCAATTTTTTTTTGAAGTGGGAAAGGTCAATGGCATTCTTGTGTTGATGGATGGGAAGCAAGTCTCAGCCACACAAATTGGATTAGAGAATAAAATATCTTCCTCCGTTAAGTGCATCAAATTCGTTAAGTTTGATGGCCTTTGCATCTAGCTGCTGTTAGCATTTCTGTTATGTTTCTAACAGAATCTATTATGATCTCCGTTAAACTCCGTCAGGTCGTCTCTATCCACCCTCGTTATTTTTGCTATATGATTTTTATGTGATCTCGTTATTTGACAATATGAATGCATGCTTGGAAACTACTATGTTACATAGCAAAGTTATATGTGCTCTACTTAATATGCTATCTTGGTGAAATGGATTGACTTATACTTGTTACTTGCTTAAGTGTGTCTTTACAAGAGAAAGTTGGGACTGGAATTATAACATGGATGATTATGCCTCATGTGGATATTATTTGGAAAATATGCTTGTCGAGATGGTTATATCACATTATGAAATAGTATATATTTGTGTGCTCATTCAAGGAAATTGTATTCGTAAAATTGAGGGTATAAGGATGATTATAGCAATGTAATATGCTTGATATCAATGAGGTGGTATTTCTAAGTACTTTGCAGGGATTGTGGTCCAAAATTTTTGCTAAGGTTGTTTTGGGCTTCATTAAATTATTAAATTTTGAGATGCTGATTGTCAGTCTTCAAATAAAAGTATTTGGGTTAGTAGCCATTTTAAGTTAATTGATGTGGGAGTAGTGATTTATGGTATTTGTTTCGTGCAATTGTTTGGTCAGAGTATGAATTTGGGAAGATGAGCTTGCTGGTTATTAACTTGCTAGAAGAATATTCCAAGTATAATGGATGGACAAAATTTTATAATGACTACTACAGTAATTTTAGCCAACTAGTAGAATTCAAATAGTCGAGTGGAGTAACCACAGTGACGCGCTAAAAGTAAATTATCATTTTATGAATGGCAAGAAGGGAAGAATCGTTTTGGGTGTATATTAAAGTGATCAAAGAAATGTTTGAAATAAGTCTTAGACATGATTTTATTAGGAGCGGAGCAGAATTTGGATCAATTACATGGCTAGTAGGTGATTGTTAGGTGATTGTATACGAGTTTTGTACAAATATGTTATATTGGTATGGCTCTGCTGATTCTTCAAATATGAGTACATACATAATTAAAGTTAAAGCTTGCTTGTATGATACATGATATGTGTTGAATAGGCTTCTTGAAATTATAACATGAAAATGCGTATTGCTAAAGGTGAATGAACATGGAGTAATATTATCTTGCAACATGCTTCATGCCAATTTGTAGATTATGCCCGGACATTGTTGTTTAAATTTTGAGAAATTGATGTACTAGTGAATTGTACATCTTGATGGTTGACATGAGTATGAAAGAATTGTGGCACGAGGAAAGTAGGGTCCAATTAAAAGTGTTGTGCTCGGTTATGTGTTAAATTATATTTATGTATGAAATCATGCTTGATAAAATTGTGATAGTACATGTGAATTGGGTGCTCTAAATTTGATAGTACTTGACGGAAGTAAAACTTGGGTGAATTAAACCTTCTAAAAATCTTAAAGTGGAAAATATGCCTTGCGACTTGCTTATGACTAAGATAAATACATGTTATGGTATACACAAATATGAAACAAGACTAAATAAACCAAGAATCACATACTGGACTTGTTATATTATGAAATATGGTTATTTGTTAAAAGTGATTGACCATGTATGTTTGTTGGAGAATGTTTCATATGTTAATTATGTTTAGATTTAATTGTTAAAATATGACACTTATTATGTCGCATGTTTACATATCATTTGAAATGAGCAAGGGAATTATGACGTGATACAAGAAAAATAATATTTAATGAAGTTAACTGTGCAAGCTTGAAAATCTTTATTTATGTGCACAAATTATGTCAAAGTTATGATCAGGCATGCTAATATTACATGTGAAAATGAGAGTATCAGGATAAAGAGATAGCTTGGCAAGCCATATATTTGTAATCCAAAAATAAAACATGTTGAAAACAGATTGAAATCAAATATAAAGGAAAATGTTATACTTGATTTGTTTGTAAAGTGACTACTTATGTCTTTCGTAGGTACTCGGTCAAACATGCCAAAGTTAGCTAAGTTATTCCGTCCCCGAAATATTATTCTGTTCGAGTGCTCAAGCAATGCTTTTCTCGCTTAAAGTTGTTGAATACCAGTTGTTCAAAAGAAATTTGGAGACAATTCGTACATGCCGAAAAGAAAGAATGTCGTTGAAAAAGTTCATGTTGCCCTTGACACAGAAAGACCTGCCTTAAAGGTGCCAGGCACAGAAAGACCTGGCTTAAAGGTGCCAGGCAAAAAGTTGGAACAAAATTGAAAAAAGATAGTTTGGCCAAGCGGTCCAAGGCGCTAGATTTGGTTCAAGGCGATTTCCGAGTGATGCGGTTTGCATCAAGAGAGGTTTTGATCAGTGCGGTTTAAGCCAAGTGAGGTTTGGCCGCGCGGTTTAGGCCAAGTAAGGTTTGGCCGCGCGGTTTAGGCCAAGTAAGGTTTTAACCTGGACACAAAAGGGATATAGGTCGCCATTTAGCTAAGTAAAGCTAGAAGGCGAGAAGCATAGCTAAGGAGTAAGGCTGCCTAAAGACAAGCCTCACTCTTTTGAAGGGAGTAATATGTATATGGAGATAAAAGTCGTAAAGTGAATCTTTAATAAGCTCTCGAAGCGAAAAGATAAACTATTAAGGCAAAGTAAAGCGGGCGACAAACAAAAGATAAAAATTTGAAGCAAGTTAAAGTAAGGCAATATCATTCAAGTCAAAATTAAGAAGCAAAGTATCAAACAACGACAACCAAAGTTCGAAAAGCGAAGTTAAAAAGACAGAAGAGTAAATTGTTTTAGTACATACTCAAATTAAAAGGTAAAAGTGGGGGGAGTATTTTAATGGTCGTCGGAAGGAGTGAACATGTATTAACAAGGCAAAATTAATTGTTCGAAGCCACTGCCAAACGGAAACAATATAGAAAGAGGAATCATCAAGAAAAGTTATGAAGTCGCACAAAACCATGATTTTCGTCGTAAAATCCAATAGTCCAAAACCCAATCTGAAATCGCAAGATACACAGGGAATGTCGCCGACTTTGGTAGTGATAAGCTAAATGGTTAAAGGGAAATTTGCATCAATAAAGTAAAAACGCATAGATAAACTTTGAAATCAATCAGAAAATCGCCAAAATATCGAGAGCAAGGAAATCGGTAAATCTAAGAATGTTAATGTCGCAAGGATACAAAAACAAGTTGGGAAGGTCCCTTTCAAATTGCTAAAGTCGTGCGAGAAGAGTCATATCACTTGAAGGAGGAAGGCGGCAAAAACATCCCGAATGCTTGGAGTGTTGATCACCTTAAGCGATATTATCATTGAAAAGATAAGGGTAATTTATTTATTTAATATTATGCTTGTTAGAATCATTTCAAGATTGACTATTATGAATATATGGAGATTTTACTTATGAATGGAAGTTATACATGTCTTGAAAATGTTGAATGAAATGAAAGTATGAAATTTTATGACTTAAATTTGACTTGTTTTACATATAAGTGATGAAATAATGATGTGAAATGAATGAGAAATGCGAAATGAAGGTCAAGGCAGGCAAAAAATAGTTTATGAAATAAGCTGCTAAAAGCAGAACAGGTAAGTCGCTGGGGGTAAAGTTGTCTAAAGACAACTTCACTTTTTCGATGGGAGTATAAGTATATGGTGTTATCTCGCCAAAAAGACAAGAAGGTAAAGGGTTTTTGATGAATTATCAAAACAAATTGGCGGAGAAAGAAAGAAGAAGGAAAAGCATGTCGCCCTTGACATCAAAGTTCTTGGTATTCTTGGACAGGAAAGCATTGTCAAAATTTTGGACGTTGACTCTTTTATTTGGGCAAGGGGCATTCAAAAAAGCGGAGCTTACCGATCCATCTCACAAGAAATATGGATGGGTCTTTACTCTTTAATTACAAGTTAGCTTGGGGTTCTCACCCCACACCATCCTTCATGTCGCCTGTCACATATCAGTTCTTACTTGCCAAAAATATGAAACTCGCTAAGGCTCACAAGCGAGATGTGGAACTTGTAAACAAAAGTGGCCGATGAATATCTTGAATTTGAACACTCCATGACATCTCAACATGATAAGCTGTTGTTGTGGTTGTAATAAATTGTATGGAATGGGAAGAAAAAATCAGTATGTTTCGCTGCGTGCTTTGATGACACTGTCCTTAAGGTGTTATTTGCCCCCACTATGTTGCTGCAGGATTTGTGGGCAAATTACCTCTAGGATTCAACGAAACAATCGAGAATCTCCAGGCAGCAAAACCTGAAGATTCTCCCTCTAGAATATTTTTGAAAAGCTTACAGTATGAGAGAAATTAGAAGAGAAGAATGATGGTTATTTCTTTCTGTAAGTGGTCTTACATATATATAAGACATTGATGACTTTTCAAACGAAAGGATATGATCATTCAGTTTGAAACAGCCTTTGAATTTAAAAAGAAAACTGTCATTTTAAATTCAAAAAATGCAGTCACAGAAAATCAAATAAAAACATAGAAGGCACTTCAGAAACCCACGCGCCTCGTGTCCAAGTGCCAAGTGCCAAGTCTTTGATATATATATATATATATATATATATATATATATATATATATATAATGCTTCCGCCAGGAATTGATCTCGCGACCTCCCTTTAGGCATGCAACTTAACCACTCGGCTGGGTCCTTCTTATGTTTTATTTCTATATCATTTTGGATATATTCATTCTTCAATATTTACAAAGCTAAAAACATCAACATAAGCTACAAAGGGAAGTCCTAACTTGACTTGATTTTATACATGCTTCTCTCAAAATCATGGGGAAAGTCTCAGAAAATGAGACGGATTAATGTTGCTGAAAATAAGATTATTCAAAACAGGCAATGTGCAGGTTGCTAAGCTTGACGTTTATCTCGCTGGCATATAAACTCAGTATAATTTGATCAAACTCACTTGGTCTCCTCTCATGATTATGCATTTGGACAGTCATTTAGCAAAGTGTCATGTTACCATTCTATGTCGCCAAGGCTATCTTGATAGGCAACAAGTCATACAGTCTATCTCTAACAAACTTGCACTTGTCGATGTTGCCTAAAAATGTGATTGTCGGAAAGCATGGAAGCTGCTGGAGATTTATGAATTCATAAACCGTCTGGAAATGATAGTCATCTGAATCTAAGCCTTATTGGCCAGAAGTCGCAGAAAACACAAGCGTACCAAACCAAGATCAGGAAGTCGCTCAGAAAGTTATGTGAGAAAATAAGTGAATCAAAATCACCGTGAAGTCATGACCAAACAGTAATATATTTGGTCTGCGGAAAAGAAATTGAAGTCGCCTGGGTTTCGGAAACGAGGTCGAAAAGCTGAAGAATCAATTCACCAGGAAGCTGTCGATGTCGGCGGGAATTAGTCGAAATCTGAACTGGCTTAACTCGACAATCTCGCCTGGACTTCTCACTCCACATTATGTCTCTGAAATCTCGCTGCAAGCCACGAAGTAGATGGTCAAAATAAAGTAGAAAGTCACTGGAAATTTGTTCAACCTGACCGGAATGTATGGAAGAAGTGGAATTGTAAATTCATTGACAAGAGAAAGAGAAGGAATCTGAGAAGTGATTAGTCAAACTGAAAAGAGGAAGTGGAACTATGCATTAAAATAAGATGGCCCCTCCTTTCTCTTGTAATATGTGAAGTGTGAAAATCAGAAAGATCATCTAGTTTTTAAAAGTCAAACATTAGCCCGGGAAACTTAAAAAAGCGACATCAATGACAGACTAAATTCATGTATTGTTTAAAGTCCGGTTTACTGCCGCCTCTCGTGTAGATCCACACGAGACACATCTCGTATGGATCCACACGAGATATGTCTCGTGTGGATCCACACGAGATGTGTCTCGTGTGGATCTACACGAGACACATCAGCAACAACAACATCACCAAGTAAACAACAGCACCAAAGTCATACTGATGAAAAATTGTATATGAAATAAAAGTGTTAACAAGGATAAGCATATAATTCAAACATCCAAACATTCATACAAACTTTATAATTCAAAAACCATTACACATATACTATCCCCTACGTAATCTTTCTCTTCTTGCATGGTTATCTTGATCATAGAGTTTATTAAATGCTGCTATCCTATCTCGGTATCGGAGGATCAGTTGACTTGCGCTTGGATCACAGTGTTCCCTCCAAGTGTTCGGTGGTGGTGGAATTGGGTAATCATTGTCTGACATGTGCAGCTGCAAAAGTAATAACAGTTAAATACAACGAATTTAAGTAAGACACTTAAATATTACAAATATAGATGAGACAGTTAAGTATCATACCAATATAAAATGGTTTGTCACTTGTCCCACCACAACTGTGTTTATCGGTGGTCCTACTCCTGCTGGTACAGTCACTGGAAGGCATAAGCTGCCGCCGCTAGCCAAGTACGAAATGAACGCCACATTATACCTCGTGGCAATGATGTGCCCAAGATCTGGAAGGTCCATCCAATAAGTATTGTCCGGCGTCGGCCGGACATAGCAAGCAATCCTACGTAAGAGTTCATCTACATTTATCCAAGTTAGAACTCTTTGATAAAGGTCTTGGCGAGCATGCACCTCATGGTAACAGTCTGAGCGCACTCGAGCCCACATCTCCTCATCTCCGTATATCTGTGCTGCTACGGCTCTATAGCCACAATGTCCATCAGATGCCACAACTGTGATGCCTCCAATATATGGGATAATGAAAGGTGGAAAAGACGTCAAATACGTAGAGCTGTATATACTAGTGTGATTGGGTTGTCCATTTCCCTCTCCACGACCCTGACCCTGATCCCGTCCTCGTCCTCGACCTCGCCCTCGCCCTCGACCCCGTCCTCTCCCACGACCGAAAGCAGCTAGTGGTGGATGAGACGTAGGAGTACTAGCAGGGGTAGATGGTGTGGGTTCTGAAGCTGATTTCCGTTTGTGCGTGGACTTCGAACTCGCTTGGGTTGATGCAATGAATGCAGATCTAGACCTGAAATAGGACAAAGAAAAGAGTGAGAAGCATTCATACTATCAACATGCAAATCAAATACATCAAGAACGTAATCAACAGTGTGAGCCACAAATGAATGAAGATCTATACCCTTTGCTAGTCGAGGATGGTGTAACGGGGACTCGAAAAAAGTTGTTAGTATGCTCCCAATCTGACGGTTCTCTGGAACTTCCGGTCCGGGGTTTATTCGCCTTTGAAATATGATCTGGCTCGTAAGCATCTCTTGTATGGTGATTTAGCCCTTCTTCCATCGTTTTGAATAACTTTCTCCTTACCGGTTCAGGTGTTTTCTCAAATTTATTCAACATAGCTTGAAAATTGTCTTTATTTATTGAAGGCTCAGATGGAGGGTTGTCTACTTCAATGTCCAACTTCTTCCAAAAATCATGAATCGCTCAATCCGTCCCCCACAGTCCTCTATCCGTGCAATCTCGTGACTACATGGAAGTTCATGTGTTCGCTGTAGTAACACCCGCAGCGCGGATGATGACATTACCCCATTACGACCCCGCTTGATTTTACGAAGTCGACCCCGCTCTTGTCGATAATGCGCAAGGCTTCCGTTGACACTTTAGTCAATATGTTGTGATACGATTACGGGTCCTCAAATCAATTGGAGTTCTGGTCTTTGATCTATTCATACCCTGTTTGATATTTTTTAGTTGGATATCGAAGATCTTATGAGCCTTTTTGAAGATTGTGTCAAAAGTAGAAGAAGCACTCCCCAATGCCTTCTTCAACCTGTTATGCTCACCCTCGATCTGTTTGTGGTATGGGTCCCAAAGTGTGGTAACACATTCGTGTGCATGGACGAATATTACGAGAGTATGGAGTAATCCATGTATCGCGGAGGTAATCCAATAATACATGATAAGATATGAAACGGTCCACAAAGCCCTTGCTAACGTTCGTCCCATTCGCCGGAGGTAGGGATAATTGAAACTCCTCATGAATGCTTCTGCCAAATCCTCGCTACCTGTAATTTAAGCAATTATATATATTATAAACAAAGAAAATCAATAAATAAGTAAATAAGTAAATAAATAAATACCTGTATGACTCAACCCATGCCTTCTAACATTGACTTCGATATGCCTCCGACACAAGAAGTGTGCGGTGTCGGGAAAAACTGTACGGAGAGCGCTGATAAAACCCAATTCACGATCAGTGACAAAAACTGTTGGCAACTGGGGAGGTGTAAACAGGCTGTGCAAATTGTCCAATGCCCATTTGTAATCATCCGCACTCTGATACTTGAGGAACGCATACGCTATTGTGAAATTATGCCCGGTGGAAGTAAATCCTACAAACTGCAAGAAGTACAGTCCATAGCAGTTGGTGTTGTAAGTGCAGTCACCTTGTACAACATATGGAAAACAGTTTAGCATCTTCATTGCTAATGGGTGAGAGAAGAATATATCGTCGATCATGCCACTCTCAGCGTCTTCCCTCGTGTAGTATGTATATTCATGATCTTCGAGTAATTTAAGGAATTGTTGTAGCGGGGTCCTTCCTTGTCGTTCTTTTTCTCTATATTTTGTGATGGCATTGCGGACGTGCATCAGAGTGGTCACGTTCTTCTCATCGTACATCTTTAACATTGCAACTATGTCATTTGGACGCAATGAACATTCACTTGCGCTACACACAACGTCATATTCGCCACGTGTCAATTTCCCGAGAGGAAAACCTTCCGGATACAAAGGAAAGCCATGATTATGTATACCATTCCTTACAACATAACCCCATAACCCATCATCCCTCCTTTCTTTGGCATGTAGTTTAAAACTGCACTCTCTCTTCTTGCTACTACTCTTCTTTATATTCTTAGATCTTCCGGGCCTGTGATATCCACCAAAATGACATATTATCATCGCATAAGCTAGTTTATTTCCACTTCTATTCTTCGAGTGCTCTATAACAAGGTGTATATTTCGACGCCTCGCGATTTCCCGTACATGTGCAAGAAGCGCATCCCTGTTTGGAAATAATTCTGATGTCGTGAATTCATCACTGATATCCGGAAATGGACCCTGCAAAATACAGTACCAGTCAGTTTCAAAGCTCCAGTAAGTATACATTTCGTGTATAAATACACGACATAGATCAATATATCTCGTGTTAGTGTACACAAGATGTAAGCTACTATGTCGTGTATTTTTACACGAAATTATCTCCGTCCAAGATGGAATTTTGATTTTGATTTTGATTTTGATCACAATACAAAACAAAACATTAAGAACTTACTTCATAGAAGCTTGGATCATTGAAACTTGGAGAATGTTGACGTGGAGGAGAATTTGGTGAGATTTCTTCTTCTTCATCATGGACAAATTCTATCATATCAAGGTTAATACACTCATAAGAATCCATGCTATGATCATTGAAACTTAGAGAATGTTGGGGAGAATTTTGTGAGGAATCCATGCTAAGAACTTAGAGATTGATTTTTTGAATAATAATGGGGTTTCTGGTTTCTGTTCAGAATGGGTGTGTTTTAAGGAATTTTAAACGGCGAATTCAACGCAGCTCGTTTTGAAGGGTTTAACTAGATTTTAAACCTCTCGTATACATTAACACGAGATGGAAGAATACATTTCGTGTGTTTATACACGAGATGTATAAATTATAAATGGCTACCTATTTTTTTTTCTACATTCTAAATGACATTTAAAGTGTTTTTCATCTCTATGACATTCCTCAAAATCCAAATGGAAATTGAGTTATGTGCCATTATTTAGGATTTTTAGGGTTTTATGTCCCAATCTTGTGAAAATGGTATACGGCTACCTCGTTTATTTTTTTTTAATTTTTTTCTACATTTTAAATGACATTTAAAGTGTTTTTCATCAATATTACATTCCTCAAAATCCAAATGGAAATTGAGTTACAAATATGCGCCATTATTTAGGGTTTTAAGGAATGTGTCCTGAACTTGTGAAAATGGTATACAGCTACCTCGTTAATTTTTTTTTTAATTTTTTTTCTACATTCTAAATGACATTTAAAGTGTTTTTCATCTCTATGACTTTCCTCAAAATCCAAACGAAAATTGAGTTACAAATATGTGCCATTATTTAGGGTTTTTAGGTTTTTATGTGTCCCGATCTTGTGAAAATGGTATACGGCTATCTCGTTTATTTTTTTTTATTATTTTCTACATTCTAAATGACATTTAATGTGTTTTTCATCTCTATGACTTTTCTCAAAATTCAAATGGAAATTGAGTTACAAATATGTGCCATTATTTAGGGTTTTTAGGGTTTTATGTGTCCCGATCTTGTGAAAATGGTATACAGCTACCTCGTTTATTTTATTTAAATTTTTTTCTACATTCTAAATGACATTTAAAGTGTTTTTCATATCTATGACTTTCCTCAAAATCCAAATGGAAATTGAGTTACAAATATGCGCCATTATTTAGGGTTTTAAGGAATGTGTCCCAATCTTGTGAAAATGGTATACGGCTACCTCATTTATTTTTTTTAAATTTTTTCTACATTCTAAATGACATTTAAAGTGTTTTTCATCTATATGACATTCCTCAAAATCCAAATGGAAATTGAGTTACAAATATGCGCCATTATTTAGGGTTTTAAGGAATGTGTCCCGATCTTGTGAAAATGGTATACGGCTACCTCGTTTATTTTTTTTTAATTTTTTTCTACATTCTAAATGACATTTAAAGTGTTTTTCATCTCAATGACTTTCCTCAAAATCCAAATGGAAATTGAGTTACAAATATGTGCCATTATTTAGGGTTTTTAGGGTTTTATGTGTCCCGATCTTGTGAAAATGGTATACGGCTACCTCGTTTATTTTTTTTTTAATTTTTTTCTACATTCTAAATGACATTTAAAGTGTTTTTCATCTCTATAACTTTCCTCAAAATCCAAATGGAAATTGAGTTACAAATATGTGCCATTATTTAGGGTTTTTAGGTTTTATGTGTCCCGATCTTGTGAAAATGGTATACGGCTACCTCGTTTATTTTTTATTTTTTATTTTTTTATACATTCTAAATGACATTTAAGTGTTTTTCATCTCTATGACAATCCTCAAAATCCAAATGGAAATTGAGTTACAAATATGCGCCATTATTTAGGGTTTTTAGGGTTTTATGTATCCCGATCTTGTGAAAATGGTATACGGCTACCTCGTTTATTTTTTTTAAATTATTTTATACATTCTAAATGATATTTAAACTGTTTTTCATCTCTATGACATTCCTCAAAATCCAAATGGAAATTGAGTAACAAATATGCGCCATTATTTAGGGTTTTATGTGTCCCGATCTTGTGAAAATGGTATACGGCTACCTCTTTTATTTATTTTTTAATTTTTTTCTACATTCTAAATTTCATTTAAAGTGTTTTTCATATCTATGACATTCCTCAAAATCCAAATGGAAATTGAGTTACAAATATGGGCCATTATTTAGGGTTTTTAGGGTTTTATGTGTCCCGATCTTGTGAAAATGGTATACGGCTACCTCGTTTATTTTTTTTTAATTTTTTTATACATTCTAAATGAAATTTAAAGTGTTTTTCATCTCTATGACATTCCTCAAAATCCAAATGGAAATTGAGTTACAAATATACACCATTATTTAGGGTTTTATGTGTCCCGATCTTGTGAAAATGGTATAAGACTACCTCGTTTATTTTTTTTTAATTTTTTTCTACATTCTAAATGACATTTAAAGTGTTTTTCATATCTATGACATTCCTCAAAATCCAATTGAAAATTGAGTTACAAATATGCGCCATTATATAGGGTTTTTAGGGTTTTATGTGTTCCGATCTTGTGAAAATGGTATACGGCTACCTCGTTTATTTTTTTTTAATTTTTTTCTACATTTTAAATGACATTTAAAGTGTTTTTCATTTATATGACATTCCTCAAAATCCAAATGAAAATTGAGTTACAAATATGCGCCATTATTTAGGATTTTTAGGATTTTATGTGTCCCGATCTTGTGAAAATGGTATACGGATACCTCGTTTATTTTTTTAATTTTTTTCAACATTCTATATGACATTTAAAGCGTTTTTCTTCTATATGTCATTCCTCAAAATCCAAATGGAAATTGAGTTACAAATATGCGCCATTATTTTGGGTTTTAAGGAATGTGTCCCGATCTTGTGAAAATGGTATACGGCTACCTCGTTTATTTTTTTTTTTAATTTTTTTCTACATTCTAAATGACATTTAAAGTGTTTTTCATCTCTATGATTTTCCTCAAAATTCAAATGGAAATTGAGTTACAAATATGCGCCATTATTTAGGGTTTTTAGGGTTTTATGTGTCCCGATCTTGTGAAAATGGTATGCGGCTACCTCGTTTATTTTTTTTAATTTTTTTCTACATTCTAAATGACATTTAAAGTGTTTTTCATCTATATGACATTCCTCAAAATCCAAATGGAAATTGAGTTACAAATATGCGCCATTATTCAGGGTTTTAAGGAATGTGTCCCGATCTTGTGAAAATGGTATACGGCTACCTCGTTTATTTTTTTTTAATTTTTTTCTACATTCTAAATGACATTTAAAGTGTTTTTCATCTCTATGACTTTTCTCAAAATCCAAATGGAAATTGAGTTACAAATGTGTGCCATAATTTAAGGTTTTAAGTTATGTGTCTCGTATGGATCCACACGAGACACATCTCGTGTGGTTCAACACGAGACACATATCGTGTGGATATACACGAGACACATCTCGTGTGGATCCACACGAGACACATCTCGTGTAGATCCACAACCTACGGGAGGCATCAATGGCGTCACTAATTCAAGAACCCTAATTCAAGAACAAGCATAATTAGAAGATGTATGAAAATTAAGCTCCCAAATCTTAATTAATCTGATTCTTCATTGAAAGCTCACCACCTAACTCTTCCCCTTTTCAGTTTTTCCCACCAAATCAATCATACGAGCAAGAAATGTGTTTCTGATTTTGACAAAGATATTGTGCTTACAGTTTAAATTTTGACTTGGGAAGAAATGGAGAATCGATTTATATGTATGAACAAGAAGGGTACATCTAATAATGGATCGAAGAGCAAGAGAATGGGTAGTCAATCTCAACTGAAGTTGGTGGCGACCGACGAGGAGCTTTTGCTCCGGCGATTCATCAACATTCGTGTAGATTGACGCGAAATGGTACCGGACATCTCGTGTATACCCACACGAGACGGGCAAGGGTAGGATTGAAATTTTTCGTTCCCTGTATTTTTTGTTCCCTGTATTTAGTATTCATGTGAGGACTCCCCACCCCGGGACCTAAAAAATCGTGCCCCAGCTGGAGGATCCCCAAACCAACTTCTAAAATTAAAACTTTTCCTTTAAATAATTTAAAAGTTGTATAAACTTTTGGAACCCAAACTATAACCTGTTTTAATTTACAACAATACAACTGAAAATATTTATAAAACTTAATACACATTTCTTTTCCCCAAATTTAATCATAACCACACTTATTCCCCAACTCCCAAACAGTACACATACCCTGACGACCCAAAATACAATCCACCCTCCTTGCCGGCCTCACCGGTCTGGTCTACCTGTCTCAGCTGAATCTAAAAAAAATTAAAGGGAGACGGGGTGAGAAAGAATCTCAGTAAGCTATTATGCATGCAGCAAGATGCCAAATAAGATGCAACACGTAAACAAGTTGTTCAACATCATATTTGGAATACTGTAAACACATTACATTACCTGATCTTACCTTTTCCCGTCTGAACAATAAGTCGTAATACGTGGGTATGGGCTTACATCCTCGTGGGAACCCATCCTCTATATATGTGAACGGCTTAGGCCTATTCACGCCTTACAAGACCCATTTTTCAGGGAACCATGTAAGGTATCAGTATCCTATGAACTGCTTAGGCATATCCATAGTAACTGAGCCCCAAACTGTGGCCACAGTGGGGTGGAAACGGACACAGGTATAATGAAATCCGAGCACCTTATGTTACAACATCTCATAAGTGGTCGCATTCCATTATACCCCCGAAATATCAGCTGATATTAAACATAATCATAATCACATTCAAGCACATAACAGTTACTTGAAGTCAAATCCACCCAATAGGATATCAATATAACACATGGTACAATTACTCATGCTGAACAGTATAGAGCATGGTACAATTACTCATGCCGAACAATATGAAACATAGTACAATTACTCATGTTGAACAGTATAGAACATGGTACAATTACTCATGTTGAACATCTCAATTAGTGTAACATGTATATAAACACTAATGTGTCAATATAATCCATATATGGCATGTATGCTCATGAATAATACAATGATGACGTGCAACAATTATTTCACGCCCCAATTCAATCTATAAACATCCATAGATAAGCACGTAGAGGTACGATGACATACAAGTAACTCTACGCTTTCATAATATCATATTGTACCATTTACACACAAGTTCCACGATCTAGTACCGAGTTTCTATAAACTTTGGTTATCAATTCACAATGGTTTCCAACCCTTTTCCAAGCAACATTTATTTCATGCCCTAAATAACCCAATAACCATGTATAAGTAACCACGTAGAGGTCCGATTGCATACAAGTAACCCTACGCATTCCTTATATAATATTAAACATCTTCTTTAAATGTTTCATTTTAAATACCAAGTTTTTATCAACTTTGGCTACTTTCCAAACCAAGGTATTCAACCATTTCCAGGGCTATATTTAAAGCCTTCCTCATATCATTTTGTCCCATTTAAAGTGCCATTGTGAAGTACTAAGGTTGCCCTAGGATTATAGTTGAAGAAGGACCAAATCCCAATTAAATTCAATTAAATTGCTTAGGTTCAAATTGGCTTGAAATTCATACTATGAATCAGCCTCCCGGGCACGACTCGTGCTCCAATGCACGACTCGTGCTCCAAAGCACGACTCGTGCTCAAGACCCGCACGACTACTTAGATTCTCACTACTAGGTATCACGAGTCCAAATGAGGGTCACGACTCGTGCTCCAGGGCACGAGTCGTGCCCAACACCAGAGATATTGCTGATGTTCAACATCAGCTCCAACCATGTAACACAACCAACTCCCAACTTTCCAAAGATGCACCCAACCAAACCAAGCTATAACACCTATATACAACAATTCCTCGTGCCAGTTGCCCTTCTACCACCATTGTCATGACCTAACCCCAACTCCTTCCTAATCCATTACCAAACTAAGAAACTTAAGTAACAAGTCCCAAACATAGTTTATAACACATTTCAACATTTTATAACTTCATATGTTCAACATTGAAAAGAATCATAACAACTTACCTAAAATGATTCTAGAATTCCCAACACCCATTAAAATACAAATTTATCATTCTCAACCCAATTCCCAAGGCCATAACATTCAAGTACTCTTATTCAACCCAACTCGTTTACTTTTCCGTTTAAGCCCCCAAATAAAAGTTCCAACCTAGACCGAGTTCATTATAATACCTAATATCAAGTTTTATATATATCCTTCCTGTTTAATTCCAAGGCCATTTTAATTGACTACTCATTATAAGAACCATGAATATCACCCAAATTCTTAACATTTCCAAGCCAAGTAAATGATCCGCCACTACTATATTCGCTTCCAACCCGAACCTTCCTTGTTATTCTTAAAGTCGTAAAAAGTGACTAAAATTCCAACAATCATATATATAATATAATAAAGCCACATATCAATAACATTTTATCATTTCAAGCCCAACCTTACCCTACTCAATCAAATAATCCATTTTTCTCTTTTTATTTCCACAACCCAAATAAATTCCGAAAATTACCAAAAGCCAAATATTTTGGTCCCATAATATCAAATATCATTTAAAACACGTAATATCATCATTTCTCGTAGTATGAACAATTAATTGAAAGGAATCATAATAACTTACCTAAAAATATGCCGAAATGGAAATACGATCTGATCGGCTCTAAACGTTCTCTTCGCCTTCCTGATCGCTTCGTCGCAATCGGATCGTCAATCGGACCAACGGTTAATTTTCTAGAATTTTTGGAAAATATTTTGGGGACGGAGGAAGTTATTTTCTTTCTTCTCTCTCGAGCTCTCTTTCTCTCCTCTGCGCCTGGAAGGAAGCCGTGGAATGAACTGGAAGAGTAGAGAAGTTGGAGTATTTATTTTAATCAAATTTACATTTTGGCCCTCCAAGATTTAGGTTATCTCAATTAACTTTCTTAAGGTTCCAATTACATCTAGGTCCCCCCCAAACTTTTGTAAAGCCTTTTTATTTATTACTTTCAATATTATAGCTTTACTACAAAATTCTCATTTATTTCATTTAGGCATTAAATAATTAAAATTAATTTATTGGCATCACAAAAATGTCACACAATTTATTAACATAACCAAGATGTCAAATAATTTATTAAAATGTTAAACTAACATATAAAAATTTCACTTATTATGAAATGCAACCCATAAAATGCAACGGCCCCGCTCCACGTGCCCAACACGTGAATAAAATGGTGCCTAGATTTCGGGTCGTGACATTCACTTCCCCTTAAAGAAAAATTCGTCCCGAATTTTTAACACACTTACCCTACTACTCAAATAATCACAAATATCTCTCACGCTTCTCGAATTCCCGACTTCCACAACTCGAATATTATAGGTTTGAATTCCCGGACTTGATTCGACTAACTCTCAATGGGTTTTCCACATAAATCACATCTACAAGAATAGCCTCGGTTGAAAAACTCGATATAAGAAAAGGATCATCAAGACTCTTCTCCACTGCAATGCTGCGTACGGTGTCACTTCAACACTGGACTGATCACTGCTGATATATGCACTTCAACTAAGGTTACACGAACTTCTCAAAGTTAATGAAAATCCCTCGAATACACACATAACACATTCTCACGATTCTGGATAGTTCTCTCTGTTTGTCTGCCCAATCCATTTGGAGATATAACGTAAATTTGAAGGCCTCTGGAAGTCCCAAGATCTCGCACTCAGTCTTCCACAACCGCAATATGAATTCCGAATCCCAATCTGATATAAGGTAGTGATTAATATTCCGTAGAATCGATCAATCCACTCGCCCATACACTGGTGCTAACTTCCCTGTCAATGGTTCGTCTCTCTTGGTATAAATGAGCCGACTTCCATCAATATATCCACTATTACTCGAATATGTCCATTTTCTTCGATGTTGAAGGTAGTCCCGTTATGAAATCCATCAAATGTCTTCTTATCCTCATTCTTCAAATCCCTTCTCAGTTCTCAATACATCTGCAAATGTCTTGAATACATCACCATTCTTAATTTATGATCTTCCTCTAGAATGTCTCTTACTCTCTTATGAATATAGGTACACCCATTTTGTCGTTGAAGGTTAATATTCCATCGCCTCTTCAATACAACATCCTCGATCCTTCCATCTTGAGACGGCCGATAATTCCCTCAATTCGAGTCATTTGTCGATCTTCCATAGGATCTTCATACCGAATAGGTGTAGCTTGAACATTCGCAATTAAAATCTCTTCGTGCAACTCACAGGATATCAATGTTGGTAATAAAGCCTTTCGGCTAATCTCATCTCGCAACCACAAGTAGCCTTCTCGGATGGTATGCAATAACGCAATTAAGTTCTTTTAATGCTCCAACAATTTCTCCACCCGTTGTTCAATCCACTCGATACATAATACTTCAACTCGATGATTTGTACAAATTTCAAATTTTAACTTCATGCAAAGGATATTTCCACTTAGGTAATGCAAAATAGTTGTAATCCATTCCATGCTTCCACCGCGCCACTCGATTCCTCGAAGCATAAGCTATCGCCTTCCTGCATCAGTATAAAGCACAACCCCAAATCTCTTCTTTGACACACACATGACAATTACCAGTTCACATCCATCAAGTAGGGTAAAGGTCAAAACATTAGTCAATCCATCTTTCATTCTGCAAAGTTGATTTCACACTTTAACGTTTCACATAAATGATACCTCCTTCGGAAGCAATTGAATCACTGGTGTTACAATTCTTGAAAATCCATCAATACTCTTTTAATAATAACCTGTCAATCCCGAAAAACAACGGAGTTCTAACTCGTCGAAGGTTGTCCTCGACCATGGTCTCAATCCTCGAAAAATGTAATACAATGTCTCCTCGAGTCATACTCTTACGAAATTTCACCAACATTTGATTCTCATGAAATGTAGATAACATAACTTGCGCTGATTTTCAAAATCTTTCCACAACTCTGAGTATACAAAGATAGCATCCATCAAGCTGACCACTGAAATATCAAAATCGGGTTTTAAAATTCTACGCATCACATTTACAACACATCCAATGCCCTTCTATAAGGTTTTTGGATATGGGCAACCACCCTGACATTAGATCAATACGGAATGCTATCGCCCTAACTGGCGGCTTGAACTATTCTGATGAAATCACTTTACCAATTCATTTACCAACAATACACGGGTAATTTAGGTGACTTCTACTCAAGTCTCATACATAACCCAAGTAACCCTCACATTATTTAAACTATACTTATTGACATTTAATGCATATATGACATAAATATCAATTAATAACTTAGCCGCCTCAACTAAACACAGAGGCAATTCAACCATAGATAAGGAGACTCTCTTCTTGCGACAGTCATCCCCAACACAACAACTACTTTACCAATTATGGTCAAGTAAAACAACAATCACGGATTGGTATATCTACCACATCCATTGGCAATACATGCCCACACAATCACGACTATCATGATAATCAAGGAATATTCGAGGCACTCTCCTATAGGAGTAGACACCTCCAAGACATAAGGCAACTCGAGGCAATTATGCAAATAAAAGCGTAAATACAATGCCACATAATAATGAGATGAACGGGGATTCATACAAGTATTGCCCCTACTTCCTGAGACAGGTAACACACTTCTAATGACATCGGAGGAATCTATCTCTCCATTCGGGTCTCATCATGTTCCATATTACTCACCTTTCCTTGACACCCTAGGGCCGGTCATTACTATTTTCCGCCATTGAACAAATTCCCGCATTAACACTCGGCGTCGATATCACACACTCCCCCTTAGACTAGACTTCTACCCTTGACTTCTAACCTTAGCTCGATACCAACCGTGAGGACTCCCACCCCGGACCTAAAAATCGTGCCCCAAATTTCTGGAGGATCCCCAAACCAACTTCTAAAATTAAAACTTTTCCTTTAAATAATTTAAAAGTTGTATAAACTTTTGGAACCCAAACTATAACCTCGTTTTAATTTACAACAATACAACCGAAAATATTTATAAAACTTAATACACATTTCTTTTCCCCAAATTTAATCATAACCACACTTATTCCCCAACTCCCAAACAAGACACATACCCCGACGACCCAAAATACAATCCACCCTCCTTGCCGGCCTCACCGGTCCGGTCTACTGTCTCAAATTTGAATCTAAAAAAAATTAAAGGGAGACGGGGTGAGAAAGAATCTCAAGAAGCTATTATGCATGCAAGAAGATGCCAAATAAGATGCAACACGTAAACAAGTTGTTCAACATCATATTTGGAATACTGTAAACACATTACATTACCTGATCTTACCTTTTCCCGTCTGAACAATAAGTCGTAATACGTGGGTATGGGCTTACATCCTCGTGGGAACCCATCCTCTATATGTGAACGGCTTAGGCCTATTCACGCCTTACAAGACCCATTTTTCAGGGAACCATGTAAGGTATCGCATCCTATGAACCGCTTAGGCATATCCATAGTAATCGAGCCCCAAACCGTGGCCACAGTGGGGTGGAAACGGACACAGGTATAATGAAATCCGAGCACCTTATGTTACAACATCTCATAAGTGGTCGCATTCCATTATACCCCCGAAATATCAGCTGATATTAAACATAATCATAATCACATTCAAGCACATAACAGTTACTTGAAGTCAAATCCACCCAATAGGATATCAATATAACACATGGTACAATTACTCATGCTTGAACAGATAGAGCATGGTACAATTACTCATGCCGAACAATATGAAACATAGTACAATTACTCATGTTGAACAGTATAGAACATGGTACAATTACTCATGTTGAACATCTCAATTAGTGTAACATGTATATAAACACTAATGAGTCAATATAATCCATATATGGCATGTATGCTCATGAATAATACAATGATGACGTGCAACAATTATTTCACGCCCCAATTCAATCTATAAACATCCATAGATAAGCACGTAGAGGTACGATGACATACAAGTAACTCTACGCTTTCATAATATCATATTGTACCATTTACACACAAGTTCCACGATCTAGTACCGAGTTTCTATAAACTTTGGTTATCAATTCACAATGGTTTCCAACCCTTTTCCAAGCAACATTTATTTCATGCCCTAAATAACCCAATAACCATGTATAAGTAACCACGTAGAGGTCCGATTGCATACAAGTAACCCTACGCATTCCTTATATAATATTAAACATCTTCTTTAAATGTTTCATTTTAAATACCAAGTTTTTATCAACTTTGGCTACTTTCCAAACCAAGGTATTCAACCATTTCCAGGGCTATATTTAAAGCCTTCCTCATATCATTTTGTCCCATTTAAAGTGCCATTGTGAAGTACTAAGGTTGCCCTAGGATTATAGTTGAAGAAGGACCAAATCCCAATTAAATTCAATTAAATTGCTTAGGTTCAAATTGGCTTGAAATTCATACTATGAATCGATCCTGGGCACGACTCGTGCTCCAATGCACGACTCGTGCTCCAAAGCACGACTCGTGCTCAAGACTCCGCACGACTACTTAGATTCTCACAACTAGGTATCACGAGTCCAAATGAGGGTCACGACTCGTGCTCCAGGGCACGAGTCGTGCCCAACACCAGAGATATTGCTGATGTTCAACATCAGCTCCAACCATGTAACACAACCAACTCCCAACTTTCCAAAGATGCACCCAACCAAACCAAGCTATAACACCTATATACAACAATTCCTCATGCCAGTTGCCCTTCTACCACCATTGTCATGACCTAACCCCAACTCCTTCCTAATCCATTACCAAACTAAGAAACTTAAGTAACAAGTCCCAAACATAGTTTATAACACATTTCAACATTTTATAACTTCATATGTTCAACATTGAAAAGAATCATAACAACTTACCTAAAATGATTCTAGAATTCCCAACACCCATTAAAATACAAATTTATCATTCTCAACCCAATTCCCAAGGCCATAACATTCAAGTACTCTTATTCAACCCAACTCGTTTACTTTTCCGTTTAAGCCCCCAAATAAAAGTTCCAACCTTGACCGAGTTCATTATAATACCTAATATCAAGTTTTATATATATCCTTCCCTGTTTAATTCCAAGGCCATTTTAATTGACTACTCATTACAAGAACCATGAATATCACCCAAATTCTTAACATTTTCAAGCCAAGTAAATGATCCGCCACTACTATATTCGCTTCCAACCCGAACCTTCCTTGTTATTCTTAAAGTCGTAAAAGTGACTAAAATTCCAACAATCATATATATAATATAATAAAGCCACATATCAATAACATTTTATCATTTCAAGCCCAACCTTACCCTACTCAATCAAATAATCCATTTTTCTCTTTTTATTTCCACAACCCAAATAAATTCCGAAAATTACCAAAAGCCAAATATTTTGGTCCCATAATATCAAATATCATTTAAAACACGTAATATCATCATTTCTCGTAGTATGAACAATTAATCGAAAGGAATCATAATAACTTACCTAAAAATATGCCGAAATGGAAATACGATCTGATCGGCTCTAAACGTTCTCCTCGCCTTCCTGATCGCTCCGTCGCAATCGGATCGTCAATCGGACCAACGGTTAATTTTCTAGAATTTTTGGAAAATATTTTGGGGACGGAGGAAGTTATTTTCTTTCTTCTCTCTCGAGCTCTCTTTCTCTCCTCTGCGCCTGGAAGGAAGCCGTGGAATGAACTGGAAGAGTAGAGAAGTTGGAGTATTTATTTTAATCAAATTTACATTTTGGCCCTCCAAGATTTAGGTTATCTCAATTAACTTTCTTAAGGTTCCAATTACATCTAGGTCCCCCCCAAACTTATGTAAAGCCTTTTTATTTATTACTTTCAATATTATAGCTTTACTACAAAATTCTCATTTATTTCATTTAGGCATTAAATAATTAAAATTAATTTATTGGCATCACAAAAATGTCACACAATTTATTAACATAACCAAGATGTCAAATAATTTATTAAAATGTTAAACTAACATATAAAAATTTCACTTATTATGAAATGCAACCCATAAAATGCAACGGCCCCGCTCCACGTGCCCAACACGTGAATAAAATGGTGCCTAGATTTCGGGTCGTGACATTCACTTCCCCTTAAAGAAAAATTCGTCCCGAATTTTTAACACACTTACCCTACTAGTCAAATAATCACAAATATCTCTCACGCTTCTCGAATTCCCGACTTCCACAACTCGAATATTATAGGTTTGAATTCTCGGACTTGATTCGACTAACTCTCAATGGGTTTTCCACATAAATCACATCTACAAGAATAGCCTCGGTTGAAAAACTCGATATAAGGAAAGGATCATCAAGACTCTTCTCCACTGCAATGCTGCGTACGGTGTCACTTCAACACTGGACTGATCACTGCTGATATATGCACTTCAACTAAGGTTACACGAACTTCTCAAAGTTAATGAAAATCCCTCGAATACACACATAACACATTCTCACGATTCTGGATAGTTCTCTCTGTTTGTCTGCCCAATCCATTTGGAGATATAACGTAAATTTGAAGGCCTCTGGAAGTCCCAAGATCTCGCACTCAGTCTTCCACAACCGCAATATGAATTCCGAATCCCAATCTGATATAAGGTAGTGATTAATATTCCGTAGAATCGATCAATCCTCTCGCCCATACACTGGTGCTAACTTCCCTGTCAATGGTTCGTCTCTCTTGGTATAAATGAGCCGACTTCCATCAATATATCCACTATTACTCGAATATGTCCATTTTCTTCGATGTTGAAGGTAGTCCCGTTATGAAATCCATCAAATGTCTTCTTATCCTCATTCTTCAAATCCCTTCTCAATTCTCAATACATCTGCAAATGTCTTGAATACATCACCATTCTCAATTTATGATCTTCCTCTAGAATGTCTCTTACTCTCTTATGAATATAGGTACACCCATTTTGTCGTTGAAGGTTAATATTCCATCAGTCTTCAATACAACATCCTCGATCCTTCCATCTTGAGACGGTCAGATAATTCCCTCAATTCTGAGTCATTTGTCGATCTTCCATAGGATCTTCATACCGAATAGGTGTAGCTTGAACATTCGCAATTAAAATCTCTTCGTGCAACTCACAGGATATCAATGTTGGTAATAAAGCCTTTCGGCTAATCTCATCTGCAACCACAGTAGCCTTCTCGGATGGTATGCAATAACGCAATTAAGTTCTTTTAATGCTCCAACAATTTCTCCACCTGTTGTTCAATCCACTCTGATACATAATACTTCAACTCTGATGATTTGTACAAATCTCAAATTTTAACTTCATGCAAAGGATATTTCCACTTAGGTAACGCAAAATAGTTGTAATCCATTCCATGCTTCCACTGCGCCACTCTGATTCCCTCGAAGCATAAGCTATCGCCTTCCCAGACTGTATAAAGCACAACCCCAAATCTCTTCTTTGACACACACATGACAATTACCAGTTCACATCCATCAAGTAGGGTAAAGGTCAAAACATTAGTCAATCCATCTTCCATTCTCGCAAAGTTGATTTCACACTTTAACGTTTCACATAAATGATACCTCCTTCGAAGCAATTGAATCACTGGTGTTACAATTCTTGAAAATCCATCAATACTCTTTTAATAATAACCTGTCAATCCCAGAAAACAACGGAGTTCTAACTCTGTCGAAGGTTGTCCCTTGACCATGGTCTCAATCCTCGAAAAATGTAATACAATGTCTCCTCGAGTCATACTCTTACGGAATTTCACCAACATTTGATTCTCATGAAATGTAGATAACATAACTTGCAGTTGATTTTCAAAATCTTTCCACAACTCTGAGTATACAAAGATAGCATCCATCAAGCTGACCACTGAAATATCAAAATCGGGTTTTAAAATTCTACGCATCACATTTACAACACATCCAATGCCCTTCTATAAGGTTTTTGGATATGGGCAACCACCCTGACATTAGATCAATACGGAATGCTATCGCCCTAACTGGCGGCTTGAACTATTCTGATGAAATCACTTTACCAATTCATTTACCAACAATACACGGGGTAATTTAGGTGAATTCAACTCAAGTCTCATACATAACCCAAGTAACCCTCACATTATTTAAACTATACTTATTGACATTTAATGCATATATGACATAAATATCAATTAATAACTTAGCCGCCTCAACTAAACACAGAGGCAATTCAACCATAGATAAGGAGACTCTCTTCTTGCGACAGTCCTCCCCAACACAACAACTACTTTACCAATTATGGTCAAGTAAAACAACAATCACGGATTGGTATATCTACCACATCCATTGGCAATACATGCCCACACAATCACGACTATCATGATAATCAAGGAATATTCGAGGCACTCTCCTATAGGAGTAGACACCTCCAGCACATAAGGCAACTCTGAGGCAATTATGCAAATAAAAGCAGAAATACAATGCCACATAATAATGAGATGAACGGGGATTCATACAAGTATTGCCCCTACTTCCTGAGACAGGTAACACACTTCTAATGACATCGGAGGAATCTATCTCTCCATTCGGGTCTCATCATGTTCCATATTACTCACCTTTCCTTGACACCCTAGGCTGGTCATTACTATTTTCCGCCATTGAACAAATTCCTGCATTAACACTCGGCGTCAGATATCACACACTCCCCCTTAGACTAGACTTCTACCCTTGACTTCTAACCTTAGCTCTGATACCAACTGTGAGGACTCCCCACCCCGGGACCTAAAAAATCGTGCCCCAGCTGGAGGATCCCCAAACCAACTTCTAAAATTAAAACTTTTCCTTTAAATAATTTAAAAGTTGTATAAACTTTTGGAACCCAAACTATAACCTGTTTTAATTTACAACAATACAACTGAAAATATTTATAAAACTTTATACACATTTCTTTTCCCAAAATTTAATCATAACCACACTTATTCCCCAACTCCCAAACAGTACACATACCCTGACGACCCAAAATACTATCCACCCTCCTTGTCGGCCTCACCAGTCTGGTCTACCTATCTCAGCTGAAACTAAAAAAAATTAAAGGGAGACGGGGTGAGAAAGAATCTCAGTAAGCTATTATGCATGCAGCAAGATGCCAAATAAGATGCAACACGTAAACAAGTTGTTCAACATCATATTTGGAATACTGTAAACACATTACATTACCTGATCTTACCTTTTCCCGTCTGAACAATAAGTCGTAATACGTGGGTATGGGCTTACATCCTCGTGGGAACCCATCCTCTATATGTGAACGGCTTAGGCCTATTCACGCCTTACAAGACCCATTTTTCAGTGGAACCATGTAAGGTATCAGTATCCTATGAACTGCTTAGGCATATCCATAGTAACTGAGCCCCAAACTGTGGCCACAGTGGGGTGGAAACGGACACAGGTATAATGAAATCCGAGCACCTTATGTTACAACATCTCATAAGTGGTCGCATTCCATTATACCCCCGAAATATCAGCTGATATTAAACATAATCATAATCACATTCAAGCACATAACAGTTACTTGAAGTCAAATCCACCCAATAGGATATCAATATAACACATGGTACAATTACTCATGCTGAACAGTATAGAGCATGGTACAATTACTCATGCCGAACAATATGAAACATAGTACAATTACTCATGTTGAACAGTATAGAACATGGTACAATTACTCATGTTGAACATCTCAATTAGTGTAACATGTATATAAACACTAATGAGTCAATATAATCCATATATGGCATGTATGCTCATGAATAATACAATGATGACGTGTGCAACAATTATTTCACGCCCAATTCAATCTATAAACATCCATAGATAAGCACGTAGAGGTACGATGACATACAAGTAACTCTACGCTTTCATAATATCATATTGTACCATTTACACACAAGTTCCACGATCTAGTACCGAGTTTCTATAAACTTTGGTTATCAATTCACAATGGTTTCCAACCCTTTTCCAAGCAACATTTATTTCATGCCCTAAATAACCCAATAACCATGTATAAGTAACCACGTAGAGGTCCGATTGCATACAAGTAACCCTACGCATTCCTTATATAATATTAAACATCTTCTTTAAATGTTTCATTTTAAATACCAAGTTTTTATCAACTTTGGCTACTTTCCAAACCAAGGTATTCAACCATTTCCAGGGCTATATTTAAAGCCTTCCTCATATCATTTTGTCCCATTTAAAGTGCCATTGTGAAGTACTAAGGTTGCCCTAGGATTATAGTTGAAGAAGGACCAAATCCCAATTAAATTCAATTAAATTGCTTAGGTTCAAATTGGCTTGAAATTCATACTATGAATCAGTCCTGGGCACGACTCGTGCTCCAATGCACGACTCGTGCTCCAAAGCACGACTCGTGCTCAAGACCTGCACGACTACTTAGATTCTCACTACTAGGTATCACGAGTCCAAATGAGGGTCACGACTCGTGCTCCAGGGCACGAGTCGTGCCCAACACCAGAGATATTGCTGATGTTCAACATCAGCTCCAACCATGTAACACAACCAACTCCCAACTTTCCAAAGATGCACCCAACCAAACCAAGCTATAACACCTATATACAACAATTCCTCATGCCAGTTGCCCTTCTACCACCATTGTCATGACCTAACCCCAACTCCTTCCTAATCCATTACCAAACTAAGAAACTTAAGTAACAAGTCCCAAACATAGTTTATAACACATTTCAACATTTTATAACTTCATATGTTCAACATTGAAAAGAATCATAACAACTTACCTAAAATGATTCTAGAATTCCCAACACCCATTAAAATACAAATTTATCATTCTCAACCCAATTCCCAAGGCCATAACATTCAAGTACTCTTATTCAACCCAACTCGTTTACTTTTCCGTTTAAGCCCCCAAATAAAAGTTCCAACCTTGACCGAGTTCATTATAATACCTAATATCAAGTTTTATATATATCCTTCCTGTTTAATTCCAAGGCCATTTTAATTGACTACTCATTACAAGAACCATGAATATCACCCAAATTCTTAACATTTTCAAGCCAAGTAAATGATCCGCCACTACTATATTCGCTTCCAACCCGAACCTTCCTTGTTATTCTTAAAGTCGTAAAAAGTGACTAAAATTCCAACAATCATATATATAATATAATAAAGCCACATATCAATAACATTTTATCATTTCAAGCCCAACCTTACCCTACTCAATCAAATAATCCATTTTTCTCTTTTTATTTCCACAACCCAAATAAATTCCGAAAATTACCAAAAGCCAAATATTTTGGTCCCATAATATCAAATATCATTTAAAACACGTAATATCATCATTTCTCGTAGTATGAACAATTAATCGAAAGGAATCATAATAACTTACCTAAAAATATGCCGAAATGGAAATACGATCTGATCGGCTCTAAACGTTCTCCTCGCCTTCCTGATCGCTCCGTCGCAATCGGATCGTCAATCGGACCAACGGTTAATTTTCTAGAATTTTTGGAAAATATTTTGGGGACGGAGGAAGTTATTTTCTTTCTTCTCTCTCGAGCTCTCTTTCTCTCCTCTGCGCCTGGAAGGAAGCCGTGGAATGAACTGGAAGAGTAGAGAAGTTGGAGTATTTATTTTAATCAAATTTACATTTTGGCCCTCCAAGATTTAGGTTATCTCAATTAACTTTCTTAAGGTTCCAATTACATCTAGGTCCCCCCCAAACTTATGTAAAGCCTTTTTATTTATTACTTTCAATATTATAGCTTTACTACAAAATTCTCATTTATTTCATTTAGGCATTAAATAATTAAAATTAATTTATTGGCATCACAAAAATGTCACACAATTTATTAACATAACCAAGATGTCAAATAATTTATTAAAATGTTAAACTAACATATAAAAATTTCACTTATTATGAAATGCAACCCATAAAATGCAACGGCCCCGCTCCACGTGCCCAACACGTGAATAAAATGGTGCCTAGATTTCGGGTCGTGACATTCACTTCCCTTAAAGAAAAATTCGTCCCGAATTTTTAACACACTTACCCTACTAGTCAAATAATCACAAATATCTCTCACGCTTCTCGAATTCCCGACTTCCACAACTCGAATATTATAGGTTTGAATTCTCGGACTTGATTCGACTAACTCTCAATGGGTTTTCCACATAAATCACATCTACAAGAATAGCCTCGGTTGAAAAACTCGATATAAGGAAAGGATCATCAAGACTCTTCTCCACTGCAATGCTGCGTACGGTGTCACTTCAACACTGGACTGATCACTGCTGATATATGCACTTCAACTAA
Source organism: Adenophora triphylla var. japonica (assembly GCA_022495995.1). NCBI lineage: Eukaryota > Viridiplantae > Streptophyta > Magnoliopsida > Asterales > Campanulaceae > Adenophora > Adenophora triphylla. The sequence continues at coordinate 805,379 of JAFEMH010000262.1, forward strand.
GGTTACACGAACTTCTCAAAGTTAATGAAAATCCCTCGAATACACACATAACACATTCTCACGATTCTGGATAGTTCTCTCTGTTTGTCTGCCCAATCCATTTGGAGATATAACGTAAATTTGAAGGCCTCTGGAAGTCCCAAGATCTCGCACTCAGTCTTCCACAACCGCAATATGAATTCCGAATCCCAATCTGATATAAGGTAGTGATTAATATTCCGTAGAATCGATCAATCCTCTCGCCCATACACTGGTGCTAACTTCCCTGTCAATGGTTCGTCTCTCTTGGTATAAATGAGCCGACTTCCATCAATATATCCACTATTACTCGAATATGTCCATTTTCTTCGATGTTGAAGGTAGTCCCGTTATGAAATCCATCAAATGTCTTCTTATCCTCATTCTTCAAATCCCTTCTCAATTCTCAATACATCTGCAAATGTCTTGAATACATCACCATTCTCAATTTATGATCTTCCTCTAGAATGTCTCTTACTCTCTTATGAATATAGGTACACCCATTTTGTCGTTGAAGGTTAATATTCCATCAGTCTTCAATACAACATCCTCGATCCTTCCATCTTGAGACGGTCAGATAATTCCCTCAATTCTGAGTCATTTGTTGATCTTCCATAGGATCTTCATACCGAATAGGTGTAGCTTGAACATTCGCAATTAAAATCTCTTCGTGCAACTCACAGGATATCAATGTTGGTAATAAAGCCTTTCGGCTAATCTCATTTGCAACCACAGTAGCCTTCTCGGATGGTATGCAATAACGCAATTAAGTTCTTTTAATGCTCCAACAATTTCTCCACCTGTTGTTCAATCCACTCTGATACATAATACTTCAACTCTGATGATTTGTACAAATTTCAAATTTTAACTTCATGCAAAGGATATTTCCACTTAGGTAACGCAAAATAGTTGTAATCCATTCCATGCTTCCACTGCGCCACTCTGATTCCCTCGAAGCATAAGCTATCGCCTTCCCAGACTGTATAAAGCACAACCCCAAATCTCTTCTTTGACACACACATGACAATTACCAGTTCACATCCATCAAGTAGGGTAAAGGTCAAAACATTAGTCAATCCATCTTCCATTCTGCAAAGTTGATTTCACACTTTAACGTTTCACATAAATGATACCTCCTTCGGAAGCAATTGAATCACTGGTGTTACAATTCTTGAAAATCCATCAATACTCTTTTAATAATAACCTGTCAATCCCAGAAAACAACGGAGTTCTAACTCTGTCGAAGGTTGTCCCTTGACCATGGTCTCAATCCTCGAAAAATGTAATACAATGTCTCCTCGAGTCATACTCTTACGAAATTTCACCAACATTTGATTCTCATGAAATGTAGATAACATAACTTGCAGTTGATTTTCAAAATCTTTCCACAACTCTGAGTATACAAAGATAGCATCCATCAAGCTGACCACTGAAATATCAAAATCGGGTTTTAAAATTCTACGCATCACATTTACAACACATCCAATGCCCTTCTATAAGGTTTTTGGATATGGGCAACCACCCTGACATTAGATCAATACGGAATGCTATCGCCCTAACTGGCGGCTTGAACTATTCTGATGAAATCACTTTACCAATTCATTTACCAACAATACACGGGGTAATTTAGGTGAATTCAACTCAAGTCTCATACATAACCCAAGTAACCCTCACATTATTTAAACTATACTTATTGACATTTAATGCATATATGACATAAATATCAATTAATAACTTAGCCGCCTCAACTAAACACAGAGGCAATTCAACCATAGATAAGGAGACTCGCTTCTTGCGACAGTCCTCCCCAACACAACAACTACTTTACCAATTATGGTCAAGTAAAACAACAATCACGGATTGGTATATCTACCACATCCATTGGCAATACATGCCCACACAATCACGACTATCATGATAATCAAGGAATATTCGAGGCACTCTCCTATAGGAGTAGACACCTCCAGCACATAAGGCAACTCTGAGGCAATTATGCAAATAAAAGCAGAAATACAATGCCACATAATAATGAGATGAACGGGGATTCATACAAGTATTGCCCCTACTTCCTGAGACAGGTAACACACTTCTAATGACAGCGGAGGAATCTATCTCTCCATTCGGGTCTCATCATGTTCCATATTACTCACCTTTCCTTGACACCCTAGGCTGGTCATTACTATTTTCCGCCATTGAACAAATTCCTGCATTAACACTCGGCGTCAGATATCACACACTCCCCCTTAGACTAGACTTCTACCCTTGACTTCTAACCTTAGCTCTGATACCAACTGTGAGGACTCCCCACCCCGGGACCTAAAAAATCGTGCCCCAGCTGGAGGATCCCCAAACCAACTTCTAAAATTAAAACTTTTCCTTTAAATAATTTAAAAGTTGTATAAACTTTTGGAACCCAAACTATAACCTGTTTTAATTTACAACAATACAACTGAAAATATTTATAAAACTTAATACACATTTCTTTTCCCCAAATTTAATCATAACCACACTTATTCCCCAACTCCCAAACAGTACACATACCCTGACGACCCAAAATACAATCCACCCTCCTTGCCGGCCTCACCGGTCTGGTCTACCTGTCTCAGCTGAATCTAAAAAAAATTAAAGGGAGACGGGGTGAGAAAGAATCTCAGTAAGCTATTATGCATGCAGCAAGATGCCAAATAAGATGCAACACGTAAACAAGTTGTTCAACATCATATTTGGAATACTGTAAACACATTACATTACCTGATCTTACCTTTTCCCGTCTGAACAATAAGTCGTAATACGTGGGTATGGGCTTACATCCTCGTGGGAACCCATCCTCTATATACGTGGAACGGCTTAGGCCTATTCACGCCTTACAAGACCCATTTTTCAGGGAACCATGTAAGGTATCAGTATCCTATGAACTGCTTAGGCATATCCATAGTAACTGAGCCCCAAACTGTGGCCACAGTGGGGTGGAAACGGACACAGGTATAATGAAATCCGAGCACCTTATGTTACAACATCTCATAAGTGGTCGCATTCCATTATACCCCGAAATATCGGTGATATTAAACATAATCATAATCACATTCAAGCACATAACAGTTACTTGAAGTCAAATCCACCCAATAGGATATCAATATAACACATGGTACAATTACTCATGCTGAACAGTATAGAGCATGGTACAATTACTCATGCCGAACAATATGAAACATAGTACAATTACTCATGTTGAACAGTATAGAACATGGTACAATTACTCATGTTGAACATCTCAATTAGTGTAACATGTATATAAACACTAATGAGTCAATATAATCCATATATGGCATGTATGCTCATGAATAATACAATGATGACGTGCAACAATTATTTCACGCCCCAATTCAATCTATAAACATCCATAGATAAGCACGTAGAGGTACGATGACATACAAGTAACTCTACGCTTTCATAATATCATATTGTACCATTTACACACAAGTTCCACGATCTAGTACCGAGTTTCTATAAACTTTGGTTATCAATTCACAATGGTTTCCAACCCTTTTCCAAGCAACATTTATTTCATGCCCTAAATAACCCAATAACCATGTATAAGTAACCACGTAGAGGTCCGATTGCATACAAGTAACCCTACGCATTCCTTATATAATATTAAACATCTTCTTTAAATGTTTCATTTTAAATACCAAGTTTTTATCAACTTTGGCTACTTTCCAAACCAAGGTATTCAACCATTTCCAGGGCTATATTTAAAGCCTTCCTCATATCATTTTGTCCCATTTAAAGTGCCATTGTGAAGTACTAAGGTTGCCCTAGGATTATAGTTGAAGAAGGACCAAATCCCAATTAAATTCAATTAAATTGCTTAGGTTCAAATTGGCTTGAAATTCATACTATGAATCAGTCCTGGGCACGACTCGTGCTCCAATGCACGACTCGTGCTCCAAAGCACGACTCGTGCTCAAGACCTGCACGACTACTTAGATTCTCACTACTAGGTATCACGAGTCCAAATGAGGGTCACGACTCGTGCTCCAGGGCACGAGTCGTGCCCAACACCAGAGATATTGCTGATGTTCAACATCAGCTCCAACCATGTAACACAACCAACTCCCAACTTTCCAAAGATGCACCCAACCAAACCAAGCTATAACACCTATATACAACAATTCCTCATGCCAGTTGCCCTTCTACCACCATTGTCATGACCTAACCCCAACTCCTTCCTAATCCATTACCAAACTAAGAAACTTAAGTAACAAGTCCCAAACATAGTTTATAACACATTTCAACATTTTATAACTTCATATGTTCAACATTGAAAAGAATCATAACAACTTACCTAAAATGATTCTAGAATTCCCAACACCCATTAAAATACAAATTTATCATTCTCAACCCAATTCCCAAGGCCATAACATTCAAGTACTCTTATTCAACCCAACTCGTTTACTTTTCCGTTTAAGCCCCCAAATAAAAGTTCCAACCTTGACCGAGTTCATTATAATACCTAATATCAAGTTTTATATATATCCTTCCTGTTTAATTCCAAGGCCATTTTAATTGACTACTCATTACAAGAACCATGAATATCACCCAAATTCTTAACATTTCCAAGCCAAGTAAATGATCCGCCACTACTATATTCGCTTCCAACCCGAACCTTCCTTGTTATTCTTAAAGTCGTAAAAAGTGACTAAAATTCCAACAATCATATATATAATATAATAAAGCCACATATCAATAACATTTTATCATTTCAAGCCCAACCTTACCCTACTCAATCAAATAATCCATTTTTCTCTTTTTATTTCCACAACCCAAATAAATTCCGAAAATTACCAAAAGCCAAATATTTTGGTCCCATAATATCAAATATCATTTAAAACACGTAATATCATCATTTCTCGTAGTATGAACAATTAATCGAAAGGAATCATAATAACTTACCTAAAAATATGCCGAAATGGAAATACGATCTGATCGGCTCTAAACGTTCTCCTCGCCTTCCTGATCGCTCCGTCGCAATCGGATCGTCAATCGGACCAACGGTTAATTTTCTAGAATTTTTGGAAAATATTTTGGGGACGGAGGAAGTTATTTTCTTTCTTCTCTCGAGAGCTCTCTTTCTCTCCTCTGCGCCTGGAAGGAAGCCGTGGAATGAACTGGAAGAGTAGAGAAGTTGGAGTATTTATTTTAATCAAATTTACATTTTGGCCCTCCAAGATTTAGGTTATCTCAATTAACTTTCTTAAGGTTTCAATTACATCTAGGTCCCCCCCAAACTTTTGTAAAGCCTTTTTATTTATTACTTTCAATATTATAGCTTTACTACAAAATTCTCATTTATTTCATTTAGACATTAAATAATTAAAATTAATTTATTGGCATCACAAAAATGTCACACAATTTATTAACATAACCAAGATGTCAAATAATTTATTAAAATGTTAAACTAACATATAAAAATTTCACTTATTATGAAATGCAACCCATAAAATGCAACGGCCCCGCTCCACGTGCCCAACACGTGAATAAAATGGTGCCTAGATTTCGGGTCGTGACAATTCACCCTAGATGTGACCATGCAAAAATGATTTGGCCCAAGTTAATCAAGGATGGCCCATATGTGTATTCGGCCCAAAGCCCAAGAGGAGGGGGTTATATAAAGAAGAGGCTACACCCTAATCGGTAAGTTGAATCTCTCCCTCTCTCTCCCACCCCCACGTTCTCTTCTAAGATATTTTGTGTTATTATGTTCTTAAAACAGAGTTCTTATTCGCACGCCGGAGGGGCTTAAGCCGGAGACGCCCCCAGCTTAGTTTTTTGGCTGTTTGTGTGCAGATTGATTGGAGAAGAAGGCCGTTTGTCCGTCTAGACTACAACCACGGACCACGCTGCTGCTCAACAAAATTTGTGGCAGCATCAAGACTATATCAAATGGGTTTTGAATTTATATAAAATTTCGATTTGAATATAATGTTGTATGTAGAACTTAGTAAATTTAATGAGTTTTTATGGATTTTTGTTTGAGCTACGGGGGACATGTGAAATTAAACCATCATTAATATACACTATTTTTTCAATTTTAACAACAGTATTGGTCTCTTTCTTTTTAATAAATAAATAAAAAAAAAAAAAACATTTCATAGTATCAATTCTCTTGAAAATGGGTCAGGACGGGTTCGAATTTTTAGCTTAATTAGGTGTTTTAAGTAATCATAGTAGGCATGGCCTCAAGAACACACTAGTGTTAGAAACAAGTATTATTAATATTATTGGCCCTACCTAAATAATGTTTAAATGGTTCAAGCCAGAATTTTATACACTGACAAACAAGTTTTAATAGGAATGGTACGGTACCCACTTCTAAACCAATCACCAGCTACAATCGCTGATCACCACGCAAAAAGGTTCAATATGAACCGAATGTGGGCCCAGAATACATATGGCACTCTTTGATTTGTTCTTACTCTACATCAGGGTTGTCAAATTACCACTATACTGAGCTCCTGTCAGATGGTCTTCAACTGATTGAAGGCTTAACCAGCAATAGTTCCATCTGAACCAACAAATAATCAAATTGAAATCATTTAGGTTTCACAAAGCAATTTGGATTTGGAACTGCTGTCGCGGCAGATTTGCTGTGACACTGTGGCAGATGGTTTAAATAAAGGCCACATCTTCAATATGGGCGGTGGAGATTAAATTGACAGATGTGACCTTTATCAGCAGTTCCATGTCCCTACACTTATTAAAATTCTGCTTTCGTGAAAAGACAGTAAAATGTACCTCACTCGAGTTAAATAAGCTGGACGACCGCAGCGATTCTTAATGCACCATTTTGGAGAAGCTCACCAAGTTCATCAAATAACAAAGCTGTACGCCAGCCCCATCCTTTAGGAGCTTTTGGTAAAAGAGTTCCGGTCTGCTTGATATTCCCAAATACCATCACTTCCCTTTTCGAGGGACAAATCAGCTGCCATATGATAAATGGAATAACACCACAATGTTTAGCAATTATATTTCGTTAATCCAAATGTAAAATGTCTGGCAGAGAGAGAGACATATGACCAATGTTCACTTAGTTACCTGATAACGAGCAGTGACCTTTTCACGTGAATCCATATACATATGAACCTGTCAACATAGGGTTAAAGATAATATACCTCATCTTTTTCAAAGTCATAAGCAAACAAGAATACCAACAACAACAAAGCTTTAGTCCCAAAATGTTTTGGATCGGCAAACATGAATCATCATATGGAATTATCAAGGGGGGGGGGGTTTAAATTTTTTATTTAAAAAAATGAGAGCTAAGAAGAAACTTAAAAAGAAGAAATAGGTGGGAAAAAATAAATAAAATAAAAAAACTTTTTAAAGAAAAAATGAAAGCTGAGAAGAAACTTAAAAGAAGAAATAGGTGGGAAAAAATAGAAACAGTCTTAGAATTACAAATAGCTAACCTTTCTTAGTGAATCTGTCTCTGCCTTCCTTCGATGAAGAAACAATCCTAGAATTACAAATAGCAATTGAGTAAACAACCAAATTATGTCATTGGGTTCTAAAGATGAATAATAACCGTGTTTGTATGAACCCTATATCTGTTAAAATATTACCGAGAGTTCGGCGCCCTTGAGGATCTTCGTCATTAAAAGCCTGAACGCTTACCTATACGATTTGATGATATATTAATCAATTACTTACTTAAAAAACAACAAAATATGCAAAGGCATTTTCAAAAATCAAGGAGGAGCTAAAAGATGCTATCCAACACCTTCCACAAGGAACCAGCATAGAATACTTCTGGAGAGTGCTTGACTTGACCATCGCTCAGCCTGTGCACCTCCTGAAATTCCACCCTGTGTATGGCAAAAGGTAGTCAGATATCAAATTTAGAAGGCACCTCAGTGGCAGCTGAAGAATAAATTTTCAAGCCAATTGCTGAAAGTAATTAAATGTACTTGCAATATAATACTAACTTGAATTAAGACTAGGAAACTTGATGTAGATTTTTCATAATGTTTATTCTCACATGGAAAGTAACATTACATCAAAAATCACAGGAACAAGTCGGAAGTAGTAGCAATAGCTCCTATAAATAAAGAGCTCAAGGATAAATGCTCGAATTTTGTTCATCAACACGAAAACAAATGAGAAAATACACCAACACCTAGGCAGAGAGTGATCTTAGTGAATCGACTCAAGAGTCAAATTTTATTCAGAAAACAATCTATTTATACTTTGAGGTGAGTTAAAAAAAAAGTATCTCGCGCAAACCTATATTCTTGGTCTCTTTAAAAGGTAGCTTAAGTTATGAATATAGCTTCAATCTCAGCCATATCACCTCACATTGATAGTGAGATAAAGTGATCAATGTTCAATAAGTGCCATACTATGCCAATTTTCCAATAAAACATAAAGGTAAAAGATGCTCTCTATGCCTACAGACACACAATACTACTTAAATTGCTGTACTCAAACATAAATAGGTCAAACGAAAGAATCACTTACGAAAATCGGAAGGGAGGGAAATGACTCAAAGGGGTTTTCATATCCAATGATATAGAATTGTTTGCATTCTCCCACTCAATTCCAGTGGCATCCTCAGAAGAATCTAGCATCTGCATAGGGATACCACTGCCATTTGGGCCAGCAATCGAGTGCCCAATTAGTCTACCTCGCATATCTGCCTCATAGCCTCTCTCATTTGGCTCCCCATTGTTGCTCGCTCGTTGGCTGAGCCCAACTAAAGCTGTCAACCCATCCCCAGTGAGGTCTGCATTGTGGTCAGCTCTATTCTCTGCATCATCGTTACCAATAGACTGCTGCCCGTTTCGGTTTGCCATATTAAAAGGCACACGGGAGAACACAAAACGTGTTGGAGTCCAAGCAGTTGCTGGAACAAACGTAGATCCACGTCCAAGACCAGCTAATCCATCATTAGGCCCTCTAACATGGACCCGCACAGGCCTAAAGAGGCCATTGCCTTCGCCTTGAGAAGTATCAGTGACATATACATCTCCTATACCACTTGATGCAGCATTCTGGTCATGTTCTTGCATAAAATAACCAGTGGTAGTAACTCCACGAGCAAATCCATATTGCTGCCTACATTGGCAAAGCATACTGACAAGGCAGCAATTTTTGCAAGTGTCTGCACCAATTTCATGAACCCGTTGACTCAAAAGCATCTACAGTACAGCAAACAACGCAGTTAAGCATCAATAACGTAATTCTTTCTATTTTTTTTTTAAATTTTTTTTTTTTTGGGGGGGGGGTGGAAATAGCAGGGAAGCTGAGAGAATAGTTTGTAGCATACTCACACACACCTAGACACCAAAACAGAGAGAAGTGATTATCTAAATGGCTAGATAGGCTGTCAAGACTTATGGTGCTGGCATGTGTGCAAAGATTTTAATCCACTTCCCAAGTCATAAAGTATCCCAAAACGCACAAAGAGATCCACAACTATTTCTCTAAGGCATACATATGATTTGTTTGAGAGAGAGAGAGAGAGAAAGAGAGAGAGAGCAGATTGTAGAAAGAAATCAAAACGGGGACAATCAAACGTCAAAAGAAAATTTGATTCCGAACCACTTAACCTTTGTGCCACAAGGGACCAGGAACAGTGGACTCTATTCTCATCAATTGCCCACAGAATACTAACAAATTAACAAAAATAAGCAAAAGGTATTAGCTTACTACCTGCAGCCAAAGACCATCATTCACTGATTTGCAAGGGAACCCCATCTCTTCAATATGCTTTCTCACATTTAAAAGAGCTTCAAAACTCATGTTACAATACAAAAGAGAGCCTCCTTCGAAAATATTGACGAATGCATCGTAATCGTCGCTATTGAGCCCACAAATCCCTTCTGCGCAAGTCTTTACCTCTCTTTGCCCAACAATCCTACCACCCCAGGATAGAGGCATGCCACCCCATTCATTTGACAAGAGATCTGCGCCAGTTGAACTGCAATGCCTTTGATCACCACCAAGCCAACTATTATTATTCAGTTGATAGCAAGAACCCTCTTCCGAAGGCCCTTCCATAGCCACACTGCCACCACACAGAATGCCTGCTCTCCCACCACCAGGCATTTCCAGATAAGAACAAGAGGATCTGATTTCGTCAGTATATAAAATTTTACTGGATGAGTTTCTTTCCGTGTTACATGTGTATCTTGGTTCTACATTAGACTGGCTGCAAGCAGCTTGTTGCATCTCTTGTTTGGAATCAATTACCCCAGTTTGGGAATCTACCGCACAGTGTTCAAGCTGACCTGAAATTGTTTGAGCAGTATCTTGGCCTTCAAATTTATCTTTTAAAGTAAGGCAACCGACTTCAGATGCCAGCATTTGACTATTGCTGGAATCAATCAGGTCCTTCCCTTTTGCTTTAGAATCAGAATTAGTCAATCTTCCTGAATCAGAACTGGAACCACCTTGTTCACGATGTTCTGCCTTGCAAAAAGCACCTTTCGCATGAAGAATGTACAATGCCAGTTCAAACCTTTTATAAAAAGAATAATGAATGTCAACCAGCTTCTTAAGAATTCAACTTGTCAGTCACAATTTTTTAACTAGAAGCAGCCAGAATGCCACTAACCGTTTCTCTTCACTAGGGACCCATAGTTCATCTGAGGTTAGCAGTGCATGCAATGTTTGAGGAGAAAGTTTGGGAAGCACCTGTTAATAATAAATATGCAAATTGCAAATGAAACAAATACGTTATGCAGCCTAACAAATGCTGATCAGAAGTTAATCGAACAGAATAGTCTGCAGAAAGAAAATTGAACGAGAGAAAGAGAGAGAGAGAGAGAGAGAGAGAGAGAGAGAGAGAGAGAGAGAGAGAGAGAGAGAGAGAGAGAGAGAGGAATAGACCAAACATTGAATTGCAATAGATGTACTACATGAAATTAGCATTTAAAACATTTGGAAATATTTATTATTAATGGTGGAAAACAACAGCAGTATCTAGGTAATAACAAGGCATAGGGAAAAAGGTATGGGAATCAGGATTGTACTGAAACGTGAGTTCACATAGAGGTTAGTGCATCTCTTGGCAATTAATTCATTACAGATGATATCTAAATGCTGGTTAAATAAGCTATAGATCGTCTCTCAAGAATTCCGTTCACCACGTGCTGCTGTAGAGGTTCACACCCTACCTGGTTTGTGTTGTGTCAAATCATATTCTAAGCCTGCTGAACTTTAGAGTGTTCATGGTATCAGTCATTTAATATAACACTCTTGACCTAGAGGATAAACTTTCAACAATCCAGTAGCTCATGTACCACTTTGCTACAACTATAAGAAAATGTTAAAAACTCATAGCAGTCGGGACACATAATGGTCAATTCACAATACCACACAATTTAGTGGTGTTTGAATACAAGTTGAAGTTGCACATAATGTATTTCTTTACACTTCTATTTTCACAACAATGATCTTTACGCATGATTATAGAATAAATTAGATGCATTTGAACTTCACCCACTTCAGTAGTAATATTTCCTTCAATACCTCGGTGCTATCACTATAAAATCATATTAGACACTCTTAGCAGTCGGGACACGTAATGGTCAATTCACAACCCCATGCGACATATAGGTGTTTGAATACAAGTTGAAGTTGCATGTAATGCTTTACACTTCTATTTTCCTTCAATACCTCTTTTAACTCCATGGCCCCACCTTGACAAAGGTAGCCCCAGCAAGCACTTCTAACACGTTCGCCATGTATACCATAATCTTGGCTCTCTGCGAACACCTAAAACGCAAATACATGAAAGGGTCAAGAACAAAAAGGATTTGAGCACACATCTATGAAATTAATTCATATAACTGTATCACAATTGCTTTGAACCTGATATGTTAAGAAGTTTGAAGTCCACAGTTCAGATATAATGAAGTCAGTGCAAATTGCACATAAATCCTGCATTGAAGAAACAGTGACACTGTAATTCATACTCAAAAGAAAGCTAAAATGTATTAAGGCAAACACAAAGTAAATGTGCTCCAACTTCGACCAACTGCCTACACTGATTTTCTGTGAATGAGGAGAGTGAAAAGAGATAAGTATACTCTAGTTCTAACTCCTCTTCATCCACTTCTTACATTTTATTTTAGTTAACACTAGTTTTTTTTTTTTTTTGAAGTCCTCTAACTTGGCAGGCTGTCCTTAATGAAAGACCAAACAACGTGGATTTGAATAAGCTAGGGAGAAGAAATCTACAGGACGAAGTTCAGACTGTATGAAAACCTGTAAGGTTGCATAATACAAACCTTACATAATAAAATAGAACAAGCTTATCAATAAATCTTCAAGCTTAAACCAAATACCAACAATACCAGAAAGTATTATTGATTACACAGCATTTACGTCACTAAGTATAAAAGAGACACAAACACCTTGAATAGATTACAAATATTAGTTACCTGAAGGTCAAGAAAGGATGCGGCGGCAAGAACACGAAATGCATTGTCGTCGTTGAGCTTAGGGTGATGTCCATATAGATATGCGAGAGATAACGCAATTGCCTCTCCATTGACATTGTTGTCATCAATGTGCAAGTTCAAGATTGGAGCATTGGCTTCTTTCCAAGGACCATGAAGCATGTTTCTGTAGACCACATCAGATGACACCTCAACCATATGTCCAAATATGCATACAACAGAAGAAACAAATAAATGGTTGGTCTATTGATACCACTTAATGATTTTCTCATGACATTGATATCCTTTTTCTCTTTTTCTCTTTCTTCTTTTAATTCTAGTAATTCAGGTGGGAGTAAAGAAGAAAATTAAAGACATGGTTAAAAAGCAGTCATTATTCTTCTCCCCTTCATTTCTCATGTTATCTCTCTTTTTCCGAAATTGATTAAATACAGGAGGATTGAGAATGAATAGAAGTGCATTCAACAGCTTCAAAACCATGTTCCAGTCCGACATGTGAATAATAATAAGAACAAAAGTGACAAGTATAAATGCATCATAGTTTATAGCATCGTACCAATGATTTTATCGTTAAAAACCTAGGCCTCTTAATAACTACATTGCTTGGAATGATAACTCTTATAAAAAAAATACAACCATCGGCTTGCAAATAAGTAAGAGAAAAATCAATATAATCCACACGTTTGGTATACTGAAACTATGACTCCTCGAACTATCATGTCATGAAAAGCTCTAAAACCTAAAAACAATGAAATCAACAGATCCAACTCAACCACACTTCATCCTTGTCCTGACTAATATCAGATTCAGGGTCCATTTGTTTTCTCTTAATGAATGAGTCTTAATGATTTCTGAAGGCTATTTTTAGCCTTCAAAACTCATTAAGACTCATTCATCAAGAGCAAACAAATACACCCTCAGTCTCGTCCAAAGCAACTGTCTGCTAACCATTTCAACCACAATCCTTCTAAAAACAGATGTCCCTGTTAGTTTAAGTCTTGTCAAAGTTCTACCCTTTCCATTTATATTGACATTGCCACACTTCCTAACAAACCTTACTGCTCTACCTTGTACACAACCCACACTGTTGCTAGCAAATTACTCATAATTTACTTCTTCTATCTCAAAAAGTAAATCATCTCGAGATTTCTATCGGTTAACATTTCACACTCATTTTCAAACTTCTAGTTTCATGATTGTCCAAGAAACCTCACCAAAATGCAAGTATCTGTCGTAGAATGAAGCACTTAAAGAGTATTATCCAAACACATAGAAACCATACTAAGCCAAAATTCACATTAAAAACAGCCAAAGATAAAGGAAAATTTCCAAAAACGCTCACTAATTACACAAAATAAAGCATAATCCAAAAATTTCATGTGCGTATGATGGGGAAAAGGAAACCTGAAGTAAGAGCTACGAGATAGAATGAGACGATGGAGATGATAAGTAGACCCCATGGCATGAACAACGACGTCGGAAAATGAGCCATTATTGAAACCTTCCAATTGAATGTGATCACAAAGAGAAGTTAGGTTACAATCGAGTGCCCGAAGCTCGCCGCTGCTGTGATCGTTGTCGGAGTTCTGCTGCTGATGCGAAGATGACGATTGTCTCGCCATTTCCATCGTTCCAACGCCGGTGCTGGTGCCGTAAGATGATCGTTGTTTAGGGTACTGTGTTTCCATATCTCTAGGGTTTTTTCTTTATCAGGTACACGGATTAGGATTAGGGTTAGGGTTGGAGAATTTTAGATCGGAGTCGCCATTGTCGGAAAAGTCTTATCGTCGGAGAAGAAAATATAGGGAGGAGATAGGAGAAGGATAGTGACAATTTGAGGGAAAATGTATGTGTTTCCGGTGAGCTAGTAAATGAAGCTAACGGTGTCGTTTTATTCTCTGTCCAATGTAGATTTTTTTTTTTTTCTAAATGGATGTCTTTTATTTTTTCTTCAGAAAATGAAAAAATTATTTATTTCGTCCCTACGCCCCTGAATAAATGTCAAGTTTCTAAAAAGGGGACGGTTATTTGCAAGGCACGCTATTTGCAAGGCACGGAAAATGGACAAAATTGCCCTCCCGTACGCGAACGTTTCGTGTAATTTTACACGACATTGTCAAATACGTTTCGTATATAAATATACGAAATGTATTGAGTTATTTCGTGTATATTCACACGAAATATTAACAAATATTTCGTGTAGTTTAATGCAACATATGTCAGCGATACGAATAATTAATCTTCAAACATAAAAAAGCTGGAAAAATTCAAAGACCAATACGAACTTTATTGAAAAAAAATCATAAAAAATGGTATACTTTGCCATATTTACATCCAAATCCAAACTTTCAAACGGTTTTTATGATGATTACATACAAATAAAAAAGGCTCAATAAAGTCAAATGATACACTCATCTTATGACCTATTTCTTGAAACTCTTTCTTCGTTCGGCCCTTGATTGAGAGTCGGTTGAATGTCTCTATCCAGAGCTCTGTATGGCGTGACCGAGTTACTTGCGCTTGCATCACGATGAGCCTCCCAATACTTGGCGATGGCATTGGGTAATCATTATCTAACATGTGCGGCAATATAAAATGGTTTCCCGATGTGTCGGAAACAGTGTGTCACGTGGGTGGTCTGCTACTCCTTGTGTCTGATCGCGGAAGGCATGTGAAGCTTGGTTAGCGTGTACGAGATGAACACCACATTATACCTCGTGGCGATGATGTGCCCCTAGCTGCAGGAGGGTCATATAATAATGCTCGGGAAGGCCAGGGAGGAATAGTAAGCGATCGGCGTAGAGCTCGTCATGTAGTCGAGATATAACTCTCGATAAAGCTCGCGTCGGCTGTGCGGCTCGAGGCAACAATGCGTGCGGACTTGAGGCCACATGTCCTCATCTCAGTATATCTGTGGCTGCTTTCCTATAGCCACAATGTCCATCCTCCCTCACATCTGTGATGCCTTGATAAATGGGACCGTAGAAAGGCATAAATGACATAGTATACCCCGAAGTATGTAGACTAGTGACTTGTCCATTTCCCTTTCCATGACCGACCACTCGAGCCACAGTCCCGTCATCGTCCCCGACCTCGTCCTCTCCCACGAGTTGAAGAAGCTAGTGGTGGAAGACGTAGGAGTAGTAGAGCTAGATGGTGTAGTGTTTGAACCTACTTTCGGATTGGGCGTGGACTTGAAAGAGTTTGAGTCCCATGACATCATAGATTGGGTTGATGCGATGAATGTAGATCTAGACATGTTTGCCCGGTGGAGGGTGGTGTAGTGGGGACTCCAAAATATACGTACTGCATGTGCTCCCGATCTGAAAGTATTCTCGAGCGGCGGTCGGGGTTTTATTTGCCTTTGAAATATGAGGTGGCTCGAAAGCATCTACGGTTTGTGGATGTAGCTCTTCATTTATCGTTTGGAATAACTTTCTCTTGATCGGTTCAGTGCGTTCTACTTCGTTCCACCTGACTACAAAAGAATTTTCATTGATCGAAGACCTAGTTGGGTCACTGGCTCAGTGTCGACTTCTTCCCAAAAAGCATGAATCGAAGACAGGATCAGTCCCAGGAGCTCTGTATGTGTGCGATCTCGTGTGCGTGGAAGTCCATGTGTTCGCCTAACATAACACCCACATTACGAGGGATCCATGACATTATCCCGCTCTGAGACCGCTCTTTTTGATGATGTCCAAGGCTACATTTGGCCGCTCGCCCCGATATGTCGATAAAGATTACAAGTCTTCATATCAAGCTGGAATTCTGCTCTTTGCCATCTCCATGTACTAGCTTTGATTTTTATTATTTGAATTTCCATGATCTAATGAGCAACTTTGAAAATTGTGTCAAAAAGTAGAAGAAGTACTTCCAACGCGTGCTGACCGCTATGCTCGCTCTCGAGATCTGTTCGTGGTGTGGGTTAGTGTAGCAACGTATCCGTATGCGTAGAGAATATTTTGTGAGTATGGAGTAATCATGTATCGCGGAGATAGCTCAATAAAAACGGGATAAGCGGCCAACGTTTAGAAAACCGTTGCCTTGGCGGTGTTCCATTCTCCGAAGTAGCGGGCGTATTCTTGCGTTGAATTTATTCATGAATGCTTTTGCAATTCCGGGTTCCAGTAGACCCAGACGCCCTCTTTCGAACATTGACTTCTATATGCCTTCGACACAAATGATGTGCGGTCTCGGGAAATTCTGGCGGACGGCATTAATGAAAGCAGTCTCGATCGGTGAAGAAAAGCTGTTGGCATGTTGGGAGGATGAAAAGACTACGCAAATTCTTGAGTGCCCGTGCAAAATTATCGGTCTTCTCATTTGGAGCAGCATATACGTTGTGAAATTCTTCCCGTGGAAGTAAATCCCAAAATATGTAGGAATGGCAGGTCCATGCGGTTGGTGTTGTAAGTGCAATCACCTAGCGAGGATTTTAAAGAGAAGAGTCGAGACAACGATCCTGAGTCAATTACATTTCGTGTACTTATATACGAAATTGTACATTTTTATATCGTGTATTTTTACACGACATAAATAATACCATTTCGTGTATGACCACACGAAATATAGTCTTAAAATTATATATCCTTTTAGGTGTAGTTTTATACGAAATATGAACATATGTTATCGTATAAAAATACCACGAACTTATAACAAAATTTCGTGTATAACCACACGAAATGAAATGCAACAGTATGTACGAAACAGTAAAAAACACATTGAAAAAAAATTCACAAAAATTTACCTTGGACTACGTATGGAAAGCGGTTGAGCATATCGATGCTAGTGGGTGAGAGAAGAATACGTCGCCGATGATGTCACTTGTCCTTGGCTTTCCTCGTGAATCTGATATATTGCTTATCGTCGTAATTTCATGAATTGTTGCGGCGGTGATCTCCACTCGTTCCACTTGCTTTGAACTTCACGATGGCATTATGGACGTGTGTCGAGTACTCACATCTACGAAGATCATGGGGAAAGATAAGTGCAGCATCTTATCTGACTCTTGTCCATACAGTGTGCAACCCAGAGAGAGCAGGAGATAAGTGGATGCACGTCATCGGTCATCGAACGGGCCTCGAGGCAAGGCCGGAGCTCACGTAATGTGTAGGACGTGCCCCTCAGGGCAGGATGAAGGTCTGTCTCTGGTCAGCGTAGGTCGGGCTCACGGATCCGCCGTCCTAACGGAAAACCGTCACAGTGACACCTATAAATTGTAAATGAAGAATATGTCATATGCAGTCGACAAAGCTCTACATATTGAAAATGAAAAATATAACAACAATATACCTAGAATATGAGTGACGTCATGCATCGTAATCGTCATCTCCCACGGCATGTGAAACGTGTTAGTCTCGGAGACCACTTGGTTCCACAAATGCCGTCGGCGGCGACCCAAACTAGTCAGGCGAATGGTGGTATCATGCGGGTGATGGATACCGTAGCATGTCATTGCGATCGGCAATCTCGATCGTCCTCGGCGATTACATCACGAGAACACTGTTTAAAGATTTATAATTAACAATTTTTAGAATTTCACAATAATGATTACATTAAAACCAATGTTTCGTCAAAGTTTATTTTTGTAGACAAATAGCTTACCTATCGAATCTTTGGTATGCGGTATGGAACTTCGCCATTGGCGGGTAGTGGGGTTGCCCCCAATCTCTCGGGCTCGGTGATGGCCGAACCCGTATAACAAATCACAAACCTCGGGGCCGCCACAGGTCGCTCACGTCTGCCATGATGGTGGCTCCTCCTCACCGCACCCGCACCCGCACCCGCACCCGCACCCTGCCTCCTCCTAAGTCCCACGCCTGCAGCGCGTGACCCCTCCTCCTCCATTGCCTCGATAGGTCACAACATCCGTCTCTCCGCCTCAGCCTCCGCCTCCTCCTCCTCCTCGCGCCTCCTCCTCCTCATTGCCCTCGCCCCAGTCGAGAAGATGACTCGGCGGCATCGAATCGGAAGATGAAGATGACTCGGCCTTCCTCGTGACCGCCGAGAGGCCGCCTCATCATCATCTATGCTCGCTCTCAATGTGCTCCGGCTCAATCCACAGTCTCGGTCTCATCATTTTTATCATTTTTTTGGTGCGTTTATCTTTCTTAGCGCCGTCTCGGCCTTTCTTTTCTATTGGAAGCGGTGTGTAGGTTGACGTCCCTGCAAAATTCAAATAAGAGACAATAATTAGTCACCGATTAAAGTTCAGTTCAGGTTCCGGTTCATTTCGTGTAAATATACACGAAATGTTGGAATCTTTATTTCGTGTAAAATTATACGAAATGGTTCTCATTTATTTCGTGTATATTCACACGAAATCAAAGGAAGAAATTTTCCTTTAGATTTCGTGTGATTATACACATATGCTAAGGAAACAATTTCGTGTATAGCATACGAAACAACCTAAACATTGTTCCATTGTGTTTCGTGTGCCTATACACGAAAAATTTGGAACCGGTTCGTGTAATTTTTTGCGATATGCTTGGAACAGTTCGTGTAAAATTATACGAAACAATCAAAGTCCAGAAACATATTTCGCACAACAATTTCAAAACCGGTTCATCAATGGAAATCTATAAGCAAACAAATTGAGCCAGGTTCATAACATCTCATTCTAATTTTTGAATAATAATAATACTCTCTTTGACCTAAACTCAGAAAATCGAAACGGAGAGGGAGGGATTACCTTCTTTACGGGCCTTTGTGGTAGACGATGTTCCGGCGGCCGTAGCGGCGGCGGTAGCGGCGGCGGAAGCGCGGACTTAGCTTGCGGGAATCTTCATTCTCACCATCGTTCGTTCGTTAGATGGATTAGTCGGTGGTTCGTGTGCGAGAGAGAGAGAGAAGCTTGGAGACGTTGGAGGGAACGTGAGGAATGAAAAAAAAAAAAAAATTATATATAAATGGGCATTTTCGTCATTTCCATGTGCCTTGCATTTTTCATGCCTTGCAAATAAAATTCACCTTCTAAAAAGTGCTAGGCGAAGTCGGGCCTAGCGCCTAGATGAGGACTAGTTGAGATTAGTCGGAATTAGTCGGGACCTAGACATGGCTTAGAACTAGGCGTTGGAGAGGAGTCTAACGCCTAGGCGAGACCTAGACGCCCTTAAACGGGATCTTTTAGAACACTGATAAATGTCGTAATTAACTTATCAACATTAAAAAAAAGGTGTTTTATTTGTTTTTAGATTGATAAAAATGCGTTGTTAAGTCACTTCCTTTTATTTGAAAATGCGATATTTATTATGGAGCAAATTAAAATGAAAAAAATATGATATTTGATATGAGACATAAAAAAATGTATTTAATAAATTAAATGTTTATAATAAGGATGTAATAGGTGTTTATGCATCTTTGCCTCTACTTTCTCTAGATAAGAAATATCATTTTCATAAATCATCAGCTCTTGAATAATAATAATTTAAAAAAAACTTCAAACGTCCATTTATAAAAAAAATTATTATATTTGCTTTGCGAATTTTTTTTTATATTTTTGAAATAGTTATATGAAAAAAAGTAAAATTTGATCATTCAGTAAGCTAAATCTTGTATTTGGGGCCTATGAAGTAACGTATAAAACAAAGGTAAAAACATGTAAACGGTCGAACTCGCGAGTAGGATAAATGAATGATCCAAACATGTAAACGGTCGAACTCGCGAGTAGGATAAATGAATGATCCAGATCGTACGCTAATGTGAATGTACTAAAATATCCTTAATAAAGGACAAAAATGTGAATTATCGAGATCGACACTGACCATCAGAATCGAAAGCTTAAAACACTTTTATACTGTAGAATCGCACCGACCTGAATTCCTGAATCTCAATTACTCTCAGGGTATGTTTGGGTACACCAATTCCATAATTTGGAATTGGAGCATAAAATTTCAATTCTGCTGTTTGGATGCTAAAATGAGGGATATAATTGAAATTGAATTATAATTCTAACAACCTAATTCCATAAAATCAATTCCATAGTTAAAGTAAAAAATTACAAAATCAATTCTACACCAATTCGTAACTATCGGAAAATTTTTTTAGGTCGCTGGTTTCTCGTCTACATCTTCCCTAAACCCACCTCACATCAACCACCCCTACCCCTACCCCATCACCCCCACCCCCACCCCCGTCGAGTAAAAAAAAATTAATCATTTTAAATTTATTTTTAACACCTCCTCCCCAACTCCACTCACCACTCCCTGCCACCCTACCCCCCACCCATCCCCCCCTCGTCGGGTAAAAAATAAAATTATTTCAATTTTTTTAACAACTCCTCCCCCAATCTCTGCAAACACCCCCACCACCCACCCCCACTCCCACTCCACCTATGTTGTTAATTTACAATATGAAGGCAATATACATATTTTAGATCTCAAATGTGTACCAGATCATTTTTAAATCACTAAAACAAATTAATGTATTACACCTTGAGTAAATTATCAATTTCAGATCATTGTTTCTAACTCAGATTGATCGGATTCAAATTGATCAGAGTATTCTTGAATTCTCATAGCATTCCCTAAACTAGAGCGCGGTCAAAATAATTTTTTTTTTATCCGACAGGGTGAGGGGTGGGGGTGTGGGGGCGGGGGCAGGGGTGGGGAGTTGTTAAAATAAATTTAAAATGATAGTTTTTTTTTTGACCCGACGGAGGGTGGGGGCAGGGGTGGAGAGTTGTTAAAGTAAATTTAGAATGACAAATTCATTTTCGTTAGACTGCATGCATGAGTATCCAAACAATATAATTGAAATTGTAAATCAATTCTAATGAAATTCTGTAAATTAGCCAAATAATAGAATTGAAGCTCTATGTAATTCGAATATGTTGAAATTCAATTTTATAAAATTGTAATTCCAATTCAATTTCAATTATGTGTATCAAAACGGCCCTCAATAATAGAATCTAGGGGTGGCAAATGGTACTTGACCATACCAACCGTACCAATTATAATTGGTACACATTGGTAACAGAAGTCGGTATACCGAAGTCTCGGTATGATAGTACCGTACCAACTGTGCCTAATTGGTTGGTACACGGTATACAATTTCGACTTCGATTGGTATATCGTGTACCGACTTTTTTTTTTTTTTAATTATATATATATATATATATATATATATATATATATATATATATATATATATATATATATATATACTCCTCCGTCCCAAATGAAAGAGTTATTTATTTCCTTTTTGGGCGTCCCATTTAAAAGCCACTTTCCCAAAAGGAACCTTAAATCACTATTCTCTCCACTCATTCTCTCTCCTACTTTACTTTTACACTCACAACATTATCTTTCTTACATCACCTCCCACTCATTCTCTCTCCTATTTAATTTTTCATACTCACAACATTTAAACTTTTTCTCTTTCCTACATCACATTTCTTATTTTGCGTGTCGGACAAATTTACCGACTCTTTCGCTGGGACGGAGGGAGTATATATATATACTCCCTCCGTCCCGGAACAATCTTCACACTTTCCCTTTTGGGCGTCCCAAAACTTACTTCACACATTTAAAACTTACCTAAAATGGAAAGGAATCTTTACTATTCTCTCCACTCATTCTCTCTCCTACATTATTTTAATACTCACAACACCATTATAATTTACTATTCTCTCCACTCATTCTCTCTCCTATTTTATTTTCACACTCACAACACTTTCAATATAATACTCCCTCCTTAAAATCAGTGCAAACAGTGTTTGTGAAGTAAATTCCGGGACGGAGGGAGTATATATATATATATAATATAAAAAATAAATCTATCCCTAAATCTCTCACTCAGCGTTCTCCCCCTATCTCTCTCTACCCGCATTCTCTCTCTAGACGCAGACAATTCCCTTCACCATTGTCGCCATCACCAATCTTCCTCACCGTTGCCCACTCCCTCTAATTGGCAACAGCAATCCATCCTCGCCGGTTCTACCCCCCTTTACCTCTCAAATCCCCTCCTCGCCAACTCTCTCCAGACCCAAAACCGCAACCTAAATCGTTCGCTTCCTACCCCTTCCTCCTCAATGACCCTTCTCTCTCCAATCGCAAAGGCCTTCTTCACCACCACCGGTCCTCTCTCTCTCTGCACCTATTCGCCGGCGACGGCAATAGCCGTGTTTCCCCACGCACGTACGTCTGAAAGTTCAAGGCAGCTCTCAGTCTGAAGTCTAGATAAACCCTTGTTGACGCATGTATTTGTTGCTAAATCTTGTTCACACTCTTGTCAATCTTCAGTCCTGATAAACCCTAAAATCCCCTCACAAACCCCTCTTCTTTTAAGCCCTTTATCATTCAGGTCAGCTAAATCTTTAAAGTTTAATTCTCTCTGCCTCCCGAAGATTTCCCAGGTTGACGCATGTATTTGTTGCTATTTCTTCTATTTTTTTATTGAAATTGTTATTGAGGTTTGTATATCGATTTTGAGTTTGCGAAATTTTATCCAATATACCCTGTTCTTATTAATTCAATGGGCAAACTAAAATTTTGATTATCTATAATATATTTGAATTCTTTCATGTTGCATGATACAGAAAGATGCAATCTTTGGTGGGCCGATATTGTTTTTATCTGTAATTCAGTTTATTATCTATTTTGTTGCTGATAATTAGAATGTTACTCCCTCCGTCCCGAAATGAATGTCCAATTTTATTTTTTATTTTTTTCAGATTTGAGCTCACAAGAGCAAATCTGAAGAAAAAAATGGACATTCATTTTGAGACGGAGTGAGTATATAACAATAACCTTGATTTTGTTGAATATTTAGCTTCTATTGAGCTGCTGGGAATCCTTGCATGAATGGGGAAAACAAAATTGACAGTAATAGGCTAATAGGCTTCTAATGAGGTTGTGTTTGCGTAGCTCTATGGAGACTGATTTTTCCCTTTTTTTGTTATTTCTTTGTAATTTTTTGCTGAAATGTCTCTAAAGGCTGAATGCTGACAATGCGCTGTAAGAAATACTCTGTTTTAAGTGAAATTTGTAATTGCGTTCTGGTTTCCGTGTTCAGCAGCTTGCTCGCTCCATACAATATTTATATTTTCTTTTTGAGGATTTTTCTTAGGTGTATAACTAAGCTTTACTTCATAATGTATATGCCAATCTGCCCGTAAACTGGGCAACTTTTTTACTTACATCCTCACTTCTTTAGGTACTGACTAATTTTTTTCTGTGCACGCTTGATTGGTCTAGTTATTTCAGGTTTCTCATTCTTGAATTGGATAAGGAGGGATTACCAAGTACATTATTGACTTTTCAAAGCAGTTTGAGAAGTTCAGGAGGAGAATGGTGTAAAAATAACTGATTTATAGGATGAGGATTCTCGTCAGAGACCGGGGTAATCTATTTTCTCAATATCCTATTTTTCCGCACTGACTCAACAACCTTAAATACATGCTCGGAATGCATTTTTGCGAAAGTATATACAGAAACTTAATATTTAAAATTGTTTTTTATTTGGTGGTGCAGGAAAAATATGTCTATATACTTCAAAATGCTTTGCCGTTGTTGCTCGATGTGAGAATTTGTCATCATTATTTAATGGGAATTTTGATCGGGAAAGAAGGGCTTTTTCTACAGTGGATGGGGGTGATCAAAAAAATTCAAGAAAGTTGGAGGGTGTTGAAAAAGGAGTGGACAATGTGTGCCGGATCTTGGAGAGTGGTCCTTGGGGTGTCTCGATAGAGAATGCTTTGTCTGCGTCCACTGAAAATCCTCGAATCGAATTAGTTATTGGAGTTTTAAGAAAGCTGAAGGATGTGAATCTAGCAGTGAATTATTTCAAATGGGCAGAGAGAAAAACCGAGAAAGCCCATTGTCCCGAAGCTTACGATTCACTTCTAATGGTTATGGCAAGGAGTAAAAAGTTTGATTTTCTTGAACAGATTCTAGAAGAAATGAGCATAGCAGGATTTGGACCATCCAATAGCACTTGCATTGAGATAGTTGGAAGCTGTGTAAAGTCAAGAAAACTGAAGGAGGCTTTTGACTTTATTCAAGCTATGAGAAAGTTCAAATTCCGTCCCGCATTTTCTGCGTATACAACTTTAATCGGTGCTCTCTCTGTTGTTCATGAACCCGATTTGATGCTCACCTTGTTTCATCAAATGCAGGAGCTTGGTTATGAAGTGAATGTGCATTTATTCACAACTATGATTTGTGTGTTTTCTAGGGAGGGACGGATTGATGGGGCCCTTTCGTTGTTGGATGAGATGAGAAGTAATTCCTTTACTGCTGATATTGTTCTATATAATGTATGTATAGACTCTTTTGGAAAGGCGGGCAAAGTAGACATGGCTTGGAAATTCTTTCACGAGCTAAAAGCTCAAGGTCTAATGCCAGATGATGTGACATATACGAGCATGATTGGGGTTCTTTGCAAAGCGAATAAACTTGAAGAGGCGGTGGATTTATTTGAGCAGATGGAGCAAAATAGGCGGGTCCCATGTGCATATGCTTATAACACCATGATCATGGGGTATGGATCGGCGGGAAAATTTAATGAGGCATATAAATTGCTCGAAAGGCAAAAACTTAAAGGAATTATTCCAAGTGTTGTTGCATATAATTCCATTCTTACTTGCCTTGGAAAGAAGGGGAGAATAGACGAAGCTTTACAAGTGTTTGAGGATATGAAGAAAGATGCAACACCTAATATTTCGACGTATAATGCTCTCATGGACATGCTTTGTAGGGCTGGGAAAGTCGAGGCTGCTTTTGAGATTCGAGATGCCATGAAAGATGCTGGCTTGTTTCCTAACGTGTTGACTTTGAATATAATGATTGACCGATTATGTAAAGCTCAAAAGCTCGATGAAGCTTGTTCTTTATTCGAAAATATGGATCATAAACTTTGTACTCCGGATGCCGTTACTTTTTGTTCTCTTATAGATGGCTTGGGCAGACACGGAAAAGTCAATGATGCTTATAGGCTTTATGAGAAAATGCTGGATTCTGATCGAGTTCCGAACGCTGTTGTCTATACATCTCTTATTAGAAACTTTTTCAGATCTGGAAGAAAAGACGATGGCCACAAAATCTACAAAGAAATGGCTCACCAAGGTGTTTCTCCGGACCTAACCCTACTTAACACCTACATGGACTGTGTGTTCAAAGCAGGTGAAACGGAGAGAGGCAGAGCTTTGTTTGAGGAAATTAAGGTTAAAGGGTTCACCCCAGATGCTCGTAGCTATTCAATACTGATGCATGGCCTTATAAAAGCTGGTTTTGCGCGCGAAATTTACGATTTATTCTATTCGATGAAGGAACAAGGCATAGTTTTGGATACCCTTGCCTATAACACAGTTATTGATGGATTTTGCAAGTCGGGTAAAGTGAATAAAGCTTACCAACTTCTCGAAGAAATGAAGGTGAAAGGTCACCCACCTACTGTAGTTACCTACGGATCCGTGATTGATGGGCTTGCTAAGATTGACCGGCTTGACGAAGCTTATATGCTCTTCGAAGAAGCAAAGTCAAAAGGTATAGAATTAAACGTAGTTGTTTATAGTAGCCTAGTTGATGGTTTTGGGAAAGTGGGAAGAATCGATGAAGCGTATTTAATCATGGAAGAGTTGATGCAAAAAGGGTTAACTGCAAATATTTATACATGGAATTGCTTGCTTGATGCACTAGTGAAAGCGGAGGAAGTTAACGAAGCGTTAGTTTGCTTTACTTCAATGAAAGAATTGAATCAGTGCACTCCAAATGCGATAACTTATAGCATTCTGATTAACGGACTTTGTAAGGTTCGAAAGTTCAATAAAGCGTTCGTCTTTTGGCAGGAAATGCAGAAGAATGGGGTCCACCCCAATATGATTACCTATACTACCATGATTTCGGGGCTTGCAAAAGCGGGAAATGTATTTGAAGCAAATCGTTTGTTTGAAAGGTTCAAATCTAACGGAGGTACGCCTGATTCTGCTTGTTATAATACTATGATAGAAGGGTTGAGTATGTCGAATAAGGCAATGGAAGCGTATTCATTATTTGAGGAAACGAGATTGAGAGGGTGTAATATTTATACCAAGACTTGTGTAGTTCTTTTGGATTCATTGCACAAGGCGGAGTGTCTCGAGCAAGCAGCAATTGTGGGCGCTGTTTTGAGGGAAACGGCTAAAGCCCAGCATGCTTCAAGATCCTTGTAACAGTCACAATGAGAATAAGGTTCGTTTTCTTTGTTGAATGATTTGGTCGTTCTGTTCACTTTACTTTTCGCCAGTTTCGTTAAATCCGCATCACTTTTCGTTAAATCGACTTAACTTTTCGTTAAATCCGCATAACGGGTATTGTTGAATGAAAGGTGAAAACAGTTTAGACATAGTCTGACTCAAATTATTATTTTCCTTATATTATACTCCCTCCGTCCCGGAACTTACTTCACAAATACTGTTTGCACTGGTTTTAAGGAGGGAGTATTATATTGAAAGTGTTGTGAGTGTGAAAATAAAATAGGAGAGAGAATGAGTGGAGAGAATAGTAAATTATAATGGTGTTGTGAGTATTAAAATAATGTAGGAGAGAGAATGAGTGGAGGGAATAGTAAAGATTCCTTTCCATTTTAGGTAAGTTTTAAATGTGTGAAGTAAGTTTTGGGACGCCCAAAAGGGAAAGTGTGAAGATTGTTCTGGGACGGAGGGAGTATACTCCTATATTGGATGCCTCCATCGTTCTCTCGTCTTCCTCATCAATCATCACTCATCAGGAAAGTCACTCTCCCTTGCTCCATTGTTCTTATCTTTCCCATTTTCTATGTAAAATATCACAATATTTTGGGGGAAACTAGTTTCTCCCTAAGTTATAAAAAGTCCTGTTTTTTTAAACTGCTCTTATATTCGTCAAATATTTGCAAGTTGAAAAAAATTGGACTTTTTATAATTTATGGAGAAACTGATTTCTCCCAAAACTTACTCGTAAAATATTTCCCGATATGTCAAAATACTAAAATATTTAGTAGTACAAAAAGGTGTTTTACAAAGCGATGAAAATATTTTACATTATGTTGAACGCCCTTTATATTTGTTGTCTGGTTTTCATTTCGCAGGAGGAGTACTTGAAAAAAAACGAAAAAAAAAAGAGCAGGGTTGTAAAGAAAATATTGGGATAATATAGAAGGCAAAACTCATATTTTGGTCACTTAAGAATGTCTGTTTTTCAAATTTTCTTACTAATGTTTATTTTTTTTTTGCAATGTCCTTATCCAAGTATCAAATTTTTGCAATGTCTTCACTCCATTAACGGAGCTGTCAAATTTTTAACGAAATAAGGTCACGCGATAGCACGTGATTATAACCCGTTAAATCATTCACAGTCTCGTCAATGGCGTTAACCCAAAACTAACGAAAAAACTGGATTGCAAATGGCCGATGTGCCTTCATCTTCAACCTCTATTCATACCTAGAAAAAAAAAAAATATTTCAAGTCTCCAAAATCAATCTGTCTCACGTCCTTCCTCTGTGCTCAAAATCCCTCTACAAACCTTCATGTTTCAGAATTTTGGGGATCTGCAGAATCGAACCCAGAATTCTCCATTTTGGATTGATCCAAAATGGGAATCTGCAGTATCATCATCACCAACTCACAAGCACTTTCTCAAATCAACCAAGGAAAATTCAACCAAACCCATGAAATCTGGAACTCCACCCCCCCTTCAGACCCCTTTTCACAGTCCAGGGCAATTTACAAAAGTCCAAGCCCTAGATGATTTCCTTCATCTCCTCTTCGACTCCGGCGAAGAAGTTCATCAATCCGATTAATTAGTGATGGAAAAATTATGCCTTTCGCACGATCTAGAGCACTCAATTTCCAAAAGCTCTAGTTCTGTATATTTGTGCTTGAGAAATTGATTAGAAACCCAAAATTTCATCAATCTGATTTATTAGTGATGGTGATGAATTTTCAAATTTTTTTTTTTTTTTTTTTTTTTTTAGGGTTTGGGTTTGGGTTAGGATTTCAGCTCAATTTCCCCAAATTCTTCCCATAATCTTCTTTCTGGACTTTTTGGGTTAGTGACCAAATGGAGGTTGAAGATGGGGGTGTTTCAGTCATTTTCCATCCCTAATCCCTTCGTTAGATTTTAGTTACTTCCATTGTCAGTCCCGTTAAGTATTTAATGATTGTTAGTCATGTGCCATCACGTGGCCTAAATTTGTTAAAAAAATTAACAGCTATGTTAATGAAGTGAGGACATTGCAGAAAGTTAGTACTTGAATCAGAACATTACAAAAAACTAGTGCTACACCCGTACGTTAATCGCGCACATGTATGAAACTATTTCAAACAAAGTTAAATTTTAACTATTTCAAACAAAGTTAAATTTTAAGTGAAAAAATAATGGATGAAAGATAAAAATAATACTTCTTCCGTCCCACCCGAGTTTACAATTAATATTTAGAAAAAAGTTATATATATTTATATTTTATAGTTTATAAGGACTGTTATAATTAAAGAATTATTTTAATTTAAATAAACTGATTTAATAATTAATCATTAGTTAGAATTTTAACGTTTTTGTAAAAATATTACAATTTGTTTTTAAAAAATGATTATTTATTAATGATAGATCAAGTGAATTGCAAACCTTAGAAATATTAAAAGGTCCAACAAGTGAGCCCAACATCTGTTGAGGCCATAAACACTGGACAAGATCACTTGTGCCACTTTTGTGTACCACAAATAATCTAACGGTTATTAGTGATTAGAGTTGACATCATCATAACATTATCATTGATACATAAACGTTGAATCACATTTGTTACGTAATATGGTACACAAAAGTTGTACAAATGATATCGGCTCCATAAACACCATCCTAGCACCTCTCTCTTTTTCTCTTTCTCTCTTGAGCGCATATTCTGAAGTTTTTATCCATCTCACTATCTATTATAAATTTCACCACAGAACCACCAATCTCAAATGATATACACTTGTTCTCGGTAGTATCTTAAAACCCTCTAAATAACTGCAATTTTAAATGACGAAATTAAATTACTGTTAGCATTCGTTAGTTTTTAAGGAAAATCCTTGTTGTTATGAGATTTCAATTTAAGTTATTAAAATCAATTAATAACAATTTATACGTCATCTTGAGCCTTAAATGTGGGTATTTTCGAAATCAGTTACTTCTCTTTTTCTGAATTAATTTTTAATTACTTGAAATTTTTTAAGATTTTGCACTTATTTCATGTTATATATGATTGATTTTAAGAAATTAACTCATTTATTATAGTTGCACGTATATTTCGAGTTCCAAATTAGGGTAATTTTCCTCAAAAGTTTGTCTAACCTGATGTATATATTACTTTTACAATTTTAGGTTACAATTTTTTAGGTTAAAATTTTATGCTATTTTTATGTTTATTATTTTCGACCGTTATTTCATGATATTTATAATCAGTTTATAAATAATTATGTGATTTTTTGTATTCCGGCAAATATTTTAAGATCCAAATTTGAAAAATTACTATTTTCCCAAAAAAATTGTAAACTTTCCTATATTTAATTATCTATATGAATATTTTATTTAATTGATCAAATTTGAAACTTTTTAATTTTAAAATATTGCCAAAAAATATATTTTATAATGACTCAATAATAAACTTGTTAAATAATTCGATTCAACATTAATTATATTTGAGTTTATTACAGAGTATTAATTATTTTTAAAGCCAAAATCTTAAAAAAACGCGTTTTTCCTTAAGATTAGAAAAAACGTGTTTTGATTCCCCCGCTAGTGCCAGTGTTAGAGTAACAAAGTGCCAGTGTAAATAGTGTCAGTACATGTATTATTAAGTGTCAAGTGTAAAAAAGTGCCAACGTTAGTGTAACAAAGTATCAGTGTAAAGAGTGCCAGTGCATATATTATTAAGTGCCAGTGCTAGTGTAAAAAAGTGTCAGACAAGTTTAAAGAGTGACAGTGCATGTATTATTAAGTGACAGTGTAAAAAAGTGCTAGTGTTAGTGTTAAAAAGTGCTAGTGTTAGTGTAAACAAATGCCAGTGTGAATAGTGCCAGTGCATATATTATTAAGTGTCAGTATAAAAGAGTGCCAATGTAGGGTAAAAAAGTGCCAGTGTTAGTATAAAAAAATGTCAGTTATAGTGCCAGTGCATGTATTATTAAGTGACAGTGTAAAAATGATTTTTCCTTAAGCTTAGAAAAAACTCGTTTTTTATAATACCAACTCATTTTTAAATCACAATATTAATTGTTTTAATATTAAACTGTTTTAAATGCAAGGATAGTAATCATTTATTGTGTTGATTGTTTAAATTATGTTATTTTAATTATCTGTTCATAAATGCTCAACATTAGTTACATAATTAATGTTGCATTTATTTAACATTGACTTAATTGTTTAGAAAATGTGTCTAGACAATATTGTTGTTAGAATGGAGTTTGGAGCGAAAAGTGGATTGATGAATTGCTCAATGCACCTGAGCCATTGTAGATTTTTTTCTCAAATAATTCAATTTTAAAAATATAAATTTCAAAATAACTCACATTTGAAATTATTTTTCAAAATAATCAACTTTTTAGAACTCGATACATGGTGTAGCGAGTTCAACATGTTACCGTTGAAACTCGCTACACCATGTATCGAGTTTAGTTAAATTAGGGTTTAAGCATTTGAATTAATCAAATGTGATTAACAAAGCATAACTCGCTACACCGTGTATCGAGTTCGCGCGTACAACAGTGAACTTGCTACATGGTGTAGCGAGTTTAGAAAGGCCCGTTTACAGATGATAATGTTTCCAGATCAAGATTGAAAGAGTGAGATTTTAGGGAATATTTACTTTCCTAATTCAAATCATATTGGTATACTTGGTAAGATGATTTTATGACTTTCTTAGCAAAGATTTATTTTCCTATTTGAAAAAGGACATTGTTAATATGTAAATATCTTTTATTTATGTGAATATATTTAGTCTAAGACTAACCTTTTAACAAATCTCTTTTCGTATGAGTGTCAATCTTTTTTTTTCTTGTAGGAGTTGGATTGCATCAAATAAGGAAGAGTTGAATTGATTGAAGGACTTCTCAAATGTGCATATAAATACAAGACATTGGCACATTGAGAAGACACGATTTTTAGAGAATTCTTTGGAAGACAATTCCTTTTTGTTCTTCACGAATTCTATAGTACTTTTAGGTTGTGAGTAAGGTTGTGCCTTACTTTCGAACTCACATCTAGTTTTCATACAAGTCTTTTTGTTCTACTTCTGTTTAGAATAGGTTCTCATTGGAAAAGGAAGAGTGTTCTTTGTTCAGAAGTTGGTTAGAACTTGTTTTTAGTATGTTAATCATTTTGTTTTCACTTATTCGATTTTGTTTCTGTAAAATCAGATTTTAAATAGTAAAAAGCTTTTTGGGCTTAAAGCCTTGTTTGCTGGGATTAGAACCAGTAAACATTTTAATTATTTTTGTTAATGAGTGTTCCAACATACTTAAAAAGAAGGGAATGAGCTTAACTGCTTCCCTGAGTAGTAGTGAGAATGAAGAGGAAATTGCTAACATGTCTGTAATTAACTGCCATTCTGTTTTTAATGCTCACTTTGCAGGAATAGAAGAAGGAGATTCTGAAGATACATCAAATCTGACTCTCAATTGTTTCTCCATAAAAGGAGATTCAGATGATGAAGAAAGAGACATTCCCTATGAGGAACTCTTTGAGACATACAGAAAACTGCATACAAATTGGATTAAAAGGATGGACAAAATTGAGATAGTAGCAAAGGTAAACAAAACTCTTTTTGATAAATTGTCTGTTTGTGAAGATGAGAAAGCTAAACTTTCAAAAGAAAATGATGATATAAAAGATACCATTACTAAACTTGAGATTCTGGTAACCAAGAGAGAAGTTGAGCTTGAAAAATTCAAAATTGATTTTGAAAAAGCTGAAGGAACACTAACCAAGTTAAATACTGGGAAAATAAAACTTGATGAAGCTATAGCTCTTGGTAAAGCTGGAAAAACTGGTATTGGGTTTGAAAAAATCAAATTTATAAAAGAGGGAAGTGAGGTTTTAAAAACTGTTGAGAAACCAATTCTGAGTGCCAAAAGGCCAATGAGAAGACATTATATCTGTCATTACTGCCTTGTTCTTGGGCACATTCGTCCCTTTTGTTATAAGTTAAAGGATGATAGAAAAGCTGACTGTGTTAACCAAACTCAGATGTGTGGCAAGATGTGTGCACATCCTGATACACATCCTAGTACTCAGCAGCAGGTGTACCACAAAAAGAAAGCTGAAACTAAGTGGGTGGCTAAACCTACTGCTGCCTGCAATGTTGTCTACTCTTCCCTCAAGAGTAGTGTCTCTTGTTCCTGGTATTTTGATAGTGGGTCCTCTAGGCACATGACTGGAAACCAAGATGTTCTAACTGACTATAGGATGATCAATGCGGGAAAGGTTTACTTTGGTGGTGGTGCACAAGGTAAAATCATTGGGAAAGGTACCCTAGATGTTAAGGGTCTCCCAAAACTGCACAATGTATATCATGTAGAAGGCTTAAAGGCTAACCTGATAAGTGTCAGTCAGTTGTGTGATGATGATCTCCATGTAAAATTTGATAAATACTTTACAGGTTCCAGATCTGCTGATAATTGTTACCAATTTGGTGACAATTTGTCTTGCCTTAGTACTAGAGTAAATGGTGTCAATCTTTGGCACCAAAAACAAGGTCATGCTAGCAGCAGAAAATTGGAGGACTCCAAAGATATGAAGCTGTAAAGGACTTCTCTAAACTGAACTTTAAGAACACTAATGTATGTGGTTCTTGTCAGAAGGGAAAGCAAACAAAATCCTCACACATAAAGGTCCAACAATGCTCCACATCTAGATGTTTGGAGTTGATACACACTGACTTAATGGGGCCTATAGAGTTAGAAAGATTTGGTAAGAAAAAAAATATGCTTTTGTGTGTGTTGATGACTACTCCAGGTACATATGGGTGATGTTCTTAAGGGAGAAATCTGAGACCATATGAGAGTTCAAAAACTGGTACAAAAGGGTCAGAAATCTGTATGGCCTTAAGGCTGTAAATATTAGGTCTGACCATGACACTGAATATGAAAACTCTATGTTTACTGCCTTCTGCAACTCCAAGGAAATTACTCATGAATTCTCTGCTCCAATAACTCCTCAACAAAATGGAGTTGCAGAAAGGAAAAATAGAACCCTACATGAAATGGCTAGGGTTATGCTAAGCTCCAAAAACCTGTCAAAGAAATTTTGGGTAGAAGCTTTGTGCTAGATATCAAGCAAACCCAAAGATTTCCCATCTTAAAGCCTTGAAAAGGATTATCAGATATGTGAATGGGACTGCAAACCTAGGGTTACATTATTCTAAAGAGACAAACACTAATTTGGTTGGGTATAGTGACTCAGATTGGGATGGCAATTGTGATGACAGAAAGAGTACCATTGGGGGCTGCTTCTATCTAGGAAATTATCTTGTTTCTTGGTATAACAGAAAGCAAAACCGTGCTTCCCTATCTACAGCTGAGGCTAAATATGTAGCCCTTGGTAGCTGCTGCACACAACTGCTATGGATGAATCAAATGCTTAAAGATTATCGGTTGAATAGCAAAATTATTACTGCCTTCTGTGATAACAAGAGTGCTTTAGACATATCCAAGAACCCTGTCCAACATTCCAGAACTAAGCATATTGATATTAGACATCATTTCATAATGGATCTTGAAGAACAAAAAACTGTGTGTCTGGAATTTGTTGGGACTGAAAATCAACTTGCTGCTATATTTACAAATGCATTAGATCTTGAGAGATTTTCCTCCTTGAGAAAGTCTCTTGGCTTGTGTGATATTTGAGGATGTGAGCACAAATGTGCACACATCCGTTGATACATCTGTATATTTACTAACTAAAAAAAAAATAAAAACATCATGCATTAGTACGAAATATCTCAGTGTGGTCACTTATTTGTCATACATTATTGACATGTCTGATTACTTAATTGTGGGCATTTCTTGTTCATGTTGTCTTTTGTTAACTTGATACAATCTTCCTATATATCTCACAGTGGGTGCCTTAATCAAAGAGAAACAGCTGCTTCTCCCATTTGTATGAAGCCAAGTCCAGTGTGATCAAGTGATCCTCAAGATAACAATTTGAAATCAAACTTGAAAAGATCACTGAATAAAAGGGCTATCTTTGGGTAATAAGAAAAGTGAAAGCTACTCAATATGCAATTTATCCACAATAAAAATGGGTGGATATATCCTAGAGCCTGTGCAGATTAGATTATTGCACATTGACTTTTTGTGATCAAGATGTGTCCCCAAATGTGACTCATATCCTATGCCACATCTGAAACTGAGATTTTTTCCATCACCTGTGTGATGCATCATTCTAGTTATTTAGCATATTAGGTCATATAGGATGCTTTGTAAATATTTTCTAGTTTATTTTCATTCTTAAGATATTCTTTGATTTAACATGTTCTTGATTTCTAATATCTCTCATGAAAAAGAAAGGTGTGTATCAAGATACTCATGGAAAAAGGAAGGACAAATTCAAAGGGGTATTTGTGGAAGTGATATGGCTGAAGAAATCTGGTGTTGCTATAAAAGGTACTTGGAATTTTGATTAAATTTATCCCCTACTTTTGTGGTGATTTTCCATGTGTGAAGGTCAAGGGTTTATATCCGTTGTGGACTCTGTCAAATCAAGCATTGTCTAGAGTCCTAGAGAGGTAAGAAAACCTTGATTGAGTAGAAAAGGGGGAGTTATGAGTCTAAATGTGACTCACATCCATCACATCTCTTTATTTCCTCATTGTGTTTTCTCCCCCCTTTTGTCCCAATTTCTCTCTCACACACATGCATCATATTTTCTGTTCTCTCTCTAATCCATATTGCAGAATTGATGGAACCAGAAAGCCCTATTCGTGAGGAAGATATTAATGATGTACAACCAATCTCCATGACATTGCCTGAATCAACTCAATCCCCCACTTCTTTCTTTGTCACTGTTCCTCAATCGCCGGAACAGGTGCCTGCTAAAGCTCCAACAATGGAGGTACCTCCTCCATGTTGTGAGTACCCCTATCCGAACCCGCGATTTGGATCCACTTTGATTAAATTTTGGGCTAATATAATTGCTAAAAGGCAATATCTAGTCCAAAAATCCCAGCAGCCCAGCAGTCCAATGGGCCTGCCAAGCTTTCGGCCCAATATGGCCAAAATGTGTACGCTGTCGTCCGACAAGGGCCACTAAGGCGGTTTAACTGCCTATGTCGTGCGACATAAGACGCCCCATCAGGATGCCTATAAATACAAGGCATGGCTGATCATTTTAAAGGGAGGAAAAGGAAGAGAGCCAAAGTGAGGATAAAATTCTGAGAGTAATATCAGTAAAATAGGGGGAAACTCTTGCCAAATAGAGTCTCTCTCTCTCTCTCATACACACACTCACCTCCCTCCTCACACACACACACTTCAAGGTCAAGACTCCAAGAAGCTTCCTTTGTTGGTGATTGAAGGGGTAGACACCATACTATTGGTGATTCTACCTTGTGGACTACAATAGGTAGCCACTAAACCTTTCTCCCTCTTTTAATAAAGTCTTTAAATATACCTTGCATGCATACTTGTTCTCATACTATGTAGAAATTGGGATTTTGCATGATAAAGGTGAAGGAGGAGTGAATCTTCAATATTCACTTCTCCCCACCTCAGATCTGGACATTTGGTGGTACACACACCAATAAAGTTTCAATCTTTGCCTAGCTACATTGGGTTAGGAAGTGATGGCTACTTCAAAGTGGCCATAAAACGTGTGATTTATCACATTTGGTCACTAAAGCCATGTGATCTTCCCATAATACCCATATTATAGTATTATATTACTGTCTACAGTCAATAAATATGCTTGGTTTGCTTGGGGAACAAAGGAGGAACCAAACAGACTGAAGGGCACTGAAACAGGCTCCCCATGTCGTGCGACATAGGTCTCCATGGAGATCCTGTGTCATACGACATGGGACTCCCAGAAGGCTGCAATGCCATTCTTGGACTTCAGATCTGCTAGGTTTATCCCCTTTGTGACTCAAGGCCTACCTAAAGCATCTTCTGGCTCATAAGCCACTATTTGGGTGCCTAAACTCAGTTTGGGTGCAACCGATTTGATGGAAGAAGATCGCCGTATGACATAGACGACATCAAAGGCTCTATGTCATATGACATCCGTGTCGACAAAGTCTATCGTGACTTTGTTCACTCCCATCAATTCCAAAGTGAGTTTTAGACCTTCAAATAGTGTCTTTACTGAGTTGAATAAATGTCATTTCATTTACAGAAACTGCTTGGTCTTTGTAATAGGACAATCTGACCAAGAGACATCATGTCGTGCGACAACCTCTGCCTAGGAGGTCCTATGTCGGACGACATGGGAAGTCTCTGGGCAGATCATCTTACCTTCTGCCTTGTTATGATAATCATAATATGTAAAAGGGTGTGGCCCCCTCTTATGGCTCACAAGTTGTACTCAGCTTCCATATTATCAATGAAAATGTCAAATTTGCATTTTTCACACACCGACACATATTGCACACACACTTTGAATGTCCAAAAATTGTCCAATGTTGATTGAAAGTCTCGAAAGAGGCGTGTTGGGTGAACTCTCTAGTTCTTCCCAAACACGTAACCAGACTCCCGGACTCAAAATCTCTTAAAATAGGTTTTTCAATGTTTTCCTCTAAAAACGGCGTGGCGACTCCCAAAACCGAAGTTTTCAAAAACTTGTCGTATCATTTTCAATACAAAAGAAACTCTTTTCAAAAAAGGAGGGGAATGATACAACGATTTTTTTTAATTCCCTTTCTTCGGGCGAGCGTTCATTCAGTGGCGACTCCGCTGGGGAATCATTGAAAAATTTTTTGTTCTAAAAAAATGAAGACGATACTTGGTATATAGGTGGAAACCACTAACCTTCCTGTATCGCTCCCTAACCCGGGGCTTGGGATAAATGGTGGTCTAACAATCCCACGTACCAGTATCATTCTTCTATTTTCTGAAAAAAGAGAAAAGTTTTTCTTAAAGAGAGTCTAACTTTCTTCAAATCAACTTGGACAATTTCGACATTCACCTTGTGTGGACATATGTGTGATTTTGTGTGCTCAAATGCACCTTGCCATGCTTTGGTATGTGGCACTATTGGAAGCCGGGGCTTCCCCCTTTGCAATTTGCTCTTCCCGTTGATCAGAACAGGGCAGGATGACGCTGGACTACAGCTACTGGTAAATTCTGACATTTGGGGCAGTCCCCTTTTGTCATGCTTTGACTCATTCTCTTGTTTTCCTTTTGCATACTGCATAAAAAAAAACACATAAAAAAAATCTTATACGAAAAAGCAAAAAAAAATATATATTCTAGAAAATACCTTCACACTACTCGCACTCTACCCGCACATAGAGTTAGAACCCGGGAGTGTACGGACGGCATCGCGGAAAGTGACATGTTTCGCTGACGTTTGAGCGCCTAAAGTCCTCCTAGCCTGTGAGTCAGCCAACACTTGTCCGTGACACACTTTCTACCGTGATCGGTTGGTTTTTGGCCAATACTTTTCAAAACATTTTAAACTCGGTTTTTCAAAATTTTCTCACAAAGTCCGAGTCATGCTTCGTCTTTGAAAACCTTGGCATACTCTCCCCCTTCGTGTCGGAATCACGACATAATTCCAACTTAAGTACACGTTAAGATCTCTACATATCTCGACGTAGGTACATATCGATTTCTCGGCTTGGCTTCGTGAGAAGTCATGACGCGTTCTCGACATGTGTCAACACGGGACCATGTCGATTTCTTAACGCATACAAACAAGAGTTATGCTGAAATTTCGCCACCAAGTGACGAGAGGCCATGCCAGATTTCCAACTCGAAAAAAAGGAGAGGTCATTGCGGTCTCGTACGTTCAAACGTACGCTCGACCCTCTCTCCTCCCGAGTTTAGACATTGACTTGGATTTGGTTTTGAAAACCTCGAGTTTGACTTGTTTTGGCTCGTATGCCCATAGGTTCGTTCTCCCTTTCGGTCGGTGGGTTCCACGTGCCCTATAGGACCTCTGCCGGGATTGTCCGTCCCGGAGGTGCAATACAGGTGGAATATAGGGGGTCTATAGACGTAGTGATGGAACCCACTGATCCAGGAATAGCGTAGAATGCGAAAAAGAAGGTTTCCCCCTTTTCCAACCATTCCTAGGATTAATAAAAATCATTTTTAAACAAAAACAAAAAATATATAAAAGAAAAAAGAGCATATGCATGAGTCCGTCCTCAGCCTATCCTCTCCCCTACCTAAAGCCGTTCTCTCCCCCTTTCAGCGAGCAAGTGTTGGGTCAGAATTCCGGGCGGTCGGTTAATCAGTTTCTCTCCAGTCAGAGATTCATTTCCAGCAGTCTCAGAAATGGCAGATTCGCAGGTCTCAGCGGGTTTGGGTCCGAATGCAAGTATTGATCCAGCTCAGAATCAGAATGTCAGTCAGAGTGTAGGGCCAGATCAAGGTCAGAATGCGGGGCCAAACTCAGCTCTGAATGCCTCTCCTAGCAGTGGTTATGGCATGGGTCCTCACATGACACCCCCGGGAAGTCCGTTTGTAAACCCTCACCCAGGATTCAACTTCTCTCAAGAAGCTTCTCTCCGTGCTGCTCTCGAAGCCGCTCGTGCCCGTGAGGAAGCCGGTTGGGCTCGCTATGTCGAAGCAATGCGTATGCAAGGCGTTGCCGTAATCCGTCACCCCGATGGGTCGTACGAAGAAATCAGGGAGGAACCCGATGTTACTATCACCGGCACTGGCTTTGTTCCACCATCCTCACCTGGGCCAAGCCTTCACAATATGCCCCCACCAGTCTCCTATGGTGTGCCTGGCTCCCTCTCAATGCCAACTCATGGGGGGATGCCAAGACCTCCCCCTATCCCAGTATCTACTCATGGTATGCAATATGGGTCGAGGGGCGAATCAAGCTCCTTACCAAAGGTCGGTGCTCAGGACCAGTTTATGTTTTACCCTCAGAACCAGCTCGAGCAGGGTCAGCAACCCAGTGGTGTCAATCAAGGGCCGTTTGGGTATACTCAGAATCAGTTTGGGACTCGGGGTCAAAGTCCGTATAACAGCACGGGTCAGCCGTCCAACCCAACTTTTGGTGGTCAATTTATGGCTCCTCATGATCAGTCCAATCAGCAACAGAGCGGTTATCGCATGTCAGGAAGCCAAATTTGCCAGGATCAGATCCCGCAATATCCACAACCCCAATTCCAAAACAACATCCCTCAGCCGGCGGTTTGTTCCCCTCTCACCCAACATCTGTACGGTTCCACCCCGTATTCAGCGCCATGCACCGGTATCAGGTCCCCTGCCCATGGTCAGTTCGGCAGTCAATCAGTACAGTTCGGGCCCCGGAATCTCGATGTCCAATTCAATGGTTACGACATGTACGGAAACAAGATCCTCAGGGCCTGGCTTAGTGAACAGCAATGACAAAGATACCCGGCTCTCGTCTTCCCCCGGCTGCCTTGCCAATCAGGCCCACGCCAGAATCCCAGTGCCATCCTCAACAGTAGCTCCGACTATGGGACGACCCCCATCCTCCGAGGTTTCAAGTTTGAAAGAAGAACTGAAGTACGTGAAAGAACAATTGGACAGAATGACTTTCGGGTCCAACATGGTCAGCTCCGTAGAACTCAAGGACTCTAAAGCCCTCCCGAAGAACTTCAAAATGCCCCCCATAACTAAGTTTGAAGGCTCCACATGCCCTAAAACTCACATGAACAGCTACATCATGTCAATGGGTGCCAAAGGGGCCACCGAAGAGATGCTGGCCCTTTACTTTCACTTATCCCTCGATGACTCTCCTTTGAGATGGTTCCTAGGCCTTAAACCAGAAGCAAGGGCTACGTGGTCCCGCATCGTTGATGCTTTTTGGACAAATACAAAGGAAGCGCCGAGTGGTACACTACTCGTAGTGACTTGATCGGCACCATTCGGTAGGCACGATGAGTCCGTGATAGACTTTTATAAGAGGTGGAACAAGAAGCTTAACGAGCTGGTTCACCCGATCCCCCTCTCTGACGAAAAGTCCATCTTCCTCTCATGTGTCAAACCATCTGTCAGGGAAGCCATTGGCCGGGGATACTACCCAAATCTGCGAGAGATGGTGAGCGCAGGGGCCGAAAGTGAGAATGCTACCTACTCCATCGTCCCAACTCCTGCTCCCGGTAACACTCCAGCTCCCCGCTATCGAGTTCCAAGCTCTACCCCTGTTGCTTCAAAGGGCAAAGAAACTGAGGTCTCTAACACCGTCAACTACATTCAAGGGGAAAACAATCAGCCACCTGGCCGTGGTGGAGGAAGGCCCCAGAAATCAAAGTATGATGATTTGGGGATGCCGCTCGAAGAGGTATTCGATGGTTTGATGAGGACAGGAATGATCAAGCCTTTGGAGAATTACCCTACTCCTAACACCCCGGGACTGGATCGTAACTTAAAATGCCGTTACCATCAGAATTCGGGCCACACCACCAACAGCTGCTTCACACTGAGAAGGATTGTTCAGAGCCTGATCGATCAGCGAAAGATTGAGAAGCCGAACATCGTCACCAATCCTCTCCCCAACAACAACAACAGGGTCAACATGATCGAGTTTGTTAATGTCATAGAGTTTGGTGAGGCTAGCCCCAACAAGGGTGTGGGTAAATTTGAGGCTATCGTGCCCGCAAACAATGATGTAATCAATGTTGATGATAAATTAAATGATCATTTCTGCTATATGTTATCTTGGGATGATATTCGAACTGCAGCAAAATCAACAAATAATGTCCAGAATAATGACATTTCCCCCGATTCCCAATCTACTCCCCTCACTTGGGAAGAAATTAAGCGCGCCGCAAGTTCAAGCTCGGCCATCACTATTAATCAATTACGGCAAGCAGCCTGGCCATACGCCACGCAAGGGCCCCTGATGAGTTGGTAAGAATTAGAAGCGATCGACACAGATCACGACAAGGATCAGGACGCTGAAGTAAATTTGCTCACCAGGTCAGGAAAAATGTTGGGAACCGATGTTGCCGGATCATCAGGAAAAGGCAAAGAAGCAGTTGTTCCGGGAGACGGGCCTGGCAAAAGCCCATACGCCAAAGGAGTAGCCGAAGAGGATTCAATGGAGAATGACCCAATCCTCGCACAGTTGAAGCGAACCCAGGCCAACATTTCTCTTTGGTCCCTCTTAACTTCTTCTTATCCTCACAAGTTGAAGTTGGAGGAAGCCTTATCTAAAACAATGGTGTCCGTAAATTCCACCCCTGACGAAGCATGCCAATTGATAGGTACCGCCCAGTACGGGAATATCATCACCTTTACGGAATTGGATTTGCCAAAATACGGAGCCAGTCACAACGAATCCCTACACATCACTGTCCAGTTGGATGGGCGTCGGCTTCCCCATGTAATGGTAGACAACGGCTCAGCCATGAACGTATTGCCTGCCAGAATGATGAGCCTGTTGAACATTAAGGCCACTGATCTGAAACCATCCGATCAAACCATAAAGGCGTATGACTCCACGTCTCGAAAGGTCTTGGGTGTAATACCATTAACCATGTGGTTCGGCAAGAAACCTCTGGTAGTTGAGTTTCAGGTGATAGACATTCCTGTCAGTTTCTCCGCCTTGCTAGGAAGGCCGTGGCTGCACCAAATCAACGGGGTCGCTTCCACCCTGCATCAGTGCATCAAATTCGTCCAAGACGGCGAGCTGACCATCATCTACGGAGATAGTGTCACCATCGAGGGCACCGATGATGAGGGAAGGCCAGTGATGGAAATCAAGCACGATGAAGCCAACTTGATGTTGAGCGGTTTCAGGGTCGAGAGCCCAAAAGCTCAGATCTGCGCAATCGACCTGACAACTTCATTTGATAAAATTCCTCCAGTCATGGTGATGATGAGGCGAATGAACTACATTCCGGGGCTTGGCCTAGGAAGACGTCAGCAGGGCACTCACAAGCTCGAGGAATTAAAACTGAAAAGAGACAAGGAAGGTCTGGGATATGTTGGGAAAACCCCCAAGGACAAAGAGGCCGACAGAATTGAAGCCGCGGAAAAGAGGAAGGCTAGCGCTGCCGGAAAGCCCTATGTCAAGCCTAATCTCCGTCCTTATCACCCTTCCTTGGAAAAGTACTTCGTCAAAGAAAGAGGCGGTGATTTTGTGTGCAACCCTACCAAGGAGTTTATCATTGGCAAGTCCAATATTCCAGGGGCTGTGACTACTTTTGATAGCCAATGCCGTTTTTGGGGAAGCCCCCATCTCGCTGACCAGTTCAGAAGATTGTCCATGGTCGAGCCTATGGTTGAGGACAGTGTTACCACCGAGCTCGATATGGGTGAAGACATCGCAGCTTTGTTCGAAGAAGCAGACTTATCAGAAATAGCCGGGGCTGATCCACTGATGGAAGCACCGTTGATTGATTTAAGTGAAGAGACACCGCCAATGACAGGGGCTGTTACTAAAGAACCCTTCAACATGGTTGACCTTCTGACCGGGGATGATTATGTACCTGTGGTTGATTTT
This sequence comes from Adenophora triphylla var. japonica, assembly GCA_022495995.1. NCBI lineage: Eukaryota > Viridiplantae > Streptophyta > Magnoliopsida > Asterales > Campanulaceae > Adenophora > Adenophora triphylla. The sequence continues at coordinate 848,446 of JAFEMH010000262.1, forward strand.
CCGATGGGGAAAGATTACGTATCGTTGATCGAGTTTGACGGGACAAAGAGATTGATCCACGCACCTTCGTCAAGACCTCGTAGATGCCGCTCCGAAATTGGGCTTCCTTCAAGGGACCGATCGCGCCCGGGAGATTATGATGGAAAAGCTCGGCCGACCCTCGTCCCGGTGTGTCGAGTCTAAGTCTGTCCCCGTAATCCCGAGCCGCCCTCGTAGTCTTTTGTTATCGAATTTGAGTCTCTAGATAGGTCTGATACTATCACGGTTGATGATAATCACCGTGTCGTTAACTCGTCTTCCCTTTTGCATTGAATGAAATGGTCGACCTTTCGCGTATCCCTTAATTGCCACCTTAACAAATGATAAGTTAACTAAGACAAATCTTAATGACTTAAAAGTGGTTAATAATGATTCATTTGAAGAGGACACATACCTTTTAGATGAAAACTTTTTAAATGATAATATAAAGGTGTTTTTGATCGAGACGATAATCGGGCCCAAGCCGCCGATGAGGTATTAACTACGGTGAATTTGGGAACTACCGAAGAGCCCAAAGAGACACAGATTGGCGCTTTTCACCGGGAAAGAACGGGAAGCCCTCATTGATCTCGCTCAAAGAATATGTAGACGTATTTAAATTTGCCTGGTCCTACAAGGACATGCCCGGGTTGGATACCTCAACCGTTGAGCACCGAATCCCCCGACCCGTGGCTGCCGCCAAGCGTAAACTTCGCCGGATCAAGCCGTAATGGTCCCTCCAAGTCAAAGAGGAGATAGAGAAGCCGCCAGTAGTGGGTTTCATCAGAGTGGTCGAATACCCCAAGTGGTTGGCCAACATAGTAACAGCTTACCAAGTCGAATGGCAAGGTCGTGGTGTGCGTGGACTTCGTAGACCTAAACAAAGCTAGCCCGAAGGACGACTTTCCTTGCCCAATATCGATCTTCCGGTAGACACTACCGCCGCCTACGAAGTCAAATCATTCGTGGATGGTTTTGCGGGTTATAATCAGATTAAAGTTGCCGAAGAAGATCAGGAAAAGACTTCCTTCACTACCCCTGGGGAACCTTCGCTATACTGTTATGCCCTTCGGCCTCAAGAATGCCGGTGCCACTTACCGAGCAAAGGGCCATCGCACTTTTCCATGACATGATCCACAAGGAGATCGAAGTCTATGTTGATGACATGATTATTCATTCCAAGGGATCGATGGACAACACTTGATCGACCTAAGGAAGTTCTTCAACCTACTGCGGAGCATGAAATGAGGTTGAACCCAGCAAAATGCACCTTTGGCGTAGTCCGAGGAAAGGTTCTGGGATACATGGTCACAGAGCGAGGGATTGAAGCCGATCCAAGAAAGATCAAAGCCATCATGGAGATGAAGCCTCCGACGACCGTCACGGAGGTGAAGGCTTTCATGGGCCGTCTCCAATACATTAGCCGATTCATCCATCAGCTAACCTCTATCTCGTGAGCCGATCTTCAAGCCGCTCGTAAAGAATCAGAGGTTGAGTGGAACGAATGTTGTCAAATCACCTTCGAAACGATCAAGGCCTACATGGTCCATCCCCCAATCTTGTGTCCTCCGCATAAGGACAAGCCCTTGTTGCTATACTTAACAGTCACAGATATGGCTGCTGAGCCATGCTCGCACAAGAAAAGCCGGATTCAAAGGTAGAAAATGCCATATACTTCGTCAGCCGGAAGCTTCAGGGCAGTGAGTTAAACTACTCTGCTTTAGAGAAAACCTGTGCACTTTGGTATGGGTGGTCAAGAACCGAGACACTACCTCCCGGCGCATACAGTACACCTAGTGTCAAAGATGGATCCCATCAAGTGCCTGTTCGGAAAGTCTTCTCTGTCATCAAGGCTTGCGAAATGGTCATTCTTCCTAGCCAAATTTGATATCAAGTTCGTAACCCGCAAGGCAATCAAAGGACAAGCTCATCGGATCATCCGCAGATTTCCCAAGCTCAAGCACCCGAGTTCGAACCCCAGCCTTCCACGATGGAATCTTCGTGATAGAGGGTACAGACCGCCGCAGCTTGTTCTTCGACGGTGCCGCCAACAAAAGGGGCAATGGTATCGGCATGGTGTTGGTTGATCCAAAGGATGTGCACACCCCCATCGCTATCAAGTTGAATTTCCGCTACTAACAACGCCGCGGAGTATGAAGCTTGCATAGCCGGCCTCGAGGCGGCCTTGGAACGAAATGTCGAAAAGTTGGAGGTGTACGGAGACTCTCGCCTAATCATCAATCAGTATCCAATAAGTGGAGAACCGTGGACCAGTACTTGCAAATGTACTATGCCTACATGGAGGACCTGATCGACCAATTTAAGGAGGTCACGTTCCACTACCTACCCCGAGACAAGAACAGGTTCGCGGATGCCCTGGCCACTTTGGCCTCTCTGGTGGAAATCCCAGAGGGAAAATCAAGAAACCATTCAGGTCGGGAGGCGCGAGAATCCCGCCTACTGCTGCCGATCGAGCTAGAAAAGGTCGATGACTTGTGGTACAGCCCGATCTTTCAGTACCTTAAACATGGCGAAGCTTCGTTCCCAACGGAAAAGGATGGTAGACTAAAAGAAGGTCTCCGCGCCAAAAGTTTACAAGCTTTGAAAAGGTTGTCTGCACAGTACGTTATTCTGGGAGATGACCTATGGAAGAAAAGGCACCGAGGCCCACTTCTACTCGCATCGCAAGTCTAAAGCCGTAAAGGTCATGGAAGAAGTCCATGGTGGCGCATGTGGACCACATATGAACGCCCGAGCCTTGATGTTCAAAGATACTTAGGATGGGTTATTATTGGATCTCCATGGAAACCGATCAGATTCAGCTTGTGCGGACTCGCGATAAATGCCGCCGGTTCTCCAATCTCAACCATATACCTCCTCATGATCTCTACTGCATGAGCACTCCCTGGCCATTCGCAACTTGGGGGATCGACGTTATTGGGAAGATAACTCCTGCCGGCAGTAACGGGCACGAGTTCGTTTTGGTCACTGTGGATTACTTCACCAAATGGGTTGAAGCAGCATCCTAAAAAGTCCTCAACTCCAAAAAGGTGGCCCGCTTCATAAAGGAAAACATCCTGTGCCGATATGGGGTTCCAAATGAGATTATCTCAGATAACGGGTCACATTTCGAGGGACACACCGACAAACTGCTCGCAGAATTCAGAATCAAGCGACACAAGTCCTCCCCTTATCGCCCTCAAACCAATGGTGCTGTCGAGGCCGCAAACAAGAATCTAGAAAGGATCATCCGGAAAATGGCTGAAAGGAGCCGGGATTGGCCTGAGAAGCTTCACTTAGCACTTTGGGGCTACCGTACGTCAGTAAGAACTGCCACCGGTGAAACCCCGTTCGCTTTGACATATGGGATGGATGCCGTTCTACCCATTGAGTTAGAGATACCCTCTCTACGGGTTCTCCTTGAAAATGAGGTCAACGAAATAGAATGGCTTCAGAGTCGGCATGACGAGTTAGCTCTCCTGGACGAGCGAAGGCTTAAAGCAATGGAGCACATCCGGGCTTATCAGAAGCGCATGGCTAGGGCCTTTGACAAGAAGGTACATCCCCGCGACATAAAAGTGGGTGATTTGGTCCTAAAAGAAAAACCGCCGAATCAGTCTAGTCCTTTGGGCATGTGGGCTCCAATCTGGGTAGGCCCGTATCTGGTGAAAGAGATCTTCTCTGGCGGAGCAATGAAGTTGACATATTTGGATGGTAATCCCTTCATGCACCCGGTGAACGGCGACAAATTACGCCGTTATTACGTCTAAATCGAGTCTTCCCCTCTATAAAAAAAAAGAAAAAAGAAAAAAAAAACAACAAAAGCGCGAAAATAATGTACCCAGACGAGACTGAAAACCTCTCAAAAGGCAGTCCGTGCAAAACAAAGGGCGCGCTCGGTGCTAAAAGAATATACCCAACTAGGCTGAAAACCCTAAAAACGGGCGGTCTAGGTAAAAAACAGGGTTGCACCACTTGTCCCCCTTCTGTCTATCCCTTTCTTAAACACAAAATTGGGTCGAACTACGGAGACCTGAGCCCCTTAGTCCATTTTGTAAAAGGGGAACGTAGGGCACTGTCGCTGCGGTTCGGTCTAAAAAACAAAAAAAATCACCAAATCCCGTCAACAGTTGTATTTGGGATTACCAAAATGTGTCTTGATTAAGCTCTGAAGTAATTTCAAATTTCATCACATTAATACATTCATTGATGAGTTCAAGCACGGTTTACTCTCGGCTCATTAACATTAGCAAAATAATATCTTTTAAAAGGTACATCTAAATTGTCTGTGTCGACAAACAAGGATAGGTCACCTAATCCTAGTCGCTCGTTCCCACTCCTGAACTAGCACCCTTCTTCTTCCTCTTCCTCGGTCCTCGGGAGGTCTTTGGCTTAGCTATCCCAAAAATTTTTGTCTCCCGTCGCCCCGGCTCTGGAATAATACGAGTCGGTGAGTCAACCAATCTGGCAGCCTCTCAACGCCGCCCGGGCGCCTCTCTCCTCTCTCGTAGCCGTCCTCCGAGCCATAATTTCAGTGGTCATCCCTCATTTTGGATCTCCTCTCCACGAGTCTCTCAAAATCCGCCGGATCATCGGCCACGTTGTCTGTCGCCTGTGCCTCAAGCATCACGTAGCTCCAGCTAGATTGGTCTCCTCCTCGGATCCCTCTCGCAATACGCCTCAATCGTGTGCTGGATCGTCCCATCTCGCTCCCGTACTGCATGAGGTACCCGGTGGATAGATAAGTGATCCCCGGGTCTTCCGTATCGGTGTGAGTGGGAAAAGCCGCTCCCGAAAAAGCCTTGGCAAAGAACCCGAGAGTCCGGATATCGGCCATGTCAAGAGGAACGATCCCGGGCCATCTCGCACTGAACCCATCAACACTCGCCGTAGGTATCCATACCGCCTCTCGAACAAGCAAGGGGATGCTAAATGACGAGAAACGCAATCCCGGCAACCTCACTATAGCGTAATCATCCCGCCCGCTACTCATGGTCTCGAGCCTCCATCCGGGAACCCAAGATCGATATCAGTGGTAGTATACCCGGCCGCCGCTCGCCAACCTTCCCGTGAAGCCTCGTGAGCCACTCGCTCTCGCCGCGTAACCCAAGGTGCCGCAGCCGCCCAACAGGTAATGGGGAGATAAGTCTCAACCGCTCAAAGAGCCACAATGATAAGAGACTGGGCCGCCACGTCCCATATGCAATGACCCTCTAGACATGGGTCCATCCCATGATAAGTCTCCGCCAGCAGAATGGGAACTACATCTTTCTCTCCCCGCCCGGCCGGACCTCGCCCAATGTGGTACCTCGAGAACCCCGCATCTGTCTAACAACTCCCAGCAGAAACTGCAGCATACCCCATCGTACTCACGTAAGCAAAGACAGGAAATCATGATCAGCATAAAAATGTCCATGGCTGTCGACGGGTCAAACAGCTCCGGATACGATACAGCCAATCGGGCTATCTGGGCCAGATCAACAAAGGACAGGTCAAGAATCAGATCAGTCACCTGCTCTGCGCGAAATCCCAAAAAATCGGCCAATTGCTCGCCAAAGGTCGCGGATCTCTGGGAAAGACAAGATCTCTAAGCTCGCCTCCCAATCGCACGGAACTCCTCAATAGTGGGTGTAAGATCATTATACGAGAGGGTGAAGACATGCCTCTCGCAATCCCAGTATCTGGATGCGGCTCGGAGAAGATTCCAGTCAACCGCCCACTCCTTCAATGCCCAGATGCATCTCAACCCATATCGTTGGTCAATGATCCTCCTGTTGTTATCGCGATGATGGCAGGTCAGATTTATGAGATCGAAATGAAATTGACGCTCTTTGGTCTTAGATCTGTCGTCATAATGTTCCATTTTAGGCCAAAGATCAAATCTTGGGGCTAATTTTGAGGTGGAAGGCAAGTTTGACACCTGATGTGACTGCTGAAATGAGTGGTTTACGAGTCTGCCTTTTGTAAAGTGCTGGGGCTTGCTGATCAAGAAAACTGTCCCACAGACTCTCTATGTCGTGCGACATAAGTGCCCCATGAAGTCCTGTGTCGGACGACATGGAGAGGTCCATCAGAAAACCAAGAAGAAGAATCGCAAAGAACCCCAAAGCGACCCAACGCTTGCTCAAAAAGCCACCCAAACCTGTTCAAAACACCACAAAATCATACCTAAACACTCCCCCTCGCTCATAAAGCCCGCGGGAGAGGATGCGGCACATCCAACACACCCACAGACACATAAATGTCACCCAATGCGTACAAAAACCGCAAAAACACCCAATCACACTCAAAAGCCACCATTTTGTGCCTTTCTTGGGACTAACTCGTGCATATAAGTTCAAAAATACATAAGTAAACAAATATTGTACTTGTCAAAGTGCAAAAGAAATAAAATATTTGTTTTACAATCCAAAAGAACAAAAATAGCACATGCATTTCTCCTCTCTCCCTAAAAAGAGTCAAAGCATGGCAAAAGGGGACCGTCGTGATCACTCCGACTCGGAGTCGTCACCAGAATCGTCCTCCTCACCCTCCTCGGAGCTGTCGTCATCCTCGACGCTGCCCACCTCCTCCTCGGAGCCGCTCTGCTCCTGGCCGTCACCGCCACCCTCCGGCACCTCATGGATCTCGCCGTCAGAATCGTCGCCCTCATAATGCGCCCAAGGATGGGGCTCAGCATAATACCCCTGCCACTCAGGCACGGTGGAATAGAGGGGCTGGTAGGGATCATCCTCGCCATCATCATCATCAGCCGGGGCCGCCGACTAGATCCGCCCGCCCGTGAACCGGAAGAAGCAAAGGTCGGTCTCGGGCCTCTTCTTCGGAGGTACTACATTGCCAGGCCGGGAGCTGCACTTCCCCTTCCAATGCTCCGCGCTCCTCTGAAACTGGCGCAGCATCTTCACAGCACTGGTGAGCGCCTTCGCCACCGTCCTAAACGCCTTGGCTGGAACCTGTTCAATGAAAGCAGAAAAAGCAGTCAAAAGCAGTCAATAAAGCAGTTAAAAGCTGGAATGAATCAGAAAAAGAAAAAATCACTCACAGAGGTGGTCCCGCGGGGCAGTCGCAGATGCGGATGGGTCTCAGACATATCAAAAGAGGATCGGCGAATACTACCCCCAGCCTCATACTCAAAAAAGCGGGGAGGTGCTGGTATCTGCAGCCCCGCTGCCCTCCTAGCAGCCATGACCTGAGGAGTCACCAATCCGGTGAAGACGAACTGGGCGTAGTCCCTACCATCAGAAAACTCAGCGGCATCAATGCCAGTCCGCAGTCGCTCCAAGTCAGGCAAGGCTCGGATATGTCATATCCCCTCAGGAGGATCATGAGGGACACGGGCGACAGCGCCATGACCATGCTGCCTGCTAACTCTCTCCCCCAAATACAGGGCATCTCCCTCCAGGCCAACCAACAGCCTCCTCATCCTGGTCACCAGGGTAGCAGCACCAATCAAGCCCTCATCATACAGACCATGCCAGGGGAAATGTCTCAACCCAACAGGGGTACCCCTCAGAGCAATCATAATGTCATGGTAACAGGCCGTCCTACGGGGCTTCACCCCGTCCACCTTCCGGGCCTCCCTCGCTCCAAAAGTCCAACGGCGAATGGCAGGGAACAGATCTGCCACGATCCTCTCCGGCACAGCCCAGGCGTAACAGCCGAACACCTCGTAGGCCCATGTGAGAGCCCCGACCCGGAACCTACACGTGTCCCGAGCTGGAGCGTCCTCAAACTAACCCAAATTTCCTTAACTTTTAAAACCTTTAATTATCATTCAAAAATAAATACAATTGTTGTAATCATTTCAATTGATAACGAATACTTATTCTTCACAGTTACTAATTTGAGATCTCCCTAATCTATAATTAACCACCAAGTATCATCTTTTCTAAATATAGTACTAATTTATCCTTACGAAGAGTCGCTAAGCTAATTATCTTCTTTATCAAATACTTTCCCAAGATGAATCATCAAGTCCATCATCCCAATTAGTGTCCTCTATCTAGGAATCCGAATGCCAAAATAATACCTTATAGCAACTCAAAATCTCAATATCCTGGTATGATACCTGATGAAAACCCATTTTGAAACTCACATAGAAAACACCACTTAATCAACTAATAGCACATAAGGCAAAGATATATTGGTTCTATAAGATCTCGTACTCGCGATATTTTATAACCCATATAATCCCACTTAGACTATCACTTTCAATACTAGTCTCATATATCTAGTCTCCACCATGAGACACCATTGAATAACTAATCATGCAATTATACAACCATAAACCACTCTTAATTAGGCCATGTACCTAACCTCAACTAAGAGTTCACAAATTCATTTATCACTGTACAGGAGATAACCCAAGTGTCCTTTACTCAAATTTAACACATAACTCAAATAACCTTCACATTCTTTAGATCATACTTTCGACATTTAAGCATATGTGACATAATATCAATTAATAATTTACCCGACTCAATTACACACGGAGGTAAATCAAACGTAGATAAGGAGACTCGCTTCTTGCGACAGTCCTCCTCAAACACAACAACTACTAGAATAATTCGGTTAATATAACGATGATTCACGGATTGGTAACTCGACCAAATCCACCGGCAATACATGCCCACTTAATCACAACTACCATGATACACAAGAATGATTCGAGGTACTCTCCCATAGGAGTAGAACCTTCAGCACATAAGGCAACTTTTGGGCCAATTATGCAAATAAAGATGGAATGTAATGCCACATGAGAACGAATGAACAAGGATTTATAAAAGTATGAACCCTAACTCCTGAGACAGGTAAAATACCTCAAATGATGGTGGAGGAATCTATCTTTCCATAACTCACCTTTCCTTGATTCCTTGGTTGGTCAATATCATTTTCTGTCTTTGAACAATTTCCTGCATTAAACTCTCGACGTAAGTTATCGCACACTCTCACTCAGCTAGACTCTACCCGAGAACTCTAACCGAGCTCTGATACCAACTGTGAGAGCCCCGACCCGGAACCTACACGTGTCCCGAGCTGGAGCGTCCTCAAACTAACCCAAATTTCCTTAACTTTTAAAACCTTTAATTATCATTCAAAAATAAATACAATTGTTGTAATCATTTCAAAATAAATCTACACCTCTTCACAATGGAGGAATAGTTGACTAACTTAGAAAGTAAGAAACTGTTTTAATTACAAAAAGGCCTCGGTTATAACATAAAATGAAGATTTATAAATACAATTCCATAAATGCATTATACCAAAGCACACTTTCTATACCAACCTAATCATACCCAGACAATTCCCACAATATAACTTCCAAACTCCTCACCGCCCTTACTCGGCTGGTCCACCTGTCTCAGAATCTAAAACAGTAAAGGGAGAGGGGTGAGAATAAATCTCAGCAAGCTATTATGAATGCAGCAATATACCATATAAGATGCAACACATAACAAGTTGCATATAACACGTTGGAAAAGCTGTAAACACCTTACATTACCTTGGTTTACCTTTTCCCCGTCTGAACAGTAGTCGTACAACATTGAGTATAATAATACTCCAATCTTACAGTGAGCTGCTTAAGCAATACTCACGTCTTATAAGACCCGTTTTTCAGGGAACCAAATAAGACAGTAGCAACTCTGTAAGGCTTTTGGCTCAATACAGATGCTATACCCCATCCTGTGGCCACAGGAGGGGACGGCCACAGATATAACATAATCCGATCACATTAGGTCACACTTCCATAATTGATCGTACTATGTTATACCCCCAATGTCAGCTGACTCACACATTATCAAGCACATAATAGATACTTGAATAAATCCACAAAGGGGATAAACAACATAGCAACATGGTAAAATATACTCATGCTCAACAAACATCATAGTGCAACATTTCTTTAACACACTATGCATAAATAAGCAATATAGTCACATGGTAAAATATACTCATGTTCAACCAAAAATCAGAGTGCAGCATTTATGTGATACACTAAGCATAATACAAGTCATGAATATGTACTCAAGTATGATAACAAAGCATCAATAATTATCCCTACTTAGACATTATTCAGTAATACATGATCTCTATAAGGACCCAAGTTCACTTTACCCAATGGAAGTCACATTTAATAAGTGTCCAGACAAGATTGTCGAATCAATTCCTGAGTCGTATTTAAAGTGCTTCCTTAGTTCCATTTAAACCCAATTAAGATGCTCTTAAGTTTCTAATATAACTTAAGTGTAAAAGGGTTAATTCATACCTGATTTGGATTAGGTTCCACTAAGTCATAATGATTAAGAGTCATGCCACTAGGTTGTTGGTAAATCAATAAGAAAAGACTAAGGAGGATCTGGCATGGTGGGCGACCGCCCAGGCCACTTGGGCGACCGCCCAAGTGGTTCTAAGGAACACCCAAGTTGCTGCCCTCTTGGGCGACCGCTCAACTCCTCTTGGGCGACCGCCCAAGAGGCTTTCCTAAGGCACTCTTGCTTCTGGCAGCATGGGCGGCCGCTCATGCCCTCTTGGGCGACCGCCCAAGTGCCCAATCAGACTTTCCCAGATTTCATTTCTTTCACCAAGCTTTATTTCCTCTTCTTTTATTCTAACCCAATATTCAAGAATACCAAGAGGATCTCTAACTTAACCATTTCTCATCCTAAATCATTTAAACCCCAAAATAATATAAATCCAATTTATTCAACACAAGATTTTCAACCCATTTTAATAACACATTTCAAATTAATTCTTCTAACTAATTTCACCCATTTCTTATACTCCCAATTCACTTCCATGAACAATAATATCATTCCATGTTATTTACCCATTTCTCAACTTTAAAGAGGATTCCAAAACATTCTAAACTAATTCTACCCATTTATTTCATTCTTTAACACTTCCTAGAACAACCACATTTCCTTATGATCTAAATCAATACCTCCACTCCAAGAGAGTTTCCAAAGCATCCAATGAGCATTTTAACAACAATAACAACAATAAATATCTCATGAACATTTAAAGAAGAGAAGGGTCATAATAACTCACTTTAAAATAGGAGATGGATTTAGGACTTTCTTAGCTTGATTGATTCTTCTAGATGATCCCACTTCAAAAGTACCCTTGAACTTGAAAATGGTGGAGGAATGGCTTAGATACAAGACTTGGGGTGGGAGCTTCCATGGAGGTTTTCTTGCTAGGGGAAAGTATGAGAAAATGAAAGAGTAAGGAGGAAGGAGGGAGGTGGAGTATATAATTGGTAAAGGGGAAGGGGGGGCCGGATCAAGGAGGGAGTATGGGGAAGGGTATGGGGAAGTAAGAGAAATGTATGGTCCCCCATACCCAATTTAGGCTTTCAACATTTATTTCTTTCCCCTACACAAAATAAAGCCTAACTACTCACATTTTATTTATTGTCAATTATTATACTTTCCCCATGGACTTTATTTAATTTTCTCAATTATCTCATCCTAATAAAAGAAATCAAAGATATAAAAACGAACACATAATATTAACAATAATATTAAAAGCACACAATATTATACTAAAATTGTGCCTAGGGTTAGAACGGCCCACACCTGAAATCGTAGACAAAAGACTCTCTGCGGCAAAGAACAAGAAAAGGATGACAGAAAAGTCAAGTGCAACAGTCAATATGCGAAGAAAGCAAAGGGCATACCTCCAGCACAGTCTGGTAAAAATCCGAGAGAGGTGACGCCGCCTCACTCCTCATCAAGGCCCCTATACACCTGGGCCAAACCAGCCTCTCTCCCCAAGAAAAGGTGGACACTGGTCCCAATCGCGAAGAGGCTCCAACAGAAGGGTCAATGCCGTCGTAGAGGCATTACAAAACAGGGTGTCAGACAACCCGGCCAAGACAAAGGCTCCTAGCCAACTCAGCCAGAAGAATGATAGCAAAGCATCCTCGGCAAAGACGGCACTGATGCGTCAAAGCAAAATGCAACTCAGCCAAAGGAACCCCATTGCCCCTCAGGCGAAGGGTCAATCCAGTCAAAGCTCTGATAGCGTCTGGGCTCAGCACGCCTGGGTCCTCAGAAAAGATCGGCCTCTCAGTAAACTGCAGACCGGTGATGGCAGTAAAGTCATATGGAGTGATGGTCGCCTCACCCCAGGACAGATGGAATGTGTGGGTAGAATCCCACCAGAACTGCCTAAAGGCTCGCACAAGCTCCACGCTCCTCGGCGTGTCCCCAAACGCTCCAACAACTGTGAAGAATGGTCCAAGACCAGCAGCGAAGACCAGTCCCTTAGGACTGTCCGGCAAATCAGAAGAGCCCGGAAGAAGACCCCATATGGTCGCAATAGCCTCAGTGGACCCCTTGGTCCGCAAAGTCTGCAGGTAAACACAACACAGGTATCAAAAAACCATGCTCGCAACAATATGTGCATTCATATGCATTTTTTTTTCAAAAAATCATTAAACTCTTTCAAAAAGAAGAAAAAAAACAGAAAAGGAAAAATCTTTTCAAAACAAATGCACTCCATGCCAAGAATGCAATTCCTCATTGGGTGCGATTTCCCCCAATTTCAATCTCAAAACCCTAGAAATCAAATTTCAAAAAAGGGTTAATCTTTTAAAGCACTTATCCCCTTCTGCTCCAAGGTGGAAGTGTGAAAGTCGAGACCCGGGTAAAGCCCGTGTCCCTCGGGGAATCTCTTTCGCTTGTTCCGATCCACAAGCTTCCGTCTCTCGGACAATACTTGTTGCACGTTCCTTCTCGATTCGGCTCGCGGAGGCATTGTCAAAATCTTTGATTTGAATCAAATTGGAGGAAGAATTTTCAAAATTTTCTCTCCTTCCCTCTCTGTGTTCTCGGCGACAATGGGGGTTTTTACGGTCTGTCTTACGACCCACGGTTTTAATTAAAACTGCCTGGGAACCTTCCCATGTCGTGCGACATCCGTGGCCCAGAAGGGTGATTTTCCCCTTTTGCCCCTGATCAAATTCTGTCAGCCTATCTTGGCTACCTGACATCAAAATCTATCATTTTAGTTGGGTTCAAATGCCCACCTCTCTTGGTCAAAATGGCCCGGAACGGCCTTAAACTACCCGGTCCGGAAAGACCGTACAGATTTCCAGTACACATTGGCCCGGAATGGCCTTAAACTACCCGGTTCGGAAAGACCGTACAGATTTCCAATACACATTGGCCCGGAACGGCCTTAAACTACCCGGTCCGGAAAGACCGTACAGATTTCCAATACACATTGGCCCGGAACGGCCTTAAACTACCCGATCCGGAAAGACCGTACAGATTTCCAATACACATTGGCCCGGAACGGCCTTAAACTACCCGGTTCGGAAAGACCGTACAGATTTCCAATCCACACATTGGCCCGGAACGGCCTTAAACTACCCGGTCCGGAAAGACCGTCTGATTTCCACAAATTCCGGTCGGCGGGTGACTCCCAAAGAAAAAAGTCAACATTTCCAGCGGGTGACTCCCAAAGAAAAAAGTCACATCTTCAGGGTGACTCCCCATCAAAACAGTCATATTCGCGGGTGACTCCCAAAGAAAAAGTCATATTCGCGGGTGACTCCCAAAGAAAAAAGTCAAAATCGCGGGGTGACTTCCCAAAGAAAAAATAGTCATATTTCGCGGGTGACTCCCAAAGAAAAAGTCACATCTTCGGGTAACTCCCTAAAACAGTCATATCCTAGCGGGTGACTTCCAAAGAAAAAAGTCATATTCGTGGGTGACTCCCAAAGAAAAAAGTCAAAATCGCGGGTGACTCCCAAAGAAAAAACAGTCAAGTTCGCGGGGTGACTACCCAAAGAAAAAACAGTCAAATTCGCGGGTGACTCCCAAAGAAAAAAGTCACATTTTTTCGGGGTGACTCCCCTTGGAACAGTCAATTTCGGGTACAAAACCCGTAGCCTTTCATTGGCACCACCCATCTTCAACGAACTACGATTCGGCTTGATTCCCCCACGGGATACGTAGGAATCCTCTTCATAAGAGGTCCAGCCACTTGACCATCTTGGTCACCTCTTTCCCCGCCGTTCGTGTCCGGCTCGGGATTCTCATTGTGTCGACGACCCCACTTCCCGTGGAAGTGATGTCGCCAAGGGGCTCTGTGAGTACCCCGATCTGAACCCACGATTTGGATCCACTTTGATTAAATTTTGGGCTAATATAATTGCTAAAAGGCAATATCTAGTCCAAAAATCCCAGCTCAAAGAGCCTAATGGGCCTGCCAAGCTTTCGGCCCAATATGGCCAAAAAGAGTACGCTGTCATCCGACAAGGGCCACTAAGGCGGTTTAACTGCCTATGTCGTGCGACATAAGAGGCCCCATCAGGATGCCTATAAATACAAGGCATGGCTGATCATTTTGAAGAGGCAAGGAAGAGAGCCAAAGTGAGGATAAAATTTTGAGAGCAAAATAGGGGGAAACTCTTGCCAAATAGAGTCTCTCTCTCTCTCTCTTATACATACACACTCACCTCCCTCCTCTCACACACACACTTCAAGGTCAAGACTCCAAGAAGCTTCCTTTGTTGGTGATTGAAGGGGTAGACATCATACTATTGGTGATTCTACCTTGTGGACTACAATAGGTAGCCACTAAACCTTTCTCCCTCTTTTAATAAAGTCTTTAAATATACCTTGCATGCATACTTGTTCTCATACCATGTACAAATTGGGATTTTGCATGATAAAGGTGGTGGAGGAGTGAATCTTCAATATTCACTTCTCCCCACCTCAGATCTGGACATTTGATGGCATACACACCAATAAAGTTTCAATCTTTGCCTAGCTACATTGGGTTAGGAAGTGATGGCTACTTCAAAGTGGCCATAAAACGTGTGATTTATCACATTTGGTCACTAAAGCCATGTGATCTTCCCATAATACCCATATTATAGTATGATATTACTATCTACAGTCAATAAATATGCTTGGTTTGCTTGGGGAACAAAGGAGGAACCAAACAGACTGAAGGGCACTGAAACAGGCTCCCCATGTCGTGCGACATAGGTCTCCATGGAGATCCTGTGTCATACGACATGGGACTCCCAGAAGGCTGCAATGCCATTCTTGGACTTCAGATCTGCTAGGTTTATCCCCTTTGTGACTCAAAGCCTACCTAAGCATCTTCTGGCTCACAAGCCACTATTTGGGTGCCTAAACTCAGTTTGGGTGCAACCTATTTGATGGAAGAGGATCGCCGTATGACATAGACGACATCAAAGGCTCTATGTCATATGACATCCGTGTCGACAAAGTCTATCGTGACTTTGTTCACTCCCGTCAATCCCAAACTAAATTTTAGACCTTCAAATAGTGTCTTTACTAAGTTGAATAAATGTCATTTCATTTACAGAAACTGCTTGGTCCTTGTAATAAGACAATCTGACCAAGAGACATTATGTCGTGCGACAACATCTGCCTAGGAGATCCTGTGTCGGACGACATGGGAAGTCTCTGGGCAGATTGTCTTACCTTCTGCCTTGTTATGATAATCATAATATGTAAAAGGGTGTGGCCCCCTCTTATGGCTCACAAGTTGTACTCAGCTTCCCTATTATCAATGAAAATGTCAAATTTGCATTTTTCACACATCGAAACATATTGCACACACACTTTGAATGTCCAAAAATTGTCCAATGTTGATTGAAAGTCTCGAAAGAGGCGTGTTGGGTGAACTCTCTAGTTCTTCCCAAACACGTAACCAGACTCCCGGACTCAAAATCTCTTAAAATAGGTTTTTCAATGTTTTCCTCTAAAAACGGCGTGGCGACTCCCAAAACCGAAGTTTTCAAAAACTTGTCGTATCATTTTCAATACAAAAGAAACTCTTTTCAAAAAAAGGGGGGAAATGATACAACGATTTTTTTAATTTTTCGGGCGAGCGTTCATTCAACGGGTGTAGCACTAGTTAACATTAAACTCTCCAGCCCCGGTCAACAGCCTAGGTCAATGCGCCTTCTTGGTCTTCACCCACGTGCACAGTATTAAGTTTCCTAATTTCTTTATTTCACTAT
The DNA here is from genome assembly GCA_022495995.1 of Adenophora triphylla var. japonica. Lineage (NCBI taxonomy): Eukaryota > Viridiplantae > Streptophyta > Magnoliopsida > Asterales > Campanulaceae > Adenophora > Adenophora triphylla. The sequence continues at coordinate 864,476 of JAFEMH010000262.1, forward strand.
GGTCATCCATCTTTCCATAATCTCATTCTGGTCACTGAACTCTCCTGCTCTGCAGTTTGGTCCCTGAACTTCATAGATCCCTGAACTTCATAGATTTTCAGTCTGGTCCCTGAACTTCTGATAATTGCAGCTTTACCCTCTGTTGACCTTGACTTGAAGGCTAACTTTGACTTGTCTTTTGAGCATTAATAAACTTCGCAGGAATATCATAAAATCACTAAAAACATGTCTCAAAATGCAATGATTTCCCACAACTTACCAATCCAACATCTACTCAAATTTACATCAAAACTAATCTAAATTACATCAAAATCAAGATAAAATGTCTAGAAAACTAGGGAATTACATATAATGAAATCCACCACATCAAATTCTCCCACGCTTAGACCATTACTCGTCCCTGAGTAATATCCTAACCCACTCTAAATCGCCGGTCTAAACAGATAGCATGGGAAGAAAATGACCCCTAATCTCTTCTAATCCGCCAACACCAGTTAATGAAAGATAATAGCCATCAGAGTAATTAGAAACTCCGTCTCCTTATAACACCAACATATTAGCAATGAAAATAATGACCTTAGTTTGATACCAACTCCCAATAATAAAATGGTATCCAAACTAAGGTCCACACAAATAAAAGCCAAGGAGAACTAAATATGTCCTATGCTTCCTCCACGCTTGGCTCACACTACATACACCCTCATAAAAAGAAATAATTGCTAAGGTTGTGATCCTTAAGCAAAAATTCACCTCGTGAAAAACACCAACACCCCTTATAACTCCAAATATGAACGAGGGTTTCTAAATCCTAGGCACTACTATCCAAACCTCCTACTCCAAAGTGGTCCTACCCAACACTCCAAAACCTCCCTTATGTCTCCAACTCCAATGATATAAAAGATAGTAAATACTCAATTCTCACCTTTTACCTAAGCGCCCTTTCGGGTTTTCACTTAGCCTCTCATTTTTATTTATTTATTTTCAATTTTTTTTTTCTTTTTCTTTTTTTTTCTTTTTTCGAGACAAAGAAGAAAACAACCATATACAAACAACAAGTAGGTACCCCACCCCCCTCACTAAACCATGCATAGTCCCATATGCATCACTACAAGTATAAAACAAATAAGAAAGGGGTAGGGATACCTTCCGGGACTACTGAGGTGGGCGGAGATGATGGTCCCATGGACCTTGCTGGCTAGAGGTGCTCCCCGAATATTGTTGCGACCTCTGCCATCTCCCGTCATCGTGTTGTGGTGCCATACGCACCAAGTAGTCATATAGCTGCTCCTGAAGCTCCATAGTGGTAGCAAACTGAGCATCCGTGTGGGCACGCACGGAGGCAAAACAAGAATCCATATGGGCAATCAAACGCTCCATGTCCCTACCACCTTGGTGTTAGTACCCGGTCCGAAAAAAGGGACTGAAGTGCAATTCGGGAAATTCAGGGACTAAACTGAAATATGGAAGCTTTTGGACCAAATGGGAAATATTGGAAAATTCAGGGACTAAACTGGAAATATGGAATATTTGGGACGAAATTGATATATTAAAATTCCTGGGATTAAATGAAAAATAAAATCCTAAAGAGCGAATTGCAAAAGAAGTCATTAGAGTGGCCAAAGTGGACTTGGAAATAGCGGAGACGAAACGAATAAATATTGTCACTAAAATATGGCCAAGCATGGCTGAGCTTTGCAATGGTGGCCGGCCAGTTCTAAGCTGCTTGCGGCCAGGAGCATCTAGGCCATTTGGGCCAAGGTTGGGCCAAGGAAGCATTTGGTCGATCGGCCCTCTTATTAAGATAAACTTTATAACTGCCGATCGAACCTTATTTTAAGTGCCGATCGGACCTTATTTTTAAGGCCGATCGACCCTTTCAGTTTTCCCACATCACTTTCGTAACCGTTCCTCCCCAATTCCTTTCACTATATAAACCCCACTCCGCCTCACACTTTAAACACAGAATCATTCTACGGAAAACTCAAGACAAAACTTGAGATTTCCTCCATAGAAAACTTGAGACTAAACTCGAGTTTTCTAAGTCTAAATATTTTATCAAGAACGTTCTTCGAATCTTCATAGATTCGATCCAAAAGCCTTGCCATCATTAGGTAAGTCTTCTGTTTATTTTTTCTGTCTTTATTATTATTGTCTTTATTATTATGCTAGATTTATTGTTTGCATGCTTAGTATATTTTAATTACTTTATTTCTTGCTTATGTCATATATGCTAGATTTATGGCTGTTTTAATATATTTAAATATGCTATAGCCGAGGATGATCTAAGGTTTCGCCCAAAGAAACCCAATGGATCTAGGAACTATTTCTTTCCTTCCACCTTAGTTATAATTATCCCATGATCAACAATCCCCCAAGGATGAACGTTGATTAGTGCACCTTCCGAGGGCCTAACTCAAAGGTTCTAGGGTGTGATCATCAATAAATTCTTTCTCTCCCCTCCTCCTTATGCATGATCCCGTTTCTTCTATCTATTCCTGTAAACACCGCATACAACCAACACCCCATATGCTAGAAAGACCGATCCGTCGGGCAATAGGAGTGATAGCGTTTCTTCTTCTGTTGTAACTTGACCCCCGAACCCAATTACATGTTTAGCCTTTTTTCAAAGCTTTGGGCTATATCAAAGTGGCGTGGCGACTCTCAAAATTAAACTAATATTTTAATATGGTTTAAATCGAGTGTCACTAAATGAATATCCCATTTCGGTCCGACATTATATAATTATTTATTTCAAACCTCCGAATGCGCGTTGCATCGGGACGGGGTATTCACAGTGGCGACTCTGCTGGGGACTGTTTTGAAACTTTTTCAAACTAAGTGGGTCAGACTTTCGTTTTCCTTTGTGGTGTTGTATTTTGCTTTCTTTTTATTTTCTTTACTCTTAACTGTTGCATTGCATGCATGCATTTCATAAAAAATAAAAAATCTTTCTCTTTTCTCCTTAAAGAGGAATTAGACTTTTTACCTCACACTACCACTAGAGTCCGTGTCACACTGCACAGACACCCTTTTACCCTTTGGAGAAGCCAAAGTGCGGGAAGTGTGGTGATCATGTCGCCTCCCTTCCGAGTCTCACTTGGCCATCCACTCATCAGTGCGCTTCGGCTGCACGGTGGGAGCCTAAAACCTAACCCTTGCGTCACCCACTTTTCTAGGAATACACTCCATGTGACCGGTTGGTTTGACTAGCTTTTTTATGTAGACAATTAATAAGGTCTTTATGTTAAGTCACTACGAATCAATGATAAGTCAAGATCTATAAAGGCACTAAAAATTGATTTTCCTTTTAAAGGACGTACCATGTAAAGTTTGAATGCTAGATCTTGTCTTATCATAGGTCTGTAGTACTTCCCATATATATCATATTAAATGTCTATATGAGACGGTTAGTCATTAGGATCCACCACTTTACGACCTTTAGTTAGTTGCGAAAAAGGGGTATCCCTTCCAACCATGTGTAGGTTCTATAAAAAATAGAGGGCTTTTTTGTAAATAAAATGCTTAACTATCCCTCAATTTAGAATCCTCCGAGGTCCACTCCTCATTCCTAGGACCCTCCGAGGTCCACTCCTCATTTCTAGGACCCTTCAAGGTCCACTCTTCATTTCTAGGACCCTCCGAGGTCCACTCTTCATTTCTAGGACCCTTCGAGGTCCGCTCCTCATTTCTAGGACCCTTCGAGGTCCGCTCCTCATTTTTAGGACCCTCCGAGGTCCGCTCCTCATTTCTAGGACCCTTCGAGGTCCGCTCCTCATTTCTAGGACCCTCCGAGGTCCGCTCCTCATTTCTAGGACCCTCCGAGGTCCGCTCCTCATTTCTAGGACCCTCCGAGGTCCGCTCCTTACTTCTTGGACCATTCAAGGTCCACACCCTCTACTTCGGACCGCCCTAGGTCCAGTCTCTCTATCTTGGACTGTTCAAGGTCCACTCTTTGACCCTTCAAGGTGCTCTTCCTATACTAAGTCCACTCTCCCAATCTTGGACCATTCAAGGTTCACTTCTCATCTTTTGGACCCTTCTAGGTCCACTTCCTCTACTTTGTACCATTCAAGGTCCACCCTTCTACTTGGGACCCTCCGTGGTCCACCCCTCATCTCTCGGACCATCCATGGTCCACTCCTCTACCTTAGACCATCCATGAGACTCTTCGAGGTCCACCCCTCGTCTCTTGGACCATCCATGGTCCACTCCTCTACCTTAGACCCTCATGGTCTACATCCTTCAAGTTAGGACCCTTCAAAGTTCTACCTCTTACCTCTTGAACCATCCGCAGTTTGCTCCCTTAGTCTTAAAACCATCCATAGTTTAGATCCTTTATCTCTAGCACCCTTCAGCCAAAGACCCACCTAGATCAAACCTCTCTCGACCCATCTAGATCAAACCACCATCTAGGGCCTACCTAAGCCAACTTACCAATTCTCATCCAAGTCCGATTAGCTCGTCTAGACCACCCTCACTTATATTTGACCAAGGATCGAGTCATCTTCCTCTCCCTTTTTCACCAAACGGACTCTTTTACATTCATCCTCTCTCTTTCTCTAAACTTAACCCTGGTTGTATCATCAATCGGGGCCCCCTCGAACTACGGTGACCTGAGACTCGTACCTTAAAATGGTAAGGGTTACGTAGGCAATTTCAGCCCGGTCAAACTCTCAAATTGTGGAGATCAACTATTTTCTCAGAGGTGCCTTAAGATTAATTATGAATCTAATTCAACTCATTGGTTTGACTCCGCCATATGTTCTTACAGAATTCCACATCATGTCTCCGGAGAAAAGCATTGAAGCCCTCAAAGAAGTCTCAAACATGAGGTTGGGAGTGATCAACCTCCTCAAAGACATGCATGAAATTGAGCAATACCATTTGTCTTGCATTCACGAGTGCTTGAGAAGAGATCCTCCTCCTGTGCAATTCTAGAGTCCCTATCATCCACATGCTTATGGTCCCACTTATGGTCCAACACATTAGAATGTCTCATTCAGGATGCCTGCTGTGGCCACCAACCAACGAAAGGCACCAATACCCGAGAAGGAGATCAACAAGGAACATTTTGATGACTTAGGAATGCCTGTGGGTGAGTTCTTCGACATTTTGGTGGAAAAGAGTTTGATCAAGCCGCTCGAGAATTACAAGCCTATTAACCCGAGATCTAACTTGGATACATCCAAGTTTTGCAGATACCACAAGTACATTGGGCATACCACGACAACCAGTAAGCAGCTGAAACGCTTGATTCAAAATTTGATCAACCAAGGCCTCATTAATGAAGAAGCCCTCGTACTTCAAGGAAGGATTTAGATTCATTCAGTCTTGTAGGTTCTAGTGTGTCTTTCTTACTTCCACTTTGGGCATTGATATGTAATGTCCACTTTAGATTAGTTGCTTCAATAATAAAAGAGTCTTTCTTTCTTTTCTCTCTAGACTTGAGACATAATCTCGCATTACTTTCAAGAAGAATTGTTTTATTTATAATTATCACTTGATTGCTAATCTCACTGATTAACCCACCGGCTAATAAAGTAAACAATGAATGAATGCTTTGATTGGAGTAAACAACTCACCGTCCCTTCCTTATATACACCATCTCTATACATCCCTCTCTCATACACTCTTCCCATACTCCACCATATACTTTCCATACACTATTGCCGACCCTCTCCTTGTACACTCCCCCTATGCTCCCTCGAGCCTACACTTCCCCAAATACACTCTCCCCCACTTGACCTCCTTTCCATATGGTCAAGACAAGCACAAAGACCGTTGTTGCTCATCATCAGAAAATAGCTGCTCACGCCACTGCAATTTAAAGGAGATGCAAGGAGTTGTTCCTATCCTTCACAAGTCTTTGCATGAATATCAACTTGGGGCTCACCAACCCCCAATCTCGCGTCTCCTCTCGATTTTCCATTCGATCGATAAGCTTTCATTGAATATGCTCACATATCTTTCTTATGGTCCGAATATATTCTGCCTTACTTAATAAGTCGGTTAATTGAGTTTGCATTTATTTTAAATACTCTTTTGAGAATGCTATCCAGTAGCAATTGAAGTTTAAACCTCTCACCATAGGAAGCCATAACCTTATCCTCACTAAATAATACCCTTTCATTTCAAGATCGACAAGTTTTGAGACCCTAAGGAAGAAGCCCATACTAGGGGCTCCCTCGACTCACAAAGGAAGTAATCACCTCCAAGCTCAAGAAAGGCGGAATGTAAAAGAAACTCATACAAGGGGCTCCCTCGAAGGGACCACCTCCAAACCCAAGAGGGAAAAGGTAAAACCATCCTAAGGCATACACTAGGGGCTATCACGAGCAAACAAATCCGAAGGCTTTTCTCGATAAGAGGGTGTTTTAAAAATAAAAAAAAAAAAAAAAAAAAAAAAAAAAAAAAAAAAAAACAACCTCCATCACTCCGAAGTGAACCTCCCATCTCAAAGGTTGTGAAAATGAGACGTCGAGTGAAGATCCTATCATGATCAAGTTACCCGCTCGAAACCACAACAAACTCGCGAGAAGAAGCAACAAAGATTCCCTCTTGGACAAATCCCATAAACCCATTCCAAAGTCCATCCTCTCACTTTTAGAGGATTCCATCACCACCCTTGACCTTGCCAAAATCGAAGTTAACCTCACTCTTAGAGGTCCTGAAGAGGCAACAACAAGAAAATCCCTTCACCTTAGAAATCCCAAACACTCAGCAAAAGGCCCAGCCGACCTCTCACTTTAAGAGGTCATGTTAATCATCACCTAATGATCGATCGCAATCCAAAGCCCAGCTACAACCGCTACCGTATGGCATTCTCAAAAGATTATTTAAAAGAAATGCATATTCAGATTTTTGAGTCACTTGTTATCCTACGTGAGCATATTACATATTCTCTCAAAAGTTTGGGAACTTGTCCTATTCTTGAAATTCGTTCATTCGACTCCTCAAACACTGTCTGCAAAAGTCTCACTGGGGCTTCGCATCCGTGCCTCTCAGCGACACTCCGGTAAAAGCAAGGAGACACGCGCCGGGGACTACTCCCTCGGCTTGCGAGAACAAAGGAACAAAGAATCTTCACTTGAAGGAATGAAAAAATCTTTGGGTTATAATCAGTCAATTCCCACCTTTTCTTCCACCCCAATCTTTTTTCTATTTTTCATTCTTTCCCATGAAGGAGATCAATGCAACGGCAGCCCGCACCACAATTACCACCGAACGGAGCGAAGCAACAACGGAACATCCTTCTCCTTCTAAAGACAAGCCGATTTCACCTTCAAATCAAAACATTCATTTGTTTACCTATATAATTGGAATTTGATAAACCAATCAGTGAGGTCCATTCACGAGCAATCAAGATATAATTTCGAATAAAATAATTCTTCAAATGTCTCGACAAGTCTTCTTTTTCTACATCATAGGAAAATAGAGCCAAACACCGTCTTTCTCGTCTGCATAGGGCTTCCATACACTTTTCCACACCTTGTGATGCTTATACTCTCCCAAAAGAGTCAAACCCAAAAGCGAAAGTGTCATACATGAACTCGGGATCCATTCCCACCTTCGAAAAAATGCGCCCCTGCACACATACATTTCCGAGTCTTGTCCAGCGACTGATTGACCATTGTTCGAAACGAGGGTCGCCCCGTGGCCGCAAGATGACTCTGTCTGCAAATAGGGATGCATTGAATCTCTCCAAGCTAGGGCTTTTGTTAAGCTGTTCTCTCAGGCTCTCTTCAGGTTTGCTCTGCATCATCAACTGGGGCTTCACCATTCCCTTCAGGTTTGCTTTGCATCATCAACTGGGGCTTCGCCATTCATCATCAACTGGGACTTCGCCAAGGTCACTTCATCAAACATTGGGGCTCCCCTCAACAAAAATGGGTCGACTATGTGCTCTAACAAAAATCGGAGCTCCAATGAAGTCATATCTAACATGAAGGGCATCCCTTGTCATCAAGATCAGCATGTGGCAAACTCTTTGAGTTAGTTAGAAACATGATTAATCATAAGGCCTCTTTATCAAATAAACATGCTTTCAAAATACTGTCCTCCTTGGTACCTTGTTTACAAAAATCACTCTTTGGTCTCCACAAATTTTCAAACTCTTCAAATCTATCAAAAACGTATCTCTGTGACTCTAAAATGACTCGGCCCTTATCTCTGGACATCAAACCTACCTAATCCCACCTTCTATCATCGACACTTACTCGGCCTCGCCTAGTTTAAACCAATAATCTTTCTGCTCAAACTGCCTTGTTTAGACTTACCGCAAATGTAAAACCCTAGCCTCAAACCTAGGTGACAAATACCTCTCTAAACCCTAGCCTCAAGCCTAGGTGACAAATACCCTTCTAAACCCTAGCCTCAAGCCTAGGTGACAAATATCTTTCTAAACCCTAGCCTCAAGCCTAGGTGACAAATACCTCTCTAAACCCTAGCCTCAAGCCTAGGTGACAAATACCTCTCTAAACCCTAGCCTCATGTCTAGGTGACAAATACCTCTCTAAAACCCTAGCCTTAAGCCTAGGTGACAAATACCTCTCTAAAACCCTAGCCTTAAGCCTAGGTGACAAATGCCTCTCTAAAACCCTAGCCTTAAGCCTAGGAGACAAGACTCCTCTCTAAGCCTTAGCAATGATTATCCCAATCTTTTAATCGCTTGGTTCTTCGGCTCGGGAAGCCATAATAATCCCAATCAATTCACACAACTATTCTTCATCGCAAATGTGAGCCTAAGTCCTTTGGCAGCTACAGTTTCCCGCATTTTAGAGGTCTATCCTCCATTTCAAAGGTCCGTCCCGCATCTTCAAAGGGTCTGTCCCGCATTTCAGAGGTCTATCCTCCATTTCAAAAGGTCCGTCCTGTATCTCAAAGGATCCGTCCCGCATTTCAGAGGTCTATCCTCCATTTCAAAGGGTCCGTCCCGCATCTTCAAAGGGTCTGTCCCGCATTTCAGAGGTTTATCCTCCATTTCAAAGGGTCCGTCCCGCATCTTCAAAGGGTCCGTCCCGTACTTTCAAAGGGTCCGTCCCGCACCTTCAAAGGGTCCATCCCGCATTTCAGAGGTCTATCCTCCATTTCAAGGGTCCGTCCCGCATCTTCAAAGGGTCCGTCCCGTACTTTCAAAGGGTCCGTCCCGCATTTCAGAGGTCTATCCTCCATATCAAAGGGTCCGTCCCGCATTTCAGAGGTCTATCCTCCATTTCAAAGGGTCCGTCCCGCATTTCAGAGGTCTACCCTCCATCTCAAAAGGGTCCGTCCCGCATCTTCAAAGGGTCTGTCCCGCATTTCAGAGGTCTATCCTCCATTTCAAAGGGTCCGTCCCGCATCTTCAAAGGGTCCGTCCCGTACTTTCAAAGGGTCCGTCCCGCACCTTCAAAGGGTCCGTCCCGCATTTCAGAGGTCTATCCTCCATTTCAAAGGGTCCGTCCCGCATCTTCAAAGGGTCCGTCCCGTACTTTCAAAGGGTCCGTCCCACATCTTCAAAGGGTCCGTCCCGTACCTTCAAAGGATCCGTCCCACATTTCAAAGGGTCCGCCCCGCACCTCCTTTGAGTCCGTCTCACATATACCTTCTTTGGGTACGTCTTGCACGTTCTCACTTTTTCGAACTACGACTTGGCTTGATTCCTCTTGGGATACGTAGGTAGCCCGACGTGGGTTCAGCCGCTTGACCTACCTGGTCATCTTCCATTTGTGACTCAGCTCGAGTCCAAACCTCACATCCGCAAAATCATTGTCTTACCTCCTGAAATCCCTTTTTTCAGGACGGATCCTATTTTTATCGTCGACCCCACTTGTCTTACAAGAAGCGTCGCCGAGGGGCTACTGTTAGTACCCGGTCCGAAAAAAGGGACTGAAGTGCAATTCGGGAAATTCAGGGACTAAACTGAAATATGGAAGCTTTTGGACCAAATGGGAAATATTGGAAAATTCAGGGACTAAACTGGAAATATGGAATATTTGGGACGAAATTGATATATTAAAATTCCTGGGATTAAATGAAAAATAAAATCCTAAAGAGCGAATTGCAAAAGAAGTCATTAGAGTGGCCAAAGTGGACTTGGAAATAGCGGAGACGAAACGAATAAATATTGTCACTAAAATATGGCCAAGCATGGCTGAGCTTTGCAATGGTGGCCGGCCAGTTCTAAGCTGCTTGCGGCCAGGAGCTTCTAGGCCATTTGGGCCAAGGTTGGGCCAAGGAAGCATTTGGTCGATCGGCCCTCTTATTAAGATAAACTTTATAACTGCCGATCGAACCTTATTTTAAGTGCCGATCGGACCTTATTTTTAAGGCCGATCGACCCTTTCAGTTTTCCCACATCACTTTCGTAACCGTTCCTCCCCAATTCCTTTCACTATATAAACCCCACTCCGCCTCACACTTTAAACACAGAATCATTCTACGGAAAACTCAAGACAAAACTTGAGATTTCCTCCATAGAAAACTTGAGACTAAACTCGAGTTTTCTAAGTCTAAATATTTTATCAAGAACGTTCTTCGAATCTTCATAGATTCGATCCAAAAGCCTTGCCATCATTAGGTAAGTCTTCTATTTATTTTTTCTGTCTTTATTATTATTGTCTTTATTATTATGCTAGATTTATTGTTTGCATGCTTAGTATATTTTAATTACTTTATTTCTTGCTTATGTCATATATGCTAGATTTATGGCTGTTTTAATATATTTAAATATGCTATAGCCGAGGATGATCTAAGGTTTCGCCCAAAGAAACCCAATGGATCTAGGAACTATTTCTTTCCTTCCACCTTAGTTATAATTATCCCATGATCAACAATCCCCCAAGGATGAACGTTGATTAGTGCACCTTCCGAGGGCCTAACTCAAAGGTTCTAGGGTGTGATCATCAATAAATTCTTTCTCTCCCCTCCTCCTTATGCATGATCCCGTTTCTTCTATCTATTCCTGTAAACACCGCACACAACCAACACCCCATATGCTAGAAAGACCGATCCGTCGGGCAATAGGAGTGATAGCGTTTCTTCTTCTGTTGTAACTTGACCCCCGAACCCAATTACATGTTTAGCCTTTTTTCAAAGCTTTGGGCTATATCAAAGTGGCGTGGCGACTCTCAAAATTAAACTAATATTTTAATATGGTTTAAATCGAGTGTCACTAAATGAATATCCCATTTCGGTCCGACATTATATAATTATTTATTTCAAACCTCCGAATGCGCGTTGCATCGGGACGGGGTATTCACACTTGGCTAGCCGACACAGAACTATCACCCTCAACACCCTCCATGTAATCATCATCATCATCCTCGTCCTCGTCCTCCTCCTCTTCTTCATATTCACCTTCCTCCTCAACTTCCTCCTCAACGACTCTAGCATTCATCCCCCTCACTTCTCTCTTATTGTTCTCAAGGGAGGCTCGTGAAATGGGCCTAATAATTTTCACCTTTTTGCCCCCAAAATTCCATTGAACCCCCGCAGCCTTGACCAACGCGGTAACAAGCGCCGGATACGGAAATCCATTCCTTTTACTTTCCCCCGCTTCTTGCATATGATTAGATATAATATGACCCAATGAATTTTTTCCTCCGGAAATAATCAAATGAATTAACAACGCATGACTCCAAGGAACTTTCAAATGCTGAGACGTAGGAAAGACCTTAGAACACACAAACTTGTTGACCCCCTTAGCCAAGATATTAAACTGAGTCTCACAAACATACTTGGGCGACCCATCCGGATTGTTAATCCATCGAAGTTGGTTACCCTCCAACGTCCTCACAACATCATCAAAATAAAGTTGCCAATCACCATTCAAAACTTTCTCAAACTCAGACTCCGCTCCTTTGACCTTTGGAAGCCCATAGAATTTGTTGATATCATCACTCTTGAAGTTTATAATCTTCCCCCGCACATAAGTATACCCCCGATCCATGGGGATTTTCTGCATATTAGCATAGAACTCCTTTACAACCAAACTATTCCCTTCCTCCGTTGGCTCGGAACAAAATCGTTGCCACCTTCTTACCACAAAATTCGAAGCAAGCCCGAATGTTTCAAATAAAAATTTTATTTTCGCATGCATGTGCCTATCCGTATGAAAATAAAAATAGTTGTGGGATTTGAAGTAGTTAAACCTCGAGGCATCATAGGGATCCTCACAATGTAGAAGGGTTCCGGGGGGAGGGAGAGGCACATTAGAAGTACTCACATCATGCCTTTGTTTTTTACGGGACTCTTTAGATTTACCCCCTCCCTTTTTATGTTGCTCCTTTGATTTACCCATATTCCAACAAAATATAGCCCAAACAACAATACCCAACTTCTCAATAAAAATTGAAATCCAAATAGAATAGGGGGAGAAAGTAGCTTCGAACCTCTTTGGAATTTCTGGAAAAAATCGCCGGAAAATTCAAAATTTCGCCGGAAAATTTAAAGGTTCGCCGAAATCTTCAAGAACTAGCCAGAAAATTCAAAGGTTGACGGTGAAATCGCCCGGATTTGAATAAGAATTGGCTAATCTGAAATCTTAGGGTGAGGGAAAAGTGTTTTGTGGAGGAGGTTTGGTGAGATATAGGGTGGAAGGAGGAGGAATCGCCGGACTTAATGGGGGGTTAACGTTTAGGGTGGATTTTAGAGAGAGATTAGAGAGAAGAGAGAGAATCTGGTGGCTGGGTTTTTGGTTATGGGTTATTAATGACCCAATTTTGCTTATATCTTGACCCGATCCAACTCATCCGACCCGTTTCATCCTTCAATGGGTCGGATCAACAAGAATTGGGCACGCGAGGCGGCCGCCCGGACAAGAGTGAGGCAGGCGCATGGGCGACAGAAACTCGAGGCTGGATCTGGCAGAATGAGGCGGGCGCCTGGGTGAAATTACCCGGGATTTCGCACGGAGGCGAAAGCAGTTGTCTTTCGCGGAAGGTTGGTGTCTGAGACCTCGCTTTCGGGAAGGAGAGGAGTCGCCATGCGGTTTTTATATTTTGAGCCCAAACGTTGAGAAACGGCTTTTAGTGAGAAAATGGTGTCGTTTTAATTGGTAGCAAAAACTTAGGAAAAGGCTTTGAAAACGGGGAGTCATTTTTATTGGTAGCAAAAACGAGTAAAAAGATTTTTTAGTACCAGAGATTGTTAGGTTCGGAGGTCACGTTACGTTTCGGGAAGAGTATATTGAGATCACCCGAAACGCCTCGTATGACGAGTCTTTCTACCTTTCTCGAAATCGTGTGCGTGTGTGTGTGTGTGTTTGCATTTTGAAATGGGGGCTTGAATGACAAGCTTAATCTTGATTTGAATGTCAAACGTTGATTATGGTTCTGTTTGAAAAGGCGAGCGTTTGAATGACAAATGTCGGTTTTGGAAGTTTTAGGAAAAGTGGCGCGAATGTTGATTTTAACCATTTAACTTAAGTGTCAAATGTTGACTTTTAAGTAAAGAGCGTTTGAATGTCAAACGTCGGTTTTGAGTTTGAAGATGAGCGTTTGGATGACAAACATCATTTCGCGCGTTTTGAAAGAGAGTTCGAAGGTCGAACTCCGGTTTTGAACCGGGCATGTCATTGTTAGCATTTTTACGAGAAAAAGCATTAAATGATTTTTGAGTGTCAAAAGTCGGATTTTAAGTTTGAAGATGAGCATTTGGATGCCAAACGTCATTTCGCGCGTTTTGAAAGAGAGTTCGAATGTCGAACTCCGGTTTTGAACCGGGCATTACATTGTTAGCATTTTTACGAGAAAAAGGCATTAAATGATATGCGATCAACAAATCGGGTTGCGACTCGGACTTTTGAAAAGTAAATACTATCACGATCCAAACGGCACGGACTTGTAAATGACAGTATTTAAAGTACGGTATCAACGGAATCAAACGACCCGAAATTGTAAAGTACGATCGACGAGCCAAACAACTCGAAATTGTAAAGTTGCATGAAAGTAAAGGACGTTCGACGGATCAAACAATCCGGAATTGTAAATGACATAAAAGTAAATGACGATCGATGGATCAAACGATCCGAAATTGGTAAATGACATAAAAAAGTAACGGAACGGGACCGGAACGCCGTTTTAACCCGAGATTACTTCTTTTACGGGAAGAGAAGAGGATCAGGGACTAAAACGTATCGGACCCCGTTTAGACGATGGCTTCTACATTTCAACAACGTCGTCCGAAATGGTTGTAGCGACTGGCGCGTAAACCGAGACGGAACGAGAGTTTAAAGAGAGAGGGAGCTACCTATGGCTAGGGTCGGCTCCTTTGGCTCGAGGGCGTATACGGGATACGAAAATGTGTTTGGAACGGTGTTTCGAGGTGGCGGGGGTCGTATTTGATCGAAATACGGAGTTTTCACGTGAATCGAGGCAAAACGGGGGCTCAGGAAGGGGTGAAAACCAGTTGGGCCGTGGCTTTTGGGTGAAAGGGGCTAATTTTTGTTGTTGTAAATGGCTTTGACAGCCTCTGTATTTATAGGTAAAATTTCAGGATCAGTCCGGACGGACTGAGGGTGAAAACCAGGGGGTTTTGTGAAAATTTGGAAATTGGAGGGACTTGCTGGCAATTCTGGATTGTCTCAAATGAGTCCGGCCGGACTGAGACTGCATACCAGGGGTATTTTAGTCTTTTCACTCTGAATTTGATTGAAGGGTGACTAGGGAGCTGTGGCATGCAAGCCACGTGTCCCATGACTCACCAGGCTCGTGGGAGTTCATGCCACTATTCCCGATTTTATCCGTTTTTAAAATAACTGTCCGGAAAATGTCCAAAACGCCCCCGGAAAGTTCCGAAAAGTGCATTTTTCAGGGAAAGCCGTACTTTTATGTGCGTCGACGTGTGTTGAGTACGCTTTGACGTTGGGATGCACGGGGCAGTCTCGAGACATCTCGTTGGCTTTGGAACGGGGAGCTTAACGGGTTCCAGTTAACCTGGAGTGGGCCAGTTAACGGATTCCGGTTAACTTCTAACGCATTTTGGCAATCCGAATTTGGGTACTTACAGTTAGCCCCTCAGCGACGTCACTTCCGAAGGAAGTGGGGTCGTTGAAAAAGATAAGGATCCAAATCGGGGGATGCCTTACTTTGAAAGAGACCTAGGCGGTCAGCTGGCTGGACCCTTAGCGAAAGGATTCCAACGTATCCTGAGCGGGAATCAAGCCAATCGTAGTTTGTAGGTGCAAGGAGCCGCGCGTGGGGACCTTGACCTGAGCGAGACTGTTGGGAGGCGTCTAAACTTGAGGGAGACCACTGCGAGGTACCTGGACCTGAATGGAGACTATTGTGAGGCGTCTGAACCTGGGATTTATGAAAGCTTCGAGGGTGTGTGGCGCCTCAGACCGGGATTGCTGGACATACGAGGGCGTGTGGCGCCTCAGACCTGAGTTGCTGAAACATACGAGGGCGTGTGGCGCCTCAAACCGGAGTTGCTGAAACATACGAGGGCGTGTGGCGCCTCAGACCGGAGTTGCTGAAACATATGAGGGCGTGTGGCGCCTCAAACCGAAGTTGCTGAAACATACGAGGGCGTGTGGCACCTTAGACCGGAGTCGCGAGGATACGTTTATCCTGAGATGAAGGCGTTCGTGCCTTGGGTGCTGGGCTTATGATGACGGCCAGGTTTATCCTCCGAGGATAGGGTGGCAATGATGGGAATGGTTGTGTTAAACTGGTGTTATTAACAACACGAAAGGATTGACGTTCTAACGACGGGGTTAGGAACGGGATGTGGTCTCGGGAGAGACTGACACATTGCTGAGGAAAAGTGTCCAGCGTTTTGACGGGATCAGTTAGGAACTGAGGGGGTTGATTGACGTTTATTCCGTAGATGGACGGTCTTAGGATCCTGCTGGGGAGGAGTGTTCGGGCTTACGGCGATGGCCGAAGAGGGATTGTTGTGCGGGCTTACCTTGATGGCCGCTGAGGTGGGACGATCGGGCTTACGACTGGCGGCCGGGGAGATGAACGTTCACTTGCTGGAGTGAAAAGGTATTCGGACTTACGGGGACGGTCGAAAAGGGATTGTTGTACGGGCATACCTTGATGGCCGCTGGAGTGGGACGATCGGGCTTACGACTGGCGACCGGGGAAATAAATGATGGTGACAACTAATGGGAATTTTAACGTCAGGAGATGGAATTGTGACTTGACGTTCGAAGACGGGACTGAGCGTTTGAATGTCAAACGTCGATTTGGGACGAAAGTGAGCGTTTGAATGTCAAACGTCCACTGGGGATTGAGAATTTAACGACTGGAGACGAGCGTTAGTGAAAACTAACTGAGAATTTAACGTCTGGAGACGAGTGTTAGTGAAAACTAACTGGAAATTTAACGTCTGGAGACGAGCGTTAGTGAAAACTAACTGGGAATTTAACGTCTGGAGACGAGCGTTAGTGAAAACTAACTGGGCTTGACCTCGGGGAGGGGTGTTAGAAATGTCTAACTTGGGGAAATTTTACACTTTTGGGGGCCAAAAGGGGTAAAATTGAAACTGCGAGAAGTTGAGGGGCCAAATTGGCAAGGAATCTTTCTGCTGCAGAAAGAGTCCGGCCGGACTGAACCTGAAGTTGACCAGGTCCTTATCAGCGCCAAGGCCGACGTGAATTTGGACCATTTCTCCATTAATTCCGACGAGAGGGAGAGAAAAGAGAGGAGAGAAACCACTCCAAATTGTGAGTTTTGCTCAAATTTGCAAGGGAAATCGACATGGAGGGTGATTTGGGACCAATGGCTCGTCATGGAAGGACCGATAACGAAAGAACGTGGTTGGTTCGGACCATTCGAACCACTATTCTTCCATTGAATCCGGCGGAGTTCTACCCGGCTCGGGAGAATCACAAATCCAAAGGAGGGATCGAGAGACAGGTAAACTTCCTTCAAATTCCATTAATTTTAAGAATGTGCATTCTTTAAATGTTAGGAATTTGACTAAAAATGAGTTAGGGATTTTGGTGCCCGAATTGGGGCTTTTGACTTCGTTATGCGCCTTTGTCGAAATTGACTAGAGTGTAGTTCAATTGACACCATGGGTAGATGACACAAAAATTTTGGTTGCAAAGTTCCATGCCTAGATGTGTTTTCCGAAATTAAAGTAAGTTTAAATTGGGACGGAGTAAATTTTCGAAATGTTCAAAATGATTTGAAAGTTTCGAATTCGATGGAGTTTTCGAAGGGTTTTGAAAGTTCCGAATTAGACGGAGTTTTCGAAATGCTTTGAAAGTTCCGAATTCAACGGAGTTTTCGAAATGCTTTGAAAGTTCCGGATTCGACGGAGTTTTTGGAAGGGCTTTGAAAGTTCCGGATTCGACGGAGTTTTCGAAATGCTTTGAAAGTTCCGGATTCGACGGAGTTTTCGAAATGCTTTGAAAGTTCCGGATTCGACGGAGTTTTCGAAATGTTTTGAAAGTTCCGGATCGAAATGTTTTGAAATCTTGGACCGTTAATACTCCAACCGGGATGGACATATTTTAGGAAGAAATGAGAACTGTATCTGCGTTGCATCATTTTTGAAATGCGTTTGTGCACTCTGTTGATGTCGCTTCTGTATTAACGTATTCTTGCCTTGTTCACCTGCAGGGGCGAGGGACAGTTGACGTTCACACCTTGAAGAGTCAGGGAGCCTTTGAGGCAGTTCGAGCATTGTGGGAGATACTCCCGAACGAGGCTCGGGACGGAGAGAGGAGTCCACGGCAGCTTGTGGTTGACTCCGGTTTGGCTGGATTTATCAGCGTGGTAGCCGCGGTGGCTGTGACGCAGAGGGCGAGGTCCATGTACGTAGCTCTGAGCGAGTATTGGTGGGACAAGACCCATACTTTTCACTTCAGGTGGGGGGAGGCGACCGTGACTCCCACTAACTTTGCGGCTATTACTGGGTTGCCAACCTGGGGCAACGCGCTGGTGTGGGTGAATGGCTATACCCCGGGGCAGTTGTCAGAGCTGCCGAGTTTCGATATCACCGATGCCATGGGCTTAGGTATTCGGTACAGGTCGATGGAGACCCATCGAAGGAGGGGTATTCTTGATTATGGGGAGGGGTCCCCGAGGATGACCGCTGAGCGTCTGGCTCGAGGGTTCCTATGGTTCGCGGTGTCAGCGACTCTGTTTCCTACTTCCGACACATCCTGTCACTTCCCTTTGCTCGGGTCGCTGACTGACTTGGACACCGTGAGGGGGTTCACATGGGGGAGGCTAGACTGGCCGAGCTCTGCCATGCCTTGGACAGGTTCTCGCGGGGAGAGGAGAACACCTTGTGTTGCTTCTGATTTGCTTTGGATGTAAGTTCCGTCTTTTTCTCTTCCTTGTCTCATTTCTGTACTCGTATGTATCTGCTCTGTAGCTGACATAACTTTCCATTTTCTTGACAGGTTTGGTGCTTTGAGGTGTTCAGCCCGCAGCGGTGGGAGATTAAGGAGGCATACCAGTCCTTGTTCCCTGCCATGATGTCTTGGCAGAAGGATGCGAAGAAGGCGGTGTCATCGAGAGAGGGTACTCGGCTGACGTATGAGGAGGTGTCTCAAGCCCTGAGCCGAGAGTTCTCCAAGCGGATCCAGCTGACTTGGTGGAGCCGGATTCATGTCGGCGTGGTCCAGGTTGCTAGTGAGGTCACGCGTCGGCGAAAGCTGCTGGTGGGACTTCACTGCGATGCGATGTATCTGGGGGAGAGGGTGACCCATCAGCATGGTCCGGGGTCCCTTCCTATGGTGCCGGTGGACCCGCCTCCATACATGCAGCATCCTTTGTCGATGCCGATGGAGGATTTGGAGTGGTATAGACAGGGTGTGTTCTACACCGAGCTTGTCATAGAGGGCGCCGACTATGACACTTTCTTGAGGATGAGGCTGAGGAGCCCGCATGTGCAGCACAGGGAGGGCGAGGGCCCTGGATATCCCCGAGATCTCCCACTCCCACGCGCTATGCTGGCGTATGAGGGGCTGGATGGTTCCCGTAGGTGGTTGGTGATCCCTATCCCGGAGGAGGCGAGGCCTCAGTACAGAGTGGATCCCAACGCTTCGGTGAGTGCTTTTGATTTTCTGCATTTGATAGTAGTATTCTGCAAATGTTGCATCTATACTGTCTGTTGGTCTTCTGACGACTTTCCTAGTTTGCAGGTGTTTGGCCGTACTACAACCAGGCTGTGAGTGAAATTACCCGGGATCCGGCTCGCGCGCGGAGCTCCGGCATCTCGCATTCGTCGCTGTTCGGGAAAGTCGCCCAGATCCGAGAGGCAGTGCGTTCGCGCCCCGGCATCTGGCTTATTCCGTTTTAGCGTTGCGTGTTGGAGGTGTCTCACTGTGTTTTGCTTTGTAGAGTCGCCACGCCGTTTTTATTAAGCCCAAAACATTGAAAAAGGGCATCAGTTTAAAGATAATTTTAAAGCATTTTTGTGTGATGAGATTTTGAGTTCGGAGGTCGAGATGACTCCCGGGAAGAGAATATTAGAATATTAGAGCTCACCCGAGTAGCCTCGTAAACCGAGTCTTTCGGATACCTCTAATATCCTTTAAATGTTGTGTGTGTGTGTGTGCTTTTAAAAATGCATGCTGTATCGGATGTCTACATTGTATGCTATGTATGGAAATGTATTGAAATAGTGTAGGAAGGAAGCCTTACGATGTTGGTTCGTGTACATCTTCGTGGGAATAGTGTTTGAGGTCGGAGTAGCGTTCGGTATGGATCGGGATTGCTTCGGGAGGGACCGGTTGTACGCGGACGAGGATTTCGGCGTGAAGTTGAGGTTGTAGGCTGCGTTCGGGCGAGGTTCGGCGTGCGTGGGGATCGTCGGGATCACTCGGGCGAGAGGTTCGGCGTGCGTTGTGGTGGCGGGAGTCACTCGGGCGGAGATTTCGGCGTGGTTTGGGATCGTCGGTTTGACTCGGAAAGAGCCGGGACACCGTGGAAAGACCGAGGCGAGGCCTCGGAGTACCACGAGGGGCCTCGGAGTACCTCGAGAGTGCCTCGGGCGGCGCGGGGAGCGTCTCGGGAGCGCTCGGGGAGGCTTCGGAGCACCGCGAGGGCTCGGAAGGCCTCGGAAGGATCCGAAAGGGCGGGAATGCCTCGAAAGGACTTAGAGGGGAAGCCGGAAGGCTAGGGAGGAAGAGAGAAGTGGGAGGAGTGTGAAAATGAGGAGGGGGAGCCCTCTATTTATAGTGCCGGATTAGGTGCAGAGGTCCGTACGGACCTCACTTACAGTAATCCGGTATTTTGGTTTTCCTCGATTTGAGGAATGCAGTGATGATGGAGGAATATTTGCAATTATGGTGTCCCACGAGCAATAAGGTCCGTCACGGACCATCTTGCATGCAAAGAGGTCCGTACGGACCAACTCTGAGGAGTAATCATTTTCCCAGGATTTGAGGAATATTGTGGACTTTAAGAAGATTCGGTAATTATGACAACAAAGAGGTCCGTACGGACCAATATTGCTTTCCCAATTTCTGAAAATTCCCGAAAGGTCCTTTTGTCCCTTTTTATCCCAGAGAAAGGCTCCTCCCTTGGTTTGGTTGGGGGTTTAGAGAAGGTTTTGAGTGAGAGGGTCGTCGAGGCTGTGTTGATGAGTCTGCGGTGTTTCCGTGTGTTTGAAAGGGTGTGATCCAGATTGGGGTACTTACGAAGCCCCTCGGACGATGTCACTTATGAAAGAAGTGGGGTCGCCGATAAGATAAGGGTCCTAATCTGGATCGCGTCTTTGGGAGATAAAGTGGCCAGGGAGGTCGGTGTGAGGACGTGGTGGTGTCCTATTGTGTGACCGCATAGGTCGGTAAGGGCTGGACCACTGTGATAGGATTCCTACGTATCCACGGCGGGAATCAAGCACAGTCGTAGTTCGGGTGTGGGGTGAGTGTTTTGTGAATGCGGGCGTGGTGGTGCCACGAAGTGTCGTGTGGACCGCCGAGGTCGGTGGTAGGGACGTGGTGGTGTCTGGGTGACCGCATGGAGTCGATGGGTGGACCACAGTGATAGGATTCCTACGTATCCCTGGCGGGAATCAAGCCTGTTCGTAGTTCAGAGGTCGTGAATCTGTGAGTGCGGGCGTGGTGGTGCTCTGAAGTGTTGTGTGACCGTCGAGGTCAATTGTGAGGACGTGGTGGTGTCCTGGGATGGAAATTTTACGATTTTCCTAATCGGGTGGTTTAAAGCCTTAGGGCAGGAGATAGTTGTGAGGACTTGAATCGTCTTCGGTGCGGTTGGTGCCACGCTGGAGGACTTTGAATCGTCTTCGGCGGCGGTTGGTGCCACGCAATTGGAGGACTTTAGAATCGTCTTGGCGGCGGTTGATGTTATGCGCGAGGACTTTGAATCGTCTTACAGCCGCGATTGATGTAATGCGCGAGGACTTTGAATCGTCTTCTAGCCGCATTGATGTAATGCGCGAGACTTTGAATCGTCTTCTAGCAGCGATTGATGTAATGCGCGAGGACTTTGGAATCGTTTTCTAGCCGCAGTTGATGTAATGCGCGAGGACTTTGAATCGTCTTCTAGCCGCGATTGATGTAATGCGCGAGACTTTGAATCGTCTTCTAGCCGCAGTTGATGTAATGCGCGAGACTTTGAATCGTCTTATAGCCGCGATTGATGTAATGCGCGAGGACTTTGAATCGTCTTCTAGCCGCATTTGTGGAGCGTAGGCTGCCTTGTGCTTCGAGAGGCGTAGATGCCTTTGTGTTTTTGCATGTTGAGTAGAAGGTTGGACTTACGATGGCTGCCGGTGCTTGCGTTGCCGTTGAAGTGGGCAAGGATGACGGCGGTGATTGCTTCACCATTTGGCGTTTTAGAGGCGCTTCGTGCCTTGGGACTTGTACTCGGAGGTGTTGGCTCCCTTCTTGTGCTTGTTTTGCCGTTGAGTAGGCAAGGATGATGGCGGTCTTTGAGGATATGCGATCTTGTATGACTTCCGCTTTCGACTTGTTGGGGAGGAGCTTGGGCTTACTTTGATGGCCGGTGCTTGCGTTGCGCGTTGAAGTGGGCGAGATTCGGGCTTACAACGCTGCCAGGTGCTTGAATTGTTGGGGATGCGTGACCTTGTAGGGGCCCTTTTACATTGGGAAGATGACTTAGGACCTCTTTTGAGGAGCAGTGGTTGAAGTTGTCGTTGAGCGTTTGGAGCGTCTTGTGCCTTGAGATTCGTCTTTGGGAGGTGTTGGCTCCTTCTTGAATTGCCGTTGAGTGGGCGGTGGTTGAATTGCCGTTGAGCGTTTGGAGCGTCTTGTGCCTTGGGATTCGTCTTTGGGAGGTGTTGGCTCCTTCTTGAGTCGCCGTTGAGTGGTGAGGACCGGTCTTACAGCGGCCGAGATTGAATTGCCGTTGAAGTGGCGGGGCCGGTCTTACGTTGGCCGGGATTGAATTGCCGTTGAAGTGAGCGAGGACCGGTGCTTACGTTGGCAATGAGGGGATTGGAAATTGCCGTTGAAGTGGCGGACCGGTCTTACGTTGACGGCCAGGGGATTAGTGCCGTTGAAGTGGCGGGAGCCCGGTCTTATACCGCCGGCCGGGATTGGATGCCGTTGAAGTGGGCGAGACCCGTCTTATCTTGACGGGGGTGGATTAGTGCCGTTGAAGTGGCGAGGACAGTCTTACGTTGGCCGGGGATTGAATTGCCGTTGAAGTAGGCGAGACCGGTCTTACGTTAACTGGCCAGAGATTGAATTGCCGTTGAAGTAGAGCGGAGCTTTCGTTGTGGCAGTGAGATTGGAATTGCCGTTAAGTGGCGAGGACCGGTCTTATGCAGCAGCCGGGGATTGGAATTGCCGTTAAGTGGGCGAGACCGGTCTTATACGCGGCCAGGGATTGAATTGCCGTTGAAGTGGCGAGGACCGGTCTTACGTTGGCGGAGATTGAATTACCGTTGAAGTGGCGAGACCGGTCTTACGTTGGCTTGGCCAAGGGGATTGAATTGCCGTTGAAGTGGCGAGGACAGTCTTACGTTGGCGGCCGGTCCTTGAGTTGCCGTTGAGTGGGCGAAGATTCGGGCTTACACCCCGGCGGTTCTTCCGGTGTGCCGTTGAGTGAGGCGATGTTAGGGCTTACGGTGCTTGAATTGCTTGCAATGGCGGAAGGATCTCGAAGGAATTGTCGTCAGCCTTGATCAAGAGGTGGTCGAGCAACGGATGGAGCTCAAAGAAATTGGATTTCGTTCGTTCCATCTTCGAAGAACCCGGATGTCTTGTATCCGAATCCGGAGGTGCACAATCGTCGTCGTTCTAGGAACGTCGGGAGGTAAGAAATCCGTTCGTTTTGATTCCACCTTTCGAATTTTTGAATGCTAGAACTAGATTTTAGTTTTTCGCATTTTGAATTTTTGTTATTATTTTTTTTTTTTATGCCTTTTGTGAAATTCTTGATGAATTGTTGAAAATGAACATGTAAAAATTGTGGGTATGTGTATTTTGTGCAGAAATGTGTAGATTAGCTTTTATTTGTGAAAATAAAGTGCCTCTCTATGAAATGCATGCTTTGGTGTTTTGTACCGTATGCTATTTATGAATGTACATTATGAGAAAAGTTTGTCGTGTAGTGACAATTTTTTGTGGAAAAATGTGACATGTGCCGTGTTTTGTGACGGGTTTTGTCTAAAAGTGTGTGCCGTGTAGGGACGGATTTTTTGAAAAATGTGTTATGCATATGTGTCGTGCCGTGTGTGCCATGTTCTTGGGTGACGGACTTTGTGGGGAAAATATGTGCCGTGTTTTTGTGACGGGTTATATGTGCCTTTGCCGTGTTGGGACGGACTTTTTTGAAAATGTGTCGTGTAGGGTTTAATCCCCCCCCTTTTTGAGAAAATGTGTACAGTGGGTGCCGTGTTTTTGTGACGGACTGCATGGGAAAAATTATACGCTATGATATATGTGAAAATTATGTGCGACATGTGCCGTGTTTTGTGACGGGATATATGTGAAAAATATGTGCAATGTGTGCCGTGTTTTGTGACGGGTTACTTTCAGTAGCTTTCCGTGTTGGGACGGACTTTTGTGCCTTTTGTTTTATATTAAGTACGTGATTGACGTACCTTTCTTTGTGTTTACTGCCGGGGATGCGGGAGCTTATGGCGGGAAAGGCCAAGAGGATGAAGACTCGGGGATCGCTCGAGGCGTGGTTGTTTGCTAATGGCGGCGGATGCCCGATATTTACGTGGATGGTAGGCCGAGTCCGGAGGCTGGTCTACGCTTACGGCACAGGTGTGTTCGTTGAGAACCTGGCGGAGTTTACGTACGAGGAAGAACAAGAGCGTCTTCCTTGGCCTTTGAAATCTTGGTGGGATACCACCCGCACCTTCCATCGAGTGGGGAGAGGTGACGGTGACGCCCCGACTTTCTTTGCGATTAGGAGCTTTCCTTGAAAGGAGGGCCGTGCGGTGGAGAGATATGATCTACGATGTGGTGTTGGCCAGAGGCTGTGGGCTTTGAGCCTCGTCCTCGCCGAGGGCACAGGCATGTTGTATAGCGATGTGGAGCGAGATCACGTCCGGCGATTGGGGCCTATGTTGTGGTACCGGCCAGGTGAGCGGGCTTGGTAGCGCGTTCCTTTTGTGGTATGCCTTGTCCAGAGACTTTGTTCTCGAACCACGCGACCGCGGCTCCCTTTGCTCTGTTGGAGAGCTTGATTGACTGGATAGGGTGCAATGATATTGCTTGGGGCGAGGCGAGCTTGGCCGAGCTCTACTTCTCCTTGGACCGGTTTAGCCAGGGAGTGTAGCGGTCGTTGGCTTTGTTTTGACTTTGCTTTGGAGGTATGAGTTTATTCTTTGTTTTTGATTTAGCAACTTGTCTTTTCTCCGTTTTCTTTTATGTTGAGCCTTTTACTGTTTTTTGTCACGAGGTGTGGTTCTACGAGATTTTCGATTGCTTCCCGTGGGATAGAGATCACATTTCTTGCGTACCACTGCTATCTTTGGTGAGGCTCGCACGGCGAGGAAGGAGGACCCGGCGGGGATAAGCTCCCACCATCGCCTACGGGGATGTGCGGGAGCGTCTAGAGAGGGTAGCCCGGAGGGTTTGTTTTGTTCCAGTGGGCTCGGTATGAGGGGATGAAGTTTGAGGGCTCCGAGGTGACAATAGGCGGAAGATCTTTGCGGGGCGACACTGCGATGTTATGTATGCAGGAGCGGGTCTTCGCGGCATGGCCCGGTGTGCTTCCCAGTGGCTCAGGGACCCTCCCTTTGGGATGCTTGATTCCGGGACATGGATGTGCTTGATTTTGAGAGAGTACCTTGGCGGAGTGGGCGCCGAGGGAGTTCATTTTTGTATGGAGAGGAGTACGGGGCCTTCGTGAGGAGGAAGGCGGGGGCGCCGCGAGTGCGCGAGGAGAGAGAGGCGCCCGCGAGGCTCCCGGAGGTTAGATGCGGGGCCGGATTTCACGTATGTCGGGGACGGATCGAGGAGGAGGGTGTACGCACCCGTTCACGGAGCTCATGCTGCATACGAGTGGATCTGTAGATCGGTGAGTGTGCTTACTCTTTTCCATCTTGGCATCTTTTACGTATTTTTCTCTTTTGTTGTTGAGTATAAGCTGTATTCTTGGCGTTTCCTTAGGCTGCTTGTTGGTGCGGAGTCAGGAGAGCCTATGATATCTTGACTCAGCCGTTATGTGGCGATGAGGTCGTTTGCGAAGAAGATGGCGTCGAAGATATCTTGCCGGTCTTCGCGACAGCGTGCCGGCGTACGAGCCTATGCCGTCGAGAGCATTACGTAGACGTTCCTCCGCCTGAGCCGGCCGGGCGCGGCGGGAGGGACCTTCGAGGGCGGCATAAGTATGGATGCGGGACATCTTCGGGAGGCTGCGGGGCCTTCGAGGGCTTGGCCCTTTTATCAATTCATGCCTCACGCATGGCGCACGGGGTGAGGGTTTCTCGAGCCTTCTTTCTTGATCCTTTCGTCGGATTTGATCCTTCGGATTACTTTGAGTGGCGAGCCTCAGGCGGGGGCTCGGTACTCGATGACGAGATGTGGCGGGGCGAGTTCAGGGATGCCCGACTTCTCTCTGGAGGACCTCGGCGAGGATGATGATGTGAGAGTCGATTAGTATTCATTTGCTTTCCCTCTTTTTTTTGTTTAGCAACGGACATTTGATGTACTGTAATAAAACACTCGTATTTGCACGACAAACGGTATTTTATTTTAAGATGTAATGTCATTTTGTGATTCCCGAGATTTGTCCTAGAAATTGTTGCTATTATATTTTTGTGCATGCCACGTGGCGAGAGTGCGTTTGTGGGTAGTGTATGTTTCTTGCAGGGAATGGCTTTGGCCGGTGTTTAGGCGGGTTTGGAGCAAGGTTTCTGCTTGAGGGACGAGTGGTTGTTATGTCTTGTGTTCTTTGAGGTGTCTTGTTTCTCCTATAAAGGGAAATAGTGCCCACTTTTGAGGATTTTCGGGCTTTGATAGGGGGGACCGGAGAGTGCAGGCCATCTCGGCTTCCCTTTACGATTGGTGAGATGCTTTGCTGCGCTGAGCGTGAAGCTTGCAGAGGCTTTCTTCGTACTTCGTTGGAAGAAGTGCGGAGGGCATGATCCTTGATTCGGGTCATATCGAGCATTTCCCACGAGGCTGGTAGGAGCGGTTCGTGGTTGATGATGAGAGTGACGTCTCTTGGGGATACCTTCGCCTTGTGCGTGATGGCGGCACGCTTTTTCATGGTCGAGGAGCTCCCCACTTGGCATTTGTGATGGCGCTTTGCTTTAGATGTGGTAGACGCCTTGTATGGGTGGAGAAGATATTGTCCCGTTGAGTCTTTGGGGAGACTCTTCATGGTATCGACCATGATCTGGCGTGCCCAGGGGATCCCGGTTCGTGAGAGGGAAGCCTGCTTTGCTGCACCTTGTGGGCTGCGAGAGAGACTTCGGGCCATGCCCGAGCTCTCCAGACGTCGTTTGCCAGTGGTCATTTGCTGCGGCGACCTCTTGTGTTGGATATGGATCGGTCAAGCTTGGGAGAGATGGATGGCACGGCTTGAGTACGCTTGTCGGATCATTTGAGTGGGTTCCTTTGTTGGAGGATTGAGGACTAGGGAGGATGCTTTGCGGAAAGGGTCCTACGTTATCGAGTTCCCGAGTTTGTCTTGGGTCACTCCTTCTATATTCAGTCGCTTGTTTCTGGCGTGAGTTTGGGATGAAAGCGGGAGCCTTTGTTGGGGCTGGGATGACCTTGCCTTTCTTTGCGGAGGTAGTTCCTGCTTTGTATGGCGGAGGGTCGGAGTGCCTTCTTGTATTTTTGGAGGAGTATGGAAGTATTCCGCTTTCCCTCTGTGGTACTCCTTAGACGTCGGGGAGCGTCGTATTGGCCGAGCTCGGTATTACACAGGCACAGTATGAAGCGAGCGTGTTGGTCGATCCCAAGTGGTCTTGGAGAGCAGGCGTGTAGCGATTAAGGACCCGGTTGCCGTAGTGGCAGCTATTGCCTTAGGAGTTCCGAGAAACACAGTCTGACCACTTTGGATGTGACGGGGAGACACTTTGTTTGACTACGAGACTAGAGTTGGCCAAGGCGTGTGGGAGAGGTCCTGCTTTGCGGACTACGCGGGGAGGAGATCCGAGCCGAAGCACGGGCGAATGAAGCCACGAGAGCTCTTTGGATTGTTTGATTCTACGAGGAGGACCCCCGGATCTCGGAGCGAGACGCGAGAGTTGGTTCACGTGGAGCGAAAGAAGACTCGCGGGGACAGAGGAAGAAAGGAAAGAATGGCGAGGGGACAAGCGCGAGATGGCGCGGAATGACCTCCTAGGTATCCATTGCGCATTGCATTTGCGAAACCACGTTATTTGTTAAATGTATTAAAGTTTGTCTTTTAGCATGTTGTGAACTTGAGAGTAGACCGAATTGCTTGAACTAAGTCAAGAAATATTATGTAGATTAGTGATTTGTGATTTACTTTTAAAGCTTTGTCGAGACGCAAGATCTCTTGTTTGCCTTTGCTTACTTGTTGTGCACTTTGTCGGCGTCCATCTTTGGACTTTTACGAATTGCATTTGCGGGTAGAAGCGATCGAGCTCATGTGGCAATCCCCTTTGCTTGAGGCTTTGTGCTTAGGTGAGAGGTTGAATGCTTCACGACAAGTCGCTGTGACGGTCTTTTAGTAGCTTCCTTGCCTCTTGTTGGCGTCGGAGCTCTTACGACCTCTTTTGCGGCTTACGCTTGAGCTTAACTGTTTTTGTGAGCCCTTGCTCGAGCTCTCTTTTTGTGAGCCCTTGCTGGAAGCTGCTTTTTTTTTTTTTTTTTTGAGCCCTTGCTCGAGCTCTTTTTTTTTTTTTGAAGCGCGTGAGGGCGAAGGCAAGCCATGGCTTGGCAGCGAGACGGTATGAGTCGGTCGTTTGATGTTGTAGAGTGACCCTCGGATGTCCTTTGATATTTGCCGCGAGTCATTTGACTTGGTCGAGGTGGCCCTATTTGGGCGTGTTCTTGAAAAGTGCGTAGCTTGATGGAGGTCTTGATTGACATTTCAAACTTTTGACTTTTTGTGTATTTTTAGGCCAGGACCAATTAAGGTTGCCTACGTTCCCCGGACTAGAGGGCTCAGTGCGTAGTTCAAACACTACATGGAGTGCGAAGATGCTGCTGACTGTTCTTCTTCAATGAAGTATCTGCGAAGTTTGCTTAGTTGGTAGTTGGAAACATGAAGGGATTGCTAGTCACAGGTGCTTGTCGGCTTCGTGGCGCCTCCGGAGAAGATCTTTTGAACCACGAAAGGGCCGATCCATGTAGGTTCCCATTTTCCAGTGGGTTGGTTCGAGTGGGAGGCTTTCAACTTTTAGTGATCTGAGTCGCCTTCACGATGTCTCGGGATTTGACTTTCTTGTCGAAAGCTCTAGCCATCTGCTTTGATAGGCTCGGGCGTGTTCCGTAGCCTTTGGTATTCGTCGCTCGTCTAGCGAGCCAATTCGTCGTGTCGGCTTCGGAGCCATTCAACTTCGTTGATGTCATTTTGAGCAGCACTCGGGTAGAGAGGAATTTCTGGCTCGATGGGAAGAATTTGCTTCCATCCCGTATGTCGGCCGAAGATGGGGTTTCTCATTAGTACATTACGGCGGTGTCTGTTAGCCCCAAAGTGCAAGGTGCGGCTTCTCGAGGCCAATCTCGTCCTCGGGTGGTCATTTTTCGGATGATCCGTTCGAGGGTTTTGTTTTTTCTTTGCTTCCGCGGCGCAGATTTGTTTGTGGCCGGTAGGGAGAAGATTTGTGGCGTGTGATCTTGAATTCGGCCGGCGATGCAGTCGAATTCCCCTTCGAAGTGTGAACCATTGTACGATATGACCTCATTTGGGGGATGCCGTATCGGCGAGATGATGTTT